>VDFB02193867.1:748692700-748706149 GCA_007258455.2 Sequoia sempervirens
TTTTAGTAGGGGGGGCCCAAAAATGTGTGAGAATGTAAAGGGATACATTTTTCTACACTACATTTTGCCCCCACTTTTGTGAGAGGATGGACTTGTGTCAAAATCACACTAAAGTGGAAAACTTTGCATCAAGATGTGTCCAAGTGTACCAATGCTAGTGAGATATGATGACAATGATCAAGAGGGATGATCAAGGCCCTAAGATCGAGATCATATGGAAAAAAAACATACGAAAAAAAGAACACGTGTGAATGATGTATGAAGCAACAACAAGGTGCAATCATACACTGTCAAAGACATAAAGAAGAAAGGAAAAAGGAAAAAGAAGGTGGATCAAGCCTCGACTATTTTTCCAACTTGATGTGGATCAAGCCTTAGCTTGTTTTCCAAAAAAAATTACATGTGGAACAAAATGTACACTATGCAAACAACATCCAGGCTCACATAAGCTAGTGGAATCTAGTATCCACTAGGCAAGCCCCTAGAAAGGGGAGACACATACGGAAATGACCAATATATGCTCACACATAGACAAGAAAGTAGTTATGGGAAATTCATGCCTAAGGTCGCATCCCATACATACTAACAATACCAAAGCTATACCTCTTGATAACTTTGATAAGTTGCCACACAACATAAATGACATGATTCATGAGGTACGAAAAAATTTGTATGCTAACACCCATGAAAAAATAGGATTTCTCCATAGGCAAGCAAGTGTTATGCAAGGTGGCCATATAATGGCTATTGTAAATGAAAAATAGTGTAAGGTACGTTCAAATGGGTTTTGGTTAGTTCATGTAAGGTCTCAACATATGGAACATCGTGCCTAATGTCTCCAAGAGAGGACCAATCAAAGAAAAGAAGATGCACAACTTAAGGAATGCACTTTGCTTGGAATTTCCACTAAGATGAATATAATATGCTAAGAGAGATCACGCTCTTTAAGGAAACCATTACAAATTTCATCACCAAGAGAAAGATGCATTGCATGAAGTGAGAAGAGGACACAATGAAACATAAGTTGTAAAATTCAAAAGAATAATTCCAATGTATACCCCCACTTTAAATAAATTTCTAAACACCATGTTGTGAGCAATTACTTTAAATTAGTGAATGATAAATGATAACAATAAAGAGGACATGAGAGCTTACATGGAAAGCCCTATGTCACACATATGTTTCTAAATGAAGCTACATCATGAAAATGGGTTGCCCCAACAATGAAATCCCAAAATCACACATCAGGGATCCATAGATTCAAGGTCAATATGTCTTTGCTACAATGTTATTAGAGAGCTCATAAATGTCTTCATTCCCCAAATACTCATGGATCAAGGAAGAATGACATAAAGAGAGCGAAAACAAAGAAAATATTTTGGGTCAACATGGAAGAGACCTAAATGTCTCGACACATTACATCATCCCCAAAAGGAAACACAAGATAAGGAAAAGATAAAGGTTTATGACATATAGAAGAATGTAGATACAAATAGAGGAATGCCAGAAAGAGAGAGGTAAATCAAGCAAAACAATACATAAGATCACATTATCCACATGAAATGACAAACATAAAAAATAAAGCAAAAAATAACTAGTAAGGAACATGCAAGCCAACCTATAGGAGGTTTTCTACATCTGAATTTTTCTCATTATATGTGTAAGGTAGACAACTAGCCAAAGGGACAACAATGATTGTGGTACTAGGACAAGGCTATTGAATTCTCACCCCCACTATGTGCAAGAGAAGAATGAACTGAGGTAGGTGATGAGAAAGGGATCCTTGCATTTTGGAATTATTTTTATTGAATGTAAAGCATGTAAAAGTGAGAATATTATGATCCTATAACTATTACATGGCAAGGAGCGGAAAGGAACCCTTTGAAGGGACTATTTCTATGATATCAAAAAATTTAAATATTTTTTTTAAAGCATGACACTCATCAATACTATGTCCAAGAAATCTATGATATTGAAAATGAGACATTTTTTCCTTCTTAGAATTTGATTTTGTATTTTCTCTCATGGGTGGTAATGTTATAAGTCCTTGACATAGAATTGTGTAAGGTTCTTTTAGTTTCATACATGGGACAAGGGAATTTTAGATTCTTTAGTTTGTAAGGATTTTGTTCCTTTCTAGATTTGCCAACTTGTTGAGGTGGATATTGAGAAGGAAGACCTGAGATGATTCTATCATTCTTGTGAGGAATTGGTTGTTCTTTAGGAAGGAGGGCATTTATGTTGGGAGGAGGATCCTAATATCCTACTCCTTTGGTATCTTTAGTTCGTATTTGATATAAGAGTTGATGAATCTCATGTTCATTTTTTTTTATCACATCTTTAATTAGTTAATATCTTAAAGCATTGGCCATAAGTCTCTTTGAGGTTGATGGGGGTGTTGGTCACTTTTTTAACATAGAATTGATGGGTATGCACTTGATTTGAGGAACTAGGGTCACTTATTGTTGGAACTTTAGGCTTAGTTTATGACTTGATTTTAGGATGTAAAAGACCAAATATCTCAAGTTGTGTTGGTTGTTTCATGGAAGGATAAAAGGATGCATTAGTCTCAAGATTGTTAAGGAAATTGTGTATGAAGTTGTTCATGCTATCATCATCCTCTCCAATGATTCCAACTTCATGAAGAGGACATGCATTAGGAGTTGATTGGGCATGAGTGGGTTGAATTTCACTAGGATCATTTCAAAAAATATAGCTTGACACATCCACCAATGATTTCAAGGACATCCATGTTGGTGTAATTAATATTTAATTACACTTGCATAAGTTTACTTAGGTAATACTTTAATTCCTAGGTTATAATTATCATCCTTATCTTGTTGAGATATCTTGTTGCTCAAGATAAGATTAGGGTTATGCATACATTGCTTTTATAAAGAAAATCATCTCATGTAATTTAACAAATTCTTGAATAATATTATTTGCACATATTCTTCCAATAGATTTTATTTTCTTTTCTTTTCTCTTATGTGGAAGGATTTTTGGTTTGCATGTCTGATCTTGGTTTCTAACATGGTATCAGAGCCTTGATTTGCAGCCCCTTCTTAGATTTTTGAGAGAATCAGTGTAGAGTTCATTCAAGATTCCTTGAGGGTATCATGCCTTGAGTTCATCTATGCAACATTTTGGATCAGATTGGGCATCACCATTGGATTTAGAGCACTGGAAAAAGTCAGGATTGGCTTTTATTTTTCTAATTTTGGTCATCATTTTCCAGATCCATGAGGGTTTCAATCTCAATGATTTTTTGCAAGCTCTAGGGGTAGTTGATTTTTTGGAGCATTTTGGGCACAAACGGAGGTCCCCATTGCATTTGCAGCAGCCAAAATCCCTAAGAACACCTTTCATTTTACCAATTTTGGAGAAAGTTGATTCTGAGGAAAAAAAAAATTGCTAGGGAGGTCGTACGGCCTCCCCAGCTTGCTTCTCAAGGAATGAAAAATGAAAATAAAAAAAAACACATTTTTGGGAACCATGCCAGTGCCTCTAGTTTAAAATAACTCCACTGCCTCTGCTCTTCCCGATAGCCACCCACTAGCCACTTAGACAAGCGGCACCACCCAAAGGCCACCGGCCTGCTCAGCCCCCACTGGGCCCCTCCAACTAGCTCTTCTGTGGAAGGTTTTTTCTTATGCATGTCTGATCTTAGTTTCTAACATGGTATCAGAGCTCATAACATTTTTCCAAATTTTTTATTTTCACTATCTTTGCGGCATTGGAAAGGTATTGAGGAGCTCTATGTTGTGCATGCACTTTTTTCTATATCTATCCCAGGTTTATCATTATTCCCAATTTTTCCCGATGGGTTTTTTGGAGAGAACTTGGATGTTTTAGAAGTTGGAAGGGTGAAACTTGAATCTTTTCACTTCATTTCAGTATCACATCATTCAATAATCTACTATTTCTTCACATATTCCAGGGTTGTTCCAGTTTGTGAGTTTTCCAATGTTCCATGGCATTGGGTTTGTTGTTGCATTACTATGATTCTTCTTTGGTTTCTTATAGACAGAAGTATCTTTCCTTTCTTTCTAGATTCAGGTTCCAATGTTACTCCATAGTGTTCTTCTAGTGATTCTTTGTTGGAGTTCATCTCATTGTAGGAGGGTTTTGTCCCATTGGGTTTTCTCCTCTTTCTCATTCGTTGCATTTGTACATGGGTACCTGATCAGGCCTTGTTGTTGGGACCCATTCATGCTTTCTTGAATTCATCTTAGTTTTAGGTGCATGATTTTTTAGTCTCCCTAAGTTGCACTTATGGGGGGGTGTTGGTGTAATTAATATATAATTACACTTGCATAAGTTTACTTAGGAAATATTCTAATTCCTAGGTTATAATTATCATCCTTATCTTGTTGAGCTATCTTGTGGCTCAAGATAAGATTCTAGGGTTATGAATATATTTATTTTATAAAGAAAATCATCTCATGTAATTTAATGAATTCCTGAATAATATTATTTCCACATCTTCTTGCAATAGCTTTGCTTTTATTTTACTTTCTCTTTTGTGGAATGTTTTTTGGTTTGCATGTTTGATCTTAGTTTCTAACAATCCAAAACTTACTAAAGCATATATCCATAATGGTGAAAACAAAGGAAATATGGGGTCCACCTTTGGGAGATGGAACTTGGACCTATTTCACACTTTAGTTCATTAGGAAACCGAGATCCCTCAACCAAGTGACTCAATTGAGGGAAGGACTAGGGGTTTCCTTATGTGATTGGACATGGGTTTACCAATAAATGAAGCTTCAAATAAAACATGCAAACTTTTATTCCCAAAACGCTATAAACTTGAAAGCATTAAATCAAATTGACAAACAATATGAAGCAAAGAAGTACTGGAAGAATCAAGAAGTCAAAACAAGTTCTAAAAACCTTGGAAATATGTTGTTTTAAGCTGCACTAGGACTCATATGCTAGGTAGGGTGATTTAGTCCTACTACAAGAATCTGGGAAGAATCTAGAATCTTCTGGTGAATGCTTAGGATCTATAGAAAGATAACAAAAGGGCTATACCTAGACTCATACACCCAGATGGATAATTTAGTCCCATTCTTCATTTCTGAAAAAATCACGATCTTAAATTATTCTCCTATCTCTACAGTTCCTTCCTATGATTCCAAACTTCACTTTTAGATCCGAACCTATTAGAATTTTTTAAGACAAAATATTGTGTTGATTTTCTTATGGGGGTTTTCCTTGGTCAAAACCTATTTTGTTAAATAAAAATTGATAGAGAGTATAGATTTGAAATGGAAATGTGTGTGAAATCCCTAATATTAATTGTTTCTAAGATTATGAGAGCTAAAATGCAATAAACCCTAATCTAATGCACTAGAATAAGATACATAAATGAAACATAAAAATAATGATGACTCAAATTGGGAGATCTCTAATGACCTTAATAATCCATAAGAGTGCATGTACCTTCTTCTAGGTAGAAACTAGAATGATAATGAAAGATGGAGTCAATTAGGAAACAAGTCATTAAGCTTGGTTCAATGGCTAGTTGCATCTCCCCAACTTAGAATCCCTCATGATCTTCTGTAGGAAACCATCATCAATCTTTGGAAATGATTGATCTTGAAATATTCTCATGTGTCACCAAGGCCTTGGAAGATGATGCCACAAACCAATCAAGAACACGCCCAATCACAATAGGAGGTCACAAAAAAGGTACCACTAGAAACTAATGTTGATCAATATCCAAAGATAGAAATGGATTGACAACATTTGTACCACAACTCTCATCAAATAGAAGGGGTATGCCATGAAATGTGTCGTCCAAGTCAGAAATGTGAGATTCCATGAACAATGAACCAATTTCCTACAAATACGAATCCCAATCAAGACTTTACAATGAGAATCCTATTTTTTGGGAATGATAGGAGCCTCAATCAATGACTCTGCACAATTAATCACTTAAGGTGAAGGTACATCAACTATCCCTGATAGAGAAGGAGAATCTGAAGAACCCTTGTAATCATCATTTAAAGAGTCAAAGTATTCCAAACCTTCAAACTCCTACATTATAGCATGATCATAGGGTATCTTGTTCAAAAAATGAAGAGGCACAAGACAATCTAAAATAGTATCATCTAGGAATAGAAAAGTATCAATATCTCCATGTATCTCCCAAATTTTAGTCTAAAGAATATGAGGAAAATCAAAATGATCAATAACATTGAAATTGGCACCATTAATATACAATTCAATAACTCCTAAGACATGATCCCTTTTGAAAATTTCTTACTATCTATACCAAGAGGGGGAACAATATTATACAAAGGTGGTAAAAAATGAAGCCATCTGAGATTTTTTATGATACCATCTCTCCATTGTTTATAGTTTCCCCTTTTCAACATAGTCACAACATGATGAAATAAAAACCCCATAATGAACTATGAAAAATCTCCAAGAATAAAAATACATTAACCTTCAACAACAATTAGAAACTACCAAATGCTACAAATGAAGCCTTCTCAAAATACTCAGGAAGAAATAATACAAAAAAGGGCTGAGAATCTGAAAAAGTTGAGAAAAATAATTTAACACCTTAATGGGTTCTTGCACTAAATCACAACGCCATATGCAAAATAAACTCACCAAGCAACTCCAAAGAGCACAACAACACTGATGAATCTAGTTTATGGTCTAATTTTGGGTAGAATTTATGATATATTTGCTGAAATTGTCATGGACCTTGATGTTAAGTGTTGATATTTTTATGACATTTCCTCAAAACTATAGACATTGGGCCTAATCTTATTTCTTTAAATCTTTAATGACATTGGCATGTTATATGGACTATCTATATTAATTTTGTAGGTGGTTAATGAATTCTCTTTAAGATAATTATAAATGTGTGATTATTGTGCAGACTAATATTGCCATGCATATATGATTAGAGACCTGGGACATTGAGAAGATTCCACTAGCTAGTCATGTGCCATAACGTTCAACAGGGGAATCATTCAAAGGTCAACAAAGGTCGATGGTGAGAGATTATTCATGCAATTCAAGTTGTAACTACCTTGTAAATGGACTTTAATGCTATTGAGCAAATGCGGGTGTTACTATTGTGCTAAATCTACATTTGGACATGCATGTCTGACCGGATTCCATGCATGTGTAACTGTCGCTCCAATTTCTTTGCTTTCCCTAAAATGGTGTCCTACTAGTTCGTGGAGTTGACCGCCTTGCTTAGTTGGTATTATAAATAAGGATCATATGCTATTTCTCAATAGGTTGCACGACTTGATGATGTACTTGCATTCCTAAGTTTTTAGCAATATAGTTATGCTACTCTTTTGTACTCATGAATTCTAGTCAATAAAATGAATTTCTAAGTTTGAGTATCTAAGTTTGCATTAGTTTTAGAGGATACTCATCCAAGGGGTCCCACTTGGTGAGTAATCTATCCTTTAGCTTAGTTTAGTTTAGTTATTACTTTATGTTCAGTAATTAGTTAAGAATCTAGCGCTGACTATTCTTGTAGCCACAAGAATTCCATTATGTGAATGTTCCTGTAGCCAAATAGACAGAGTAGTTTCCTATTTTTTTTCTCATATTTTCATTCCTTTCATGTGTTTCAGCTTAGTACAGTTGTTGGTTGATGTTCAACATTTATGTTATTCCTTTCCAAGCAATTTACTTTTAACATTGTGTCTTTCTTAGCTATAGAATGAAAATGGCTACTTTGGGTTCCTAGTGCACATACTGTGCTGACCCATTTCAACTTCATGTCCTTGGGTTGACAATTTAAATACACCTTCATGATGATTGAAATAGCTATTTAGGTTATATGTCCAATCTCTGAATCATAGTTGTAAAGGCCTAGTTGTTAAATCATTGTAGGAGGCCGACATTTTTGGCACCGTTGTCGGGGATGGTGTCAAACTAGGAAATTCTTTGGAGTCATTGATAGCTTTCCTACTATATTATTTCTAAAAGTTGTTCTTAGTATACCCCTCATTTAGGAAATTAATGATCCACCATTCTTTTTCCAATTCTTTGTGTGAGCTGGCTGATAATGAATTGGTACCCCATGCCTAGAGGAAGAAGGATATATGTTGATGGGAGATTCCTTCCTAACAATCCTGATCCATTCTAGTTAGTTAAATATTAGAACCTACCAAGAGAAGAAGAAGAAGAATATCCACACCCTTTTGCTAATGCATTTATTGATTTGACCAATTATGAAGTTTCCTCTGAAGATCAAAATCAGCTTGAGAATCCCTTTTCTTTGGTACTACATCAAGCAGGGATGGGTGATGCAAATAGAAATAGACCTAACCAACCATATTTTACTTTCCCCATTTCCCATTAGAATGAAGTTGAAAATCTCAAAAATATCCATGCTTCAACCCTTCCTAAGTTTTATGGACTTGTTACATAAGATCTTGATACCTTCTTCTTCGATTTTGATATACTCTACAGGAGTTATGACTATACCACAAATGCCCATAGGCTTAAGCTATTTCCTACCACCTTGAAAGAGGAAACATTAAAATGGTTTATGAGCCTAGGTAGAAATATTCTGGAAACTTGGGAGGAAATGAAGACAAAGTTCCTTGAGAAGTAAAAAGAATATTGTAGGGGCAATGACATGAGAGGAGATGACATTTTTAGGATGCAGCTAAAGGAAGATGAGAGCCTGGAGGATTACATTTCAAGGTTTCTATTTTTCCTACAAAAATATCCACACCATACACTCAATGAAGACTCACAAAATATTTTTTTCCAAAGAGGAATTAATGACAGTTGCATTGATGCCTTGGACATGATGGTAGGAGGATATATCACCCAAGTTCCTTGGGATGACATCAAGAAAATATGCCAAAACTATTCTAGGGAAGCTTCAAAGAAAGGGAGAGCATACGAATCCTCTATGGGTAATTCATCTACCAGTGGACTTTCAAGGATGGAGATCACACACTTGTTGGCTGATTTCAAGCAAGACATTATAAACAATCTAGCTACTCAGCTGGATACACTTCAGGATAAGAAGAAACAAGAGGAGGAAAAGGATATGTTAGCAGAGTATTTCCCCCATTGCAGACAAAAGAAGAATGACTTTAGATGCAAGATGGTAGCTAATATTGAAAGTAAGCAGATTCCACCTAAGTTCAAACCAATCTAGATTGAATAAGATAAAGTCTATTTTGTTGCACAAATGAGGACATGGGCTCCAAGACAAGGTATGCCACTAGATCCACTATCTTATGCTAGGCCATATTTCAATTCCTATTCATCTAGCAACCAATGGAAGCCCCCATATCTATCCAACTATGGAGGATATCCACCACAGCCTTGGAATAACCATCCAAATGCTTGGCCCAATATTCAAAAATATCCACCCTAAAGGCAACAACCTCAAGGGAATTGGCAGCAATTTTAAGGGCATTGGCAGCCACCTCCAGGAAATTGGCAACAAAAAAGTCAATGGAGGAGAGGACAAGAATGACCAATGTAGACAACTAGTTACATGTAGACACCTTCTCAACCCCAACAACCTACTATAATTCCTCCTCCTACTAATCCAAGCTCAAATCCACCTAAACCTACTTAGCTACCAAATCATCCCACACCCAATCCAAATAACAAATCACAACAACAACCTATATACTTTGTTGGTTCAAATCAATTCCCTATGTTTGTTGTGAGTGTAAGTGACATCCACTTGTGTTTAGGAACTACTTTACTAGCCCCTTACAAGCCCATTATTACTAAGCTTCCTATGGAAGAGGATGAGGAACCTCTAAATTATCCCATTCAACCAAGTGAACCTAAAGATCTTGAAGTAGTCCAAGTCAAGCAAATTGAACAAAAACCACCATTTCCTCAAAGATTGGAGGTTGCCAAGAAAAAGAAAGGAAAAGAGGACACAACCTTTGACATATTGGATCAGCTAAACCATATATGTGTCCAAATACCTCTATTCATGCCATAAAGGATGTCCCAATCTATGGTAAGGCAATCAAAGAAGCATGACTCAAGAAGCTAGGAAGGAAAAAGAAAGACCCAACTACAGTTCATGTGGTGGGACAACTGGCTAACATCATGCTTGGGAAAGTGACTATCCCCAAGTACAATGACCAAAGTAGTCTTATGGTAGTAGTTCTTATAAATGGTAGTCAAATAAAGAATTCTCTTATTGATTTAGGGGCATTAATAAATGTAATGACTAAGGAAATCCTACAAAAACTAAATGTTACAAGCATGAGATCTACTCCTACTATCCTACAACTTCCTGATAGTTCTAGTGTTAAGCCTAATGGTATATTGGAAGACCTTATGGTAATTCTAGACTCCTGGGAGTACCCAAAAAACTTCATGATTCTTTCTCCTAAAGCTACACTAGGCAGGTATCCCATTATTCTTGGAAGGCTATGATTAGCAACTGTAGATGCATAAATTGGATTTCAGTCAAGTCACATGACCATTTTTTATGGGAAGAGAACCAAAAAAGTTTGTTCTTTATCCTCCTACTTAGCCATCCCATGATGTGGATAATTTTGTATAGCCACATGTTGGTCAAGAGGCCGAGGAAGTTAATTCTATGGGGAAAATTATGATGTTAGCCAGAAGCTCTTTCATGCAACTTCAAGAAGAAGATGAATTATTGCATAATAACATTCAGAACCATTGTGAAGTTCAGGAAGCATCATCTTCTCATTCTACTACTCCAGTCAAGACACTTCTGCCTACTCTTCTTGCAGCCACTCTTCCTGTAGACATTTTTCCTGTAGCCACTCTTCCTGTTGTCAGACTTCTTGAAACAAAAAGTATGTCCCATACATTTTGTCATATGAACTCAAGGTACCATGCATTAATGAAGCAACTATGATAGAGTTAACTACACAAGTGCAAGTGTCAGAAGGAAAATATCTTAATATTAATAGTAACTGAGTGAAGAACAACAGTTGTTATTGGAAAACTTATTGAGGACCCACCAACATGAATTTGTGTGGGAATATCATGATATGAAGTTATTAGACCCTAAGCTTTGAACTCATAGGATTTACATCAGAAATGATTGTACCCCAGTGAGGCAACCACAAAGAAGAATAAACCCTACTTTGAGAGAAATTGTAAAAGGGGAACTATAGAAATTGCTAGATGCAGGATTTATCTACCTAATTTTAGATAGCCAATGGGTGTCTCTATTTGTGATTGTGCCTAAAAAAGGAGGGAAATGGAAAGTTTTTCTTGATTAGAGGGAACTCAACGCTTCCACCAAAAAGGACCATTTTCTCTTACCTTTCATAGATCAAGTTTTGGACTCACTTGCAGGAAAGTAGTACTTTTTAAAAAAAATGGATTTAGTGGCTACAACTAAATCCAAATTGCACTTGAGCACTAGGAGAAGACCACATTTAACTTTCCATGGGGGACCTATGCCTACTCAGTACTACCATTAGGCTTTTGTTCAAAGGGAAATCATCAACATATTTTTAGATATCTCTCTTGATTGCATGGAAATTTACATGGATGATTTTACCACCTATGGTGTTGATTTCAATTAGGCATTGGAAAATCTCAACAGAGTCCTACAGAGATTTCAAGACCAAAATCTATCTCTAAACAATAAAAAGTGTTTCATGATGATGCAGGAAGGTGTAGTTCTTGGCCACTACAACTCTTACAAAGGAATTCAGGTAGATCTTGCAAAGATTGAGGTGATCACAAATCTACCCACACTTGCAAAAAAAAGGATCGTAGGAGTTTCTTGGGTCATGTAGGATATTATAAGCATTTAATCAAGTATTTGAACAAAAAAGAAGCACCATTGTATACTCTTCTCACCAAATATGCTGAGTTTCAATGGACAGAAGACTATGACAAGGAATTTTCTGATTGGAAGGCAACCTTGACTCATGCTCCTGTACTTAAAGGTCTTAATTGGGAGTTTCCTTACCACATCCATACAAATGCATTAGACTATGTGTAAGGAGCAGCTTTAGGGAAGAAAGAATGAGCTATTGAAAATTCCATTTATTTTGTCAGCAAAAATTTGTAAGGAGATGAATTCAACTATATAGTGACAAAAAAAGAAATGTTGGCAGTGATCTATTCCCTAAACAAATTCAGGAATTACATATCAAGTTACCAAATATTTGTGCACACTGATCATGCAGCCATTAGATATCTCATGAATAAATCATTGATCTCAAGTACATTAGCAATAAGGTTGTTATTGATGCAAGAGTTTCACATAACCATTGTGGATAAACTAGGGAAGGCCAATGTTGTTGTAGAATTTCTTTCAAGGCTGAATACATCAGAGGATAATCAAGCTATAGATGAATATTTTCCTAATGAGCATCTATTCTCCATCAATGTGAAAACACTTGTTATGCCCTGCATAATGACCCCATTTTATTCTGGAACAAAATGGGCCCCCCTTGTTCTTTTCAATTCCTTTGGCCTTTGGTCAGATCTGGAACTGGGGCTAAATTTGAACTTTGAACTCTTTCAATGTTTCTGGTTCGGGTTCCATCCCGAGTCTGATTCCACTACTCTCTCTTCTTTGTTGGTCGTTCTTCCTTTGTTTTTGTGTTTTGTGCCTTAGGTGTTTTCTTTTCGGCCTTAGGCATTTTTCTTTTGTTTTGGCGGACCCAGAACCTGAATGGAAACCGAACTTGGAATTCCTTTAAAGTTTTGTTTTCTATTTCTTCCTCGGTCCTAGTTCCGCCTCTTTTGTTTATTCTATCTCATGTGTCTTTTTCATTTTCTTCTAGCGGACCTAGAACCGGAATCAGAACCGAACCCTAAAACTTTCAAAAGTTTCAGGTTTGGATTTCATTCTGATCTTAGTTCTGCGTGTCCTATTCTTTTGCTTTTTCTTTCTTTTGTTTTTTCGTGAGGTTTTCCCTCCCCTTCCTCCTTCTCTTCCTTGTCCTTTTTTTGTTGTCTTTTGATATTGTTGAGGCTAGACTAGAAAAATCCAACCTCAAACTTCTGGAAAGTTTCGTCTCGAAGCTCTGGTCCTTTCCTCGCGGCTCCGCCATGTTCATTTGTTTTTCCCCAGTTCCGATCATTTGGTCTCGGGGTGTTTTTCTTCCTTTCTCCTTTTCTTTTTCATTCTTTTGTCGTCTCTTTCTATGTTGTTGGAGGTGGGATTGGGATGGAATCCGAAACTGAAACTTTGAAGAAGTTTCAATCTTAGATTTAGTTCCGCCCCCGCCCCTATTTTGTTTTGCCTAGGATCGATTTTTGCTCCGATCCCGCTTGCATTTGTTTCCATCTTTGTCCTTTGTGTTTGGTTTCTTTTCCGAACACGGAACCAGGATGGGGTTTGTATTGAGAAATGATGGTCATTCCCATGGCATGTTCCCATTTTGACTCCGGTCCTGATTCTGATTTCTTCTTGTTCCACCCCCACCAGTTTTGAAGGTAGATTTTGTTTCCAGTTTTGTCTTGGTC
>VDFB02193867.1:748706249-748725773 GCA_007258455.2 Sequoia sempervirens
TGATTTCATAATGTATTTACACAAAAAATTGTCATAAACTTGCAAAATAATAGGGTATCTCATCAAATCTTGCTCCCACCAATTCTTGAAGCGTGCATTTCATTGATTCAACATGAAATAATTCTAGAAAATAGTTACAAGTCGAGCATATGTCCTCTTTCTTCAAAAGCCCTAATGACTATGTCATTAAACTTTACAATTATGCCCCTTTTTTGCAACTTTTAACCATGACTAAGAAATAAAACAAACAAAAAGACCCAACATGATCTTCCTTGCTCCTTCAAGACCTTATTATGCTCAGCAACCCAAAAACAAGACTTGAGAAACAAATCTCAACCTTGCAACAAGCCAAAAATCCCTAGGAATTCAAATTTGCATTTTGGCGGGAAACCACAAATTTGAATGTCTAGCCTATTCAAAACTATCTAAACCATTAGATTATGATCCTGATGGACCTCCTAAGACTTCAACCCGCTCAACTAGGACTCCTATCATCAAATAAAGGATAAAAACACATTGAGAGTGATGCTCCTGCATCATTTTCCCAAGGAAAAGAAAAGAAACTCAGGTTCCACCTGAGAGGATGTCTGCAACAGTAATTCCATACTTCAAAATATTTTCCTTTGTCATCTATGTGGCATCCTCATTTGGAAGTCCTTTCCACTTGACCAAATACTAGAAGTATTGCTTGCCCCTTGTCTTCTTGACCTCCTTGGTGTCAAGGATGCACTCTAACTTTGGTGGTTGGGTGTGTGAGAGGTCTTTTACCCAATCAATATATGATATTTTGTGTACATCTCTTTCTTCATCAGCCATGGCATCCCCTTTGAAACCACAAAACCAAGGTACAATAGTTTTGTCTTCATGAACTCACACTTTTTCAGATTAATCATTATTTTTTCCTCTTGTAGCCTTCTTAAAACCAAATTCAAATGATGTAAATGTTCTTCTTTGCTAGAACTGAAAAATAGTATATCATCAAGGTAAACAACTACAAACTTACCAATGTATGGATTGAGGACCTCATTCATGAGCCTCATGAAGGTGATAGGTGCATTAGAAAGGCCAAATGGCATAACAAGCCACTCATATAATCCCTCATTTGTTTTGAACATTGTTTTCCATTCATCCCCTTGTCTGATCCTTATTTGATGGTATCTACTTTTGAGATCTATCTTTGAGAAATAACTTGCCCCACTCAAAAAATCCATTAAGTCCTCTATTCTAGGTAGTGGAAACCTATATCTGATTGTTATCTTATTTATTTCCTTGGACCTAGTACACATTCTCCACTCACCCCCTCTCTTAGGTGCCAAAACAGTTGGAATTGCACAAGGACTAAGGCTCTCCCTGATTAACCCTTTGTCAAGCAACTCTTGCAGTTGTTTTCTAATTTCTTCATTTTGTTGGGGTGTCATCTTATAGGTTGCTTTGTTTGGTAGATTAGCCCTTGGTATAAATTCTATGGGGTGACTAATATCTCTCATTGGAGGCAAAGAGTTAGGAGGTTCTTCTACAACTATGTCTTTATACCCCTTCAACATATCTTGAATCTCCCTTGGCAACTCTTCCATTTTTTTGTTGTTATGATAGTCTTAGGCCTAACCAACACTACAAAACCTATCTTTTCCTTGTCCATAGTCTTAAAAAACTCCTTTTCACCCACTATCATCACACTTGATCCAACCTTTTGGTCTTTATCTTCCTCCTTCAAAGGTGCCAGAGTATAGGTGACTCCATCCTTCTCTAAAACATAGACATTCTTCCTACCATCATGCATTATTTTTCTATCATAGTTCCAAGGCCTATTAAATAGCACATGGCATACATCCATAGGGATGATATCACATAACACCTTGTCCTTATACCTTCCTATTTGAAACTCTACCCAACATTACTCATTGACTAGTACTTGCTTCCCCTTATTCAACCATGAGACTTTATAGGGTGTAGGATGAGGTAATCTATTCAAATTTAATTTCTCTACCATCTCAACAACAACTAAATTATTAGTACTTCCTGAATCTATAACAACTTGGCAACACTTACCTTGACACTTGCAAACAGTCCTGAATAGTGACTTCCTTTTTGGTGGCTCCTTCTCCATTGGAACTTTGATCAATGTCCTTCTCATCAACAAAGATTCTCCTTTCTTTGCTTCTTCTGGTTGTGGTGAGGAGTTAACACTTTCTTCATCTCCTCCTTGAGCAACTTGAGTCCTTCTTTCATTCCTAAAGGTGGTAGTAGTTTTCTCTTTTGGACACTCCCAAGATTGATGACCGGCAAACTTGTTGCACTTGTATCATTTACCTGTGAAGCCATCGAATCCTCCTCTTTGTCCAAATCTACCCCTAAAGTTAGGCCTTCTTCCTTAAAACCCCCTCTTGAATTTAGTGCTTGTTCTTGTGAGGTGCTTGACTCTCCTTGATTTCTTTGTGACTGTCCTCTACCAACATATGAACCTCTATTTTTGAAGTTCCTTCCTCTATATCTATTCTTCTTTTTTGCTTCCTATTCAACTTCTCTTCATCCTTTAAGGCTAGTTGATAACACTCTTCAAGTGTCTTGGGGATTGTGAGACTTAACTCATCTTGTAAGCTATACTTCAACACATTAAGGTATCTTCAACCTTATCAATATCATCCTCCATATGTCTTGATCTGATACTCAACTTATAAAACTCTTCAGTGTACTCTTTCACTCCCATATCCATTTGTTTCAAGTTCTGCAACTTCTTATACAACCGGGTCATGTAGTCACCAGGCATGAATTTTCCCTTCATCTTGGCCACCATCCTATCCCAAGAAGTAATCTTGGATTTTCCTTTCTTTTTCCTTTCTTCCTGAACATAATCCCACCATAGGGATGCATGACCTTTCAACTTGGTCCTAACCAACTTTACTTGCTACTCTTCAGGTACCTCCAATTCAAAGTACTCATCCAACTCCCATATCCAATTGAGGAGTTCTTCACCATTCAATCTACTTGTATATATTGGAAGTTCCACTTTCACCTTGGCTCCTTCGCTCTTGACTGCCTTCAAGAATCTTTCCATCCTCAATTCATCAGCATCCCTCTCTTCTTGAGGTGCTTCATTCACCACTTCTTCTTGGTCACTCACATACCCTATCATTCCTCTTCTTTGGTTATCTTCAGCTGCACTAAGTCTTGCATCCAAACTTACTCTCATTTCCCTCATTTCTCTAGCAAGGGCTTCTCCCAATTGAGTTGCTATTCTTTTTGCCACTCTTTCAATGTTTCTTGGAGGCATCTTTCTTTTTCTCACTTAATCTAGCTCTGATACCAATAATGATGCAGAGGGAAAATAAATTCAATTGCAACGGACTCTCAAGAATAAGGAAAATGTGGTTTTCACAACAACATGCACAAGATTCTCTAATCTTTCAATAGTGACAACAATTTATACCCTGCAAACTTGTCCTACAAGCCTATTTTCCTAGACTCAACCTTAAAAAATAAACATTGAAACTCATTCTTTTTCTCTAGTCTTGGGCTCTTAAACACTCAATCACACTCTACAGGCTTCATTTAAGCCTACTTGGCATTGGTTAACTCCAAACAATGTAAATTCCACAAAACCCTAAAAAAGACTAGAGTTTTACATAGTCCTATGCTAGTAAACACACACTATCTTCAATAAATCGCACAAATTGTTGAGAGATCACTTCCCCTTTGGTGGACATTTGCACAAGGACCTGCAAAAAATATGTTTCAAATTTCATGAATTTTCACTAGCTGGAACACGAGATATGGATTTTGCAAGGTCACTAGAAACCCTAGGTCTATCACTAGACTGTTAACAGTATTTTAACCATAATTTGAGCAAAATGCCATAGAATTGAATGAAACCAATTGCATTTAGACATTAAAATAGAGCACTATTAAACCATCATTTCCCATACCTATCAGGGTTGTATAGAATTGATTTCAGACTATATTTGCACAAAAACTATCATAAACTTACAAAATAACAGGGTATCTCATTAAATCTTGCTCCCAACAATTCTTGGAGCATGTATTTCATTGATTCAACATGAAAGAACTCTAAAAAACAGTTACAAGTTGAGCATATGTCCTCTTTCTTCAAAATCCCTAATGACTGTGTCATTAAACTTTACAATTATGCCCTTTTTTGCAACTTTTAACCATGACTAAGAAACAAAACAAGAAAAAAGACCCAACATGATCTTCCTTGGTCCTTTAAGACCTTATTATGCTCAAAACCCCCAAAAAAAAGACTTGAGAACAAATCTCAACCTTGCAACAAGCCAAAAATCCCTAGGAATTCAAGTTTGCATTTTGGCGGGAAACCACAAATTTGAATGTCTAGCTTATTCAAACTATCTAAACCATTGGATTATGATCCCAACGGACCTCCTAAGACTTGAACCAACTCAACTAGGAGTCCTATCATCAAATAAAGCATAAAAACACATTGAGATTGATGCTCTCTTATCAAGAAGAGGCCTTAGATGAGGGGTAGGACGAGAGTGGAAATACATGGAAGGATTACCAAGCTCAAAACTGATCTTCCTCTTTATCCTAAATGCGGATCCATAACCAATAACATAGTGGGGATCCAAAGCAGGGGACACAAATATATGCTCAAGATCCTTACCATTGTGGGAATTCATTGTAGTATCCGACACTTCCTTGTCATGAGGGAAATGACACTACACATCAGAATTGGGTTGGGGCAGCCGAGAAGATTCATATTGAAGTTCTTGCACTGAAACCCCAAGCTTCGAGCAAAGATTCACCCTGTTAGGAAACTCTGAACTAGACTTAACCAAAACACAAAATCTAGCATAAAGAAAGTTGGATCTAGATTTAGTAACATGATCTAAGGTTATAAATCGACCAACAAAATTAGCAATATCTTGAAGAATACCTCATCCCCGTATTCCAAAGGGAGCTCAAGGAGACGTACCCAGATAGACAGTAAATTAATCTCAGAAATGTTAAAGCTAGTAGACCAACTTTCTAAATGAAGAAAAGCCTTACCAAAATACGAAGGGCCTCCGTGACAAATGTGAGTACAATCCTCCATAGAATGAAAGGAAAATAGTAGATAACCATTCATCAAGGTCATAATGCGAAGAATAGAAGTCATCCAACAATCAAAGGCCTAGCTACGGATAATGTCAATATTCACTCTATAACCGAAAAATCTCCCAATAAGAGCAAAATGCAAACCAGATTTGTTGACTCAATCATCTGGAATAGTGAGAGAAACAAAACAAGGTGTCAAGGAGCATGAAGAAACTCAACATTGTCGAGATCATCTTGAAAAGCCTCCTAAGAAATAAATCCAAAAGCAACAACTCCTTGATACATAGGAAGATAAAAAAATAGACAATGAGGCTAAGGAACTATAGAGTGGGGAAACCCCGAAACACTACTGCCCTGCAATCCATTCTGAACAAGAGAAGTAGGAATGGGGGCTACCAGCAAGGAGGGAGACCCCAAAAGAGAGCCCACCCCAGGAAAAGGCTCAAAAACCTCATCAATCCCAACCACTAAGGGGAAAACAGTTCAGAACAAGGAGACAAAATTTGCAAATCAGCCAAAGGCAAGGGAGGAATCTTAGGAGAGGTAGAAGAATCCCCTCTTCAGAGATCTACATAGGTTCAAGTCATCCTGAACCATACTGGCAGAACACTCATCATGCATCACCGACTTATGGGCTAAGCATTGGGCTTCCAACCATAAAGAAAGAAGCGAAATATCCTCCTCATGATCTGACAGGTCACTCCACCCCTAACAAAAAACCAAGTGCTACACCATTCTTAGCGTTCAAATGGGCCTCCAGAAGAATGTTGATGAGATTTTCATCCTCCTCCAAGCACCCATTTTTTTTTGTGGAGCCAACAAACTCCCCCTCAAAAACTGAATTCGCAACATCAGAACCAATGCCAACAACATCATCTAAAACAACGGAAGAGCAAACAGTAAAGCAAGATGTCGATGCCAAAACAGGAGAACATAGACACACCCCTACACAACTACAACAATCCTTTTCACTTTCAACATCATCTTCCTCTCCTTATGCATTGCCATCCTCCCCTGCACTGATGTCATAGCCTTCCACTCCCGCTCCTACTATGGTTTTTGACACCCCACTTCCGCTCTCGCTCAAAGAACTCATCGCTACAGGTCTTAAATTTGATGGTCGACCTTGCCTGTCAACAAATTTTTTAATGACGGTTATCTATTCAAAGGTGCCCTTAAAACATTATGATATACCTTAGTGTAAGTAAAATTATATATATATATATATATATATATATATATATATATATATATATCATTATAATTCTATATAAATTTTGACAATCTATCCAAAATCTCTCCTTTTATCTGATACAATCTTCTTAAAATTTTGATTGTATTTTACGGCAAAAATCTCTAAATACGGTCATACAGCCATCAAATTTAAGCCCTGATCGGTAGCTATTATCTATCGAAAATTGTTAATAATCACATGCACTTATAAAACAAAGTTAGTGAGCAAAAGTGACAAAGTCAATGGTCTAACACAACGATATATCAATTATTTGGCACTCTTAGAAAACCTTCCAAATTGAAGTCAATTGAAATCTCAACATCTTTTGCTATAAGCTATCTTTTTGTATCTTCATCAAATCACTTAGATTAAGTATTTTTTGGAAACACTTGTATGTTGTATGAGATATTGAGATAAATATTTAATATGAATAAACTTAGTATCAAAATATTTAATTTGGGGTCATGGTTTAGCGAGCTCAATTTTTTGAGGCATATGGTTTATGTAATATCACTTGGTGGTTTCGTGCAAACTTGTTTTTAGAAATACAAGCATGTGTGTAGTTGTTTAGATTGGTTTGTGTACACTTTATCTTGTTGGCTAAGGTTGGAATGAGAATCTCTTGTAGATTTCATATGTGATTACAATATTACAATATATGCAGTATATTGTAATCTTGTTTCCTGAGATAATATATTGAGTATGTGAGTTATTTTAGAGGAGCTAGAATTTTTTCTTATGAGATTTTATCAAGGTATAGCTAATGTTCTCATTATATATTTCTTATTCTTTTACATTGTGGATTTTGAATATCTATTTTGCATTTATTTATCTCATGAGGGTTAGTGGAAATGGTATATTTTGTTACATTTTCCTTTCAATATCTGTCATTAATATTTTTGGTTTCAACTTAGCCATGCGAGCATACTATCTATTAAATACTTTATAAACTCAATTTAAATGCAATTACATGACGCCTAGAACATATCACTCTTTCTTTTTATTTGGCTTCTTTGTATTATGTTGAAGTTTACAACAATCCTCTTCATGCCATAGTATCAATCACATTACCATTATATCAGTTTTCTTATTGAGCCATGTAGGCACCATTGATAGAATGACTGCTCTAAAAAAGAATAATTATAAATAAATGGTGGATAAAGGATATCATAATCAATAATTAATGGGTGTTAGACCTTCCCGTGCTATGCAATGGGATCTTCTATACTATATATATCCTACCACCTCTCCTTGACCCCTTAGTGCATAAAGATCAATATTCATTAAATAATTTTTTTTTTGGTCATATGTTTTTGAGTCAATTCTCAAATGGTTTATTCTCATTAGTTACACCAATAAGGTGGGCTTGTCCCATTATTTTGTAGGGTCTCCTCCCTAGGTCAACATGTATGATCAAGGCTTGAAAAAATTTGATCTCTCATCCTAAATATAAAATGTTCTTGGTGGCCCACTTCATTGTAAATATATCACCTATACCTTGTGGACTATGAATACAATCTTTGAGCCAATTGATTTCTATAAGAATGAATTCAACTACATGATGAATTTAGCCACTTACAATTATTGTAAATAGTAAGGGGATTTTTTGTAAAATTATTTAAAAAATATATTTTTTCCCTTTATCTAATGGACATTTAAATTATTTTAAGGTTATACGAGAAAAAAATAAATTCACTTCAACAATGTATCTAAATTTAATGTTCTCTTTATCTTGGATATAGGAGTATTGATGTACCAAATCCAATTAGATTCATTGGAGTATTTAAGAACCTATGAGGCAACTTGGAAAGATATTCAAATGATGTGTTAGATTCCTAAAACTACAAAGATTATATAATAGGCACACAACTCTATAAATTAAATGCAATCACTTCTTTAGAGGAGAATTGACCATATTATCTAGGGAGATATAACTTTAATTGATCATTTTCCTTGATGTATTTATTATACTAATAGAGTTTGGTATCCTAAGAGGGAAGCTTGCTAAGTATTATAAAGATATTTAAATCTCAAACTCATTTTCATTGTTAGGCAAGGATATAAAATAGGAAAAAAATCTCTTTTTATACATTTGACCTAAAGGGGCAGTCTCTTCTTTATTCACTCTATTTATTATTAGTTAAGAAATATTTCCATCATAGATTATATAATCTCTTTGTCTATAAACAACACTTTTCACCTTTAATTTACATCTAGATATCGGTAAACCCACAAAAGTGGTTTACAATTCAAGTGAGGAAGGAAAACTAAAAAAAAATGACCCCATGCAAAAAAAATTAGTTTTGGGGGTTCGTACAAACTTGAGGGTTTGACCAAACCCAAAAGGGGTTCGCTCAAACTAGGGCTCAAGCGAACCCATTTAATTTTGACCCCACATTTCCTGCGTAAAAATAACAAAGAAAATGTAATATGAAAGGTGGTTTGCTTGAACCCCCTTTTGCCCTCATTCTCCCCCTAGACACTTTGAAAGTCCAGATTTTTACGCTTCAAAGCTTGGGTTGAGGAAAAAATGGATGATACTTCTCAAACCAACTGGAATCAGGTAGTCCTTGTAACAGCTATCCAATGAATATAATTTTAATATATTTTGGTTTTATTATATATATATTTTTAGTTTTATTAAACATAGGGTTTTCACCAAAAATCAACCTCTCGCTCACATGTGGAAAAATATCATATTATAATTTTTTTTGAAAAATATGTGTGCAACAAATATTGAAGTCCTTGATCCAATAAAAAAAAAAAGAATTTTGATATATACAAAAAGTTAGTTATAGTAGCGCTATGTCTAATTGTAATTGTTAGTTTGACTTCGAAACTTGATTAAAGAAAAATATTCAATAAAAAACTATCTAACCAAGTAGAAGACTGATATCAGGTTAAAAAAAAATGAAGAATTATTTATTCATGGAAAAAAAAGTTATGCATTATATGTAATCACTTTTTTAAAATGTTGTTTTAAAAAAAACTTTTCGAGGGAGAAAAAAAGTGCAATATGATTCCAAATTTTTGAAAAAATATATTTAGAATCTATAGACAAAATTTCACGAAACTCTAGTTTGCATCATCTTCAAATTCCTCACGGTTTAGCCGCTATAGGTGTCTGAAAGTGAAGATTTAGTTAAAAAGAATTATTTCAGTGTCCAGTTTGGCCAAAAATTGTAAACCACTATTGTGGTATCACCCATATGAATTTTCTAGCTACAATATATGCATGCATATGGTGATCTTGTTTCTTTCTGTATCTCTTTTATTTTCATATATGATCTTTTGTTTCTATGCATGTGTTTATGGTGGTTACTTTCAATTGTAGGAGATTATTTTTCTTAGATGCGACATTTCTCATTCTTTCACATTGTGCTTTGTGTTAGAATTGTGAATAAACATGAGATGTAGGATCAAACAATGAACAAGAACACCTTCTGAGCAAAGAGAATTGTAAATAATTATTTTATATATCATCAACAAGAAAAACTTATAGAATAAACCTTAAGATTCTTCAAGGAGATCAAGAGACAACACAATAAGGGTGAGTGCTTTATAGGAGAAACCCTATGTGTCAACATTCTATGTGGTGAGACAAAATGATCTAATAAAATCTCACTCTAGTTAATAAAAAAAAATCCTAATTTTAGCTTAAGTGCATGAGAATAAATTAACCTAATAATCATTGATTATTAGCTAATGCATGATTACTCTAACACCTGAGCCTTTAATTAGATGAACTTAGAGAGTAGCTAAAAAACTCTAAAAAGGTAATGCATAAAAATAAAATAATACATGATGGGTCCCAACAAATAAGGCCTAATGAGGTACCCATGTACAAATAATTTAATCTCTCACAATTGGAGAAAAAAGGAGAAAACCTTAGGAAAAAATCCTCTCCAAAAGAGAGAAAGGCGAATGAAGGACTGGAAAGCCTCTAAAATAATGTCACAAAAGAATCTAGGAACATGAAGAACATCACACAAGCATAAGGAAGTTGTAGAAAACTATCGAATGCTGATTGCTATAATGCTAAAATGAAGAACCTCCTCTGAAATAAATGATGATTAGGATCAAGAAGACAATAATATGTATGAGTGCCCTCAATGACACTACTTGAATTAGATGGAAAATAAAGGCAAACATTTGGAACTCGAAGATACAAATGAAAAAAGTACCAATAGTTTAAAGAACACTGATCAAGTGAAAATGGAAGATCACATCCAAAAATAGGAATGAAGAGTGTCCATTTGGTAAATGCTCCATCTCACTAGAATTCATGGGTAACTAGTTTCTGCATTTTCCCAGTACATAGGAATAAGAAAGTTAGATACATAGATCACTTTAAAAATGAAACCAAGAAAGTAGTAGCACCAAGTAAAAACCTCTCCATCATGCGGAAAGGGAGAGCCATGATAGGTCCACTGGAATTGTGTCACCAAAAAGTGTACGAAGGAGAATAAACAACATCTAAACATGCATGTGAAAGTACCTACAAATAAAAATGGTGTACAAACTAAGGAACAGACACATGAGGAAAAAATCACTAGGATTTGATGTTGTCATGGAAGGAAAACTCACTTGATAAAGGTGTGATGAAAAAAAAGACACTCACAACCCACTCATGACACTTTATATCATAGTGCGAGTACATAAGGCACAACAAGATGTGTAGAATCCCCAAAAAATAGATACTAGAGTGGCACTTTATCTTAGTGCATCTACAAAAAATAAATTGCATGCAAAAGATGCTCAAAATGCCCAAATAGGACAGAATATAATGGAAGTACATGTAGAACAACCTAAAATAAGTCATCTCATGCAAACATAAAGTTTCTAGGAGCTAAAATGTCCAAATAATTCATCATAGTGTGAAAAACACAAAAAATGAATAAAATGTACTTGGAGAAAATCTAGAAAAAATTCACATGAATATCTATGAAGATCTTTAAAAGACCTTTCTAACATCACTAAAATCATGAAAAATGGAGAAACATGTCAAAAATTGTGAACTCGAAAGTGAAAACAATAAATTTGACTTTGACAGTAATAAAATATACTAACAACAAAATCTAAGAAAAAAACCAACACCTTTGGATGGTGCTTAGAACCATCTTTTTGATGATCTCTTTTTCCCAATTTTGATAATTGAGCGAAACATTATCGTGATTTTCCCAATCTTGCTAAAATTGCAAAAAAACAAAACAAATTAGCTCCTTAGGGGCTAGGCGTTGGTCACCCATGCGACTTTGGGATGACAAGGATTTTTAAAAAATAATATTCTTTTTTAAAAAAAAAATCTTACAATACATGCACCAAAAAATTCACCTAACTCCAAAGCTTTTAAAAATGAAGATTCCAAAATTTCTCTTGTAACCCTAGTTGCAGAAAACCCTCAAAAATCAAGAAGGGATTCACTGAATCCATGATTTGATACCATGTTAGAATTTTGAATAAACACAAGATGTAAGATCAAACAATGAACAAAAATACCTTCCACATAAGGAGAGTTGCAAATAATGATTTGTTGATATCATCAACAAGAAAAACTTATAGAATACACCTCAAGAGTCTTCAAGGAAATTGAGGGATAATACAATGAGGGTGAGTGATTTATAGGAGAAACCCTAAATGATAAAGGGATTAGATCATGAAGAGTGTTAACATCCTATGTGCAATCAAGCCAATTCATGCAAGATCCAAACCTTAGAGAGATGTGTTAGTCTTCAGTCCTCTAAGGGCAGCCATTAACTATTTGGTGAGTTGTGACAAAGCTTTGTTTGTTCATCAATTCCTTCCATTTATCATTATTTCATCAAGGTTTAATTACCAACATGGGGTTTGACTAAGGAAAACCCCCATTCACCCAAAACAAACATTTTTCCACTCTCTTTGTATGTGCAAATTTACAGGTGAAGAAGGATTGAAGATTGATCAAAGAAGCAATTTTGCAAAGTTGTCATCATTATTGTCAAGCCACAAAAACTCACCTATAGATTTTATTTCCATCTTTTCGACAGTCAAACCTAGAGATATCAAAAGCTTAGCTTTGGGATCTGAGGACTACAAAATCAAAAATTGGACCCTTGCACTAGGACTCATTCACCCTGGGGAAAACTAGTCCTGCTATAGAGGTCAAAAACCCACTTTTCAGGCTAGATGCACACCATTATGCCTTTCTCAGATCTACCTGCAAATTATTGTTTCCGTTTCTGTTATTATAATATTCTACATTTCAATGTTAGGTCATGCAATTTAGTTTGTTAATGCATTTGAAATTATCTCCCAAAAGTGCCAAACAATCATTTCTCTCATAAGAGAACAACAAACCTTCCTAATAGGGTTGACTCACCTCAAGGTTGAAATTCAATCATATCCTTGGGAGATCTCTTTTTCTAATGAAATTAGGGAAAGTGTAAGTGTGTGTTTAATCCTTTAGGTCATTCCATCATTGAAACCCTCATACCCACACACACATACCTTTATTTTTGTTTCACACAATAACTACACCAATTCTTTTTATATTTAATAAGTAGATGAACATAAGAAATAATAATATAATAACATTGAAAAAGAAAAAAATAATTACCTTTCATTAATTAAAAGTATAGACACTAAAAACTCTTATAAATGTTTTTTTTTTTTCCTTTCAAAGCTAACTTTCAAATTCTTCACACCCATTAAACAATTCTCAATTCATCTTAAAATAAGAGGATCTCAAGAACAAGTAACCAATATACATTTTCTCCCAATACCGCGAAGATAAACCACAAACAGTTTTCAATTCCCCAAAATTCTTTCCCCTAACTCAGGAGACAATTTCCTCTACACAAATCTAAAAATACCAAACCCAAATTTATTAACTTTATAAAATCTACAATTGTCACAAAACAAGAAACAAGAAATTAGCTATAAGTAGTCTCACGCAAGGACCAACAATTAAAATAACATTTGTTATGCCTTGAATTTCAAACAAACATAATAAAAACGCAAGCATCTTAAAATTATAACGTGGCGGATAACTCTGTCTTGCGTGTTATTCGCTTGTCATTCCAACGAACGAATAAAAAACCTTTACTCACGAGACTACTTTCTATTGAGAAACGGGACAAATAATGACAAGAAACTTGATTTTCACAGCTATTTATTTAGTTTAACGTCCAGATATTGTTGGCGCGTATTTAGGATTAGTCGTTTAGATTCGGAGAATGTTACACTTTACAAGGAAACATCAAGCACCGCTTTCATTTTAAAATTAACTCAGGATTGTGATTTGACAAAGTCATTTGCATGAACAAATGGGCTTAACCACAAAGATAGGGGTTGAGTTTTAACTATTGCACTTGAATGGTAATAATATATTATATTATTGTTTGTTTACAGTGAATTTGTTTGATATTAAGTTAAAGGAGGTTGGTGACTTGTGTATTAAGTTGGAAAAGGTTTATAATTCATGTGTTTGATACCTCTAAATGTTTGTCATTAAGTTGAAGAAGGGCAATGAATTGTGCACGAATATAGATAGGATATTTTTCCGTTCTTAACATTAAGTTGGAGGAGATCAATGATTTATGCATTTGATGTTAATATGAAATCTTTTTAGATATTTGTTAGTCTTTGACGTTAAGTTGAAGGACATTGATGATTCATGCACGTAATGTTGAAGGAATACTTCTTTTGGATACCCTCAATCATTAGAACTAAGCTAAAAGAAGTTGATGATTCAAGTACTTAATACCAATGTGATACTTTTGGATATCCCTTAATCCCTAGCATTGAGTTGAAGGAGATTGATAATTTGAGCACTCAATGTTTATGGGATACATTTTGAGATACCCCTTAATCCTTGGCACTAAGCTAACGTAGATTGATGATTTGTGCACTTGATGGTGACAAGGTACTTTTTTTAGTGCCCCTCGACCCTTGACATTGAGTTGAAGGAAATGCACTTGATGAAGAGGGGTTAGTTTTTTGATACCCTTAAATTCTTGACAATAAGTTGAATGAGGATAATGATTTGTGCCCTTGATGCCATCATGAAAGCTTTTTTGATACCCCTTAATCTTTGACACTAAGCTAAAAGATGCAATGATTCTTACATCTAATGTTAATGAGATTTTTTTTTGATACCCCTCAATCCTTGATAGTGAGTCAAAGGAGGTTGATGATTCTTGCATTGGATGTTAATAGAATATTTTCTAGACATCCTTCGTTCCCTAACACTAAGTCGAAGGAACTTGATGGTTTGTGCACTTGATGTTGATAATGTACTTTTTCAAATTAACCAAAAGAAATAAATAATTATATACTTGATATTGACAAGATATATATTTTTTTATATCCCTTAATCCTTAAAACTAAGTTGAAAAAAATCACCCAATATTAATAAAATACTTAATATCCCATATTAATTTATACGGTCATATTTAAGTGACGTAAAAGATGCCGTCAATTTTACACCTCGAAACGACGGTTTCTTCTGTTTGCAGCCACATTTATAAACTACTTCGTCAAAATGTGTACGTCGATGATTGGCCTGCATTATCAGGATATGCTCACAAATTTGTTTTTATTTGAACTCTGAATAGAGCTTAAATTACACCCAATTACCCGATTTCGTATCTTCCATTGTTGACAATCCGATAAAGAAAGTATTTATTTTTTCATCCTTTCTCGACGTTTTGCTCTCGGATGAAAGATGTTCAATGTACGGCGCTGAGGATCGATCACTGTCACAGTTATAAAATTTCCGTCGGATAGGAAGAACAAAAAGAGATTAAGAGAAAAACGAAGCCAATCCGTGAGTCGTGCCTTGGAGCAACGAATTTAGCGAGAGATTTTGGGGAAAAAAGAATGCAAGAGGCGTCACATGGTCACTCTCATTGCTAAAAGAGTTGTGAATGACGCATTCGTCTGGTGGAGAGTGGCTTATCAATCCTAAAAGTCTTCGGCTGTCGAATCACGCCCGCTCACTGTTCACCCGTGAGTATCGTCTCTCAAGTTTCTACAAAGCAAGCTTTGCCAATGTATTGCTCTACCATTGTCCACAGGGGGAGCTTCAAACCCGAAAGCAAAATGTCTCCGACCAGAAAAGCTTTTGTTAGGCTTTTTCTTGTATTGGTTGTGCTTGGCATGAAAGATAATTGTTTGGGCGTAAGGGTTTTCAGAAACAAAGCCCTGCTTCGCAGATCATTGATTGAATCAAATTCTACCAATCTATTGTGCGGGGATTCGAACGTGGTGGACGTAACAAAATTGGGTGCAAAGGGCGATGGAGTCACAGATGATACCAAGGTAATCCTTCTATCTATTCATTTATTTAGGCCACCTGTTAGACTGCTGTGAATTGATTTGAAAAGATTGTTATAAGAGCAATTGTATATGTTTTTGAATTGACATTTCGGTGATCGATCATTAAGATTGTTTAAGATTGTTTCTGAAATCAATCGTGTATGTTTTTAATTGATATTTTAGATCATTCCTCTTTTCTTTATGATAGATCATTGAATAATTAGAAATCTCGTTACTATTTATTTCAAAAGCAATCTTTTGAATACTACATAAAAACTCAAAAAAACTTAATTAGAAATCTCATTACTATTATTTCAAAAGTAATCTTTTGAATAACTCAAAAAAACTAGTTGAGTAATTAGAAATCTCATTACTATTGATTTCAAAAGTAATCTTTTGAATACTACATAAAAACTAATGCGTAACACTGTTATTGAGTCTTGTTATGGATTCGGATTGAGCAGGCATTTCAGAGGGCATGGAAAGCAGTTTGTAGCAAGGACTCTGCTACACTACACATTCCGGCTGACCACCGCTTTCTAGTCGGGCCGCTGGCCTTCCCTGGACCCTGCAAACAGAACATCCACATTCAGGTATGATATTTCAGTAACGACAGACTGATATAATTCTAAAACAGACGCCAAAATTTATCTCAGTAGTTTCAATTTAAGCAGGTTGATGGAAGTGTGATCGCATCGGTGAAACCAAAGGCCTGGGCATATAAGCCGTTGCAATGGATAAGTTTCTCAAAACTAGACGGTATTACTCTCGCTGGCAACGGCCTTTTCGACGGACAAGGAGCATCTTGGTGGAATCTTTCAGATTTAGAAGATAAGGTGAATCTTGATTTGATATTAAAACACAACAAATGTCTTCTTACTCTGCCCAATTAAATAACAATGGAATTTTCTGTGCCTCAGGTTAGTAGCCACAAAGGTAAAAGCAAGTTACCAACCATCAGGCCCACGGTGAGTCAATGTAAGGTGTAGATTCATTACAGAGAGTTTGAAGTACCTGTAATGATTTAAAGAACTTAATTGAGCCTCTTAGAAATTTCGTGTTTTTCCTAATTACTGAACTTGAGCAGGCATTGCGGTTCTATGGAAGCTATGACGTGAAAGTCCAGGGAATCACAATAAAAAACAGTCCACAATGTCACCTCAAGATCGACAGCTGCACTTCTGTTACAGTAGCCAACGTTACAATCTCCTCTCCTGCAAACAGCCCAAACACACAAGGAATTTACCTCGAGAACTCTGACGAGGTTGAAATACACCATTCCTCAATGGCATGCGGTAGGTTTACTCACTGGGATTCCTCATAATCTTTCCTTTTCAATCATTGCCCACCTTAGAGATTTTTACTATAATCGTGTACAGGAGACGACTGCGTATCCATTCAAACTGGCTGCACAGGTATCCGTGTGCACAATATCAACTGCGGCCCCGGTCACGGTGTCAGGTATTCTTATTACTTGCAGGCATGGGTTTTCCATTCATTGTTTGGTTTTAATTGTGTACATTTTTTAGTCGATGTTCGAATCACATTCAATACCATCGAATCACATTCAATTCAACGATCCATCATTAGATTATTAATATAATTTGTAACATCAAATAAAAAATTTGCTTTCACAATTAGTCCATTATCGCCTAATTAGTGTTACTAACATTAACACACTTATTTTGTGTAATTGAGATCAGTATCGGAGGGCTTGGAAAAGATGGAGCGAAGGCCTGTGTTTCCAACGTGAGTGTCTATGACAGCAACATCCACGATGCTTCCAACGGCGTTCGGATCAAAACATGGCAGGTCTGTATTAGCAACTCAATAGTTCTCTCGCATAAGTCTTGTCAAAATCTTAATTCAAAGCTAGAGTTTGAACATGATGTGATTCTGCTTGTTTTTCTTGGTGTCTACAGGGAGGAATTGGACAGGTGAAAATGGTGTCCTTTTCCAACATAAAGGTTTCCAACGTACGAGTGCCCATTGATATTGATCAATTTTACTGTGAGGAAAAGGCCTGCAGAAATCTAACATCAGGGGTATTTATATCGGACATCACTTACGAAAAATTCACAGGCACTTACGTGGAAACACCAGTTTATATTGCATGCAGCGACAGTGTGCCATGCATTAATTTAAAGCTTATCAACATTCAACTTCAGCCTGCGGCTGCAAATGGAAAAAAGCCCTTCTGCTCGAATAGCTATGGAGAACAATTATCCAGTGTGAAGTGCCTACTACCTGGAAGACCTCGCAATGACCCTTCCCACACTCTGTCACCCGAAGATGAATGCTAAAACTCAATTCTTGAGCACTCCATTGTAAATTATGTAATCTACTACTTGTAAATCACCAGTCTCAGTCTTATTATTATACAACATGATTTGATTGAATTGAAAGTATTGTCCTCTCTATTGCTTTTTCATTGCCCATCTCACAGGAATAATCCTTTTTCCAGGCAAAATGTCGTTGTCTTGAATAGATCTTTGATTTAAAAAATCTGTACTACTTAGCGAATCTACGACTGTGTGAAGCTTCCCATGTTTTCATTGTTTTATTGTGCTTCAACGCATGAATTTATTTTTCCTGAATCTAACTACGGCAGTCATATATACAGGCCGGAAAAGCTTTTACTCTTCCAACTGTGCATGAGCGTGCAAATTTGAAACTTTTTTGGTCAATTTTGTTTCAACTAACATCATAGTTATAACATGTCATGACGACTGGTTGAGATCTGTCCCGAGCACAGGATGCCCTGAGCTTAAGAACAAGAGTTATATTGGTCCCGTGCCCTTTTCACTTGTATTCTCCAATCCTTTGCTTTTCATCCACGTTCATCCCCTCTTGCCCACAGATTTTCTTTACCATTTGATGTTAAACCTCCTTACCAGGCACTAGGCGAAAAAGTTGGGGGTGGATGGAGCACATTGACCAACCATGAATGGGCCACCCACGCTCTTTTCAGGTCCCATACAACCACCGCATATCTCAATGCTCACATGTTTGTCTTCTCTTCACACCACACTTTATCAACTCAGTTTTTTTGTGAAAAGTAATTAAAATAAAAAGAATCTACTGTACTCAATATGTTAAGATAACATGAATTCTTTTTGTCCAAGGTCATTTGTTTTAAGTGGCATCATGGCATCAAAAGTTTTTAGAGAGTAAATGTAAATAAAAACCATTTATTTATATGTTAAATAATTAATATTTAATAAATATAATATTATATTAATAAATATTATACATATCTTAAAAATATTTATTTTTAAAAATACATTTTTTATTATCTTATTTTATTTTAGAATTATTTAATATATTTCATACATACATTTATACAATTTAATTTTCAATCAAGAATTATTTATTATATCTAGATAAAAATTTATTTTATTTTAATTAAAAAGTTGTCATCTACTATAATTGATAGTATAAGAGGCGGATAAGTTATAGAATTAACTCTAAAGCAAACAAAATAAATTCGTATTATTATAATATTTCACATTATATATACTCAAAATAATAGTCAAAATAAATTTATATTATTATATATTATATATTATCTATTATAATTAATAACATAAGAGGTGGGTGGCATTAAAAGATGCTTCTATAGGAGAGTATAGAAATGTACTATTTTTTAATTGAATGAATTTTTTTTATGCTATATATTATATTATAAGTTATTTATTATAATTGGTAATATATGAGATGTATAAGCTATATGACAAACATGTGGATGGGGTAAAGGAATGCTTCTATATTAGAAGGGAATATAGAATTATACTTTAGAGTTATAAGAAAAAGGTATATATATATATATATATATAAACCTAGGAAAATATGGGGCAATTAATCTTTTCAGAGATAAAACTAGGGTTTAGGATCTTTCCAGTTCATTTCACAAATTTCAC
>VDFB02193867.1:749931346-750257197 GCA_007258455.2 Sequoia sempervirens
AAATAAATTATTATATTAAACATATTGAGGAAGTAATTTAAATAAAATTAGAAGTAAAATTGTAAACAACAAGTCCATATTGTGAAATAATATTTACACATTGATTTTAAATAATTAAATTAATTTTTACCTTATAAAAGATTATCTTGTGGGGTATAAATATTATATATAGGAAAATAATGTGATTTATAATTTAATAATGATGAAAAGATAATTATTTTAATAATAAGAAATAAAAATAGAATTTAGGGGATAGGAAGCTGAAGTGTTTTAAAGCAAGAAAAAGCTGGAAAGAAAATTATAAAAGGAACTATCGCTCTTCCTTTGAGGAGGGAGGAATGAAAGAAAAACCGATCCCATCCGAAAGGGAGACAAATAGTTTTTTGAGCAAAGATGAGGGAAGAAAGCAGAGGAAATAATACAGATAGGAAAAGAATTAAGTATCAACACTGAACATTCAATTGGGAATTTGGAAGGGTCGGTCTCCGGTGAATGGATCTGGTGGCTGCGTAAGAGATTGTATTTGCTCGTCATCTCCATCATTGAAAAGTGTTTCCAGGTTGGGCATGCTACTCTGTATTTGTTTTGTTTTGTTTTTTTTTTGTTTTTTTGAAAATCATAAATGAATGATTCCTTTTGTCTCTTGCAAAACGTGGCTGAATGTTTGATGCATCGTGAGTGTTGGGTTTTGAATATCGAAATATCTCTTTCCATCCTTAGCAGTGAACATGCACTGTCGATAGCTGTAGTTTGGGCCTTACGGTCATCCCAATTCTCTTCGGCTGTTGATTTCATTCACTGGTTGTTTTCTCCCTCTGTATGAGACCCGTTTCTTAGATAGCGACTTTCTTGTTAGTGCCTGCAAACCTTCTTATGTCGTTTCAATTTATCCTCATAACCGTATCACTAGAACATAAAATATTTAGGCACTTTAAGTAACCTTCCTGATTTCGTTTGTGAGTTGTCACATCTGCAGTTCTTGAAAATAGAATATAGTAGGGGTTTTAATAATCTGTCCTGATTGTATTGGCAGCCTGTCACAGCCACGCACTTGAACTTGATAGGAAGTTTAAAGATTTGAATAACCTGTTTGATTCTTCTGGCAATCTATCACAGTTACAGCACTTGAAAATATAATATTGTCAATTACCTTATAAAAAATAAAATAAAGAGCTCCCCACTGATTGTGGTGAAGTTTAATTTCCAACTTCAAACTTGAGCACGTCTCTGGAAACTCGCCAGAAATCTGAAATGTGTTAAAAAAAGGAAAAGTTTTACATTAATTCTCCTTCTCTTAAGTCACGTATTTGCACTTCACCTGTCTCCTTCCCTTTAGTCTTGCGAAGAACATTTGGGATTTGATAATAATTCAAGTAAATGGCGATGTCTCCAAAATTCCAATCTTCACTCTCTAATATACTTGGCAACCTGGCACTGTTACGGCATTTAGGGTTGAGACATTGTACAAAATTAAATAGTCTCCCTGAAACCTTTGGTAACCCGCCACAGCTACAGCTTTTAGACTTGCAAGGGTGTAGAAATTTAATAATCTCTCTGATTCTGTTGTAACCTGTCGCCGCACTTGAACATGGTAGGGTGTATAGAATCAAATGACCCCTCTGATTTCTTCGTCTCAGCCGCGAGCTTGAGCATAATAGGAGGTTTAAAAGTTTAATGATTATTTCCATAATATCATTCTTTTGGGTCAAATATCATAATATAATTATAGTTCATATCATTTCAATACATGAATCTTTAGAATACTATCATATCAATCTTTATCGTGTGGAAATGTGTTCAATAACCACAAATGTGAATATAAATATCTATAGATGCTTGCAAGTATTGAGTAGAAATAGAGTATTGAATTTAAATCATAGGAAAGTGACGATAGGGCATGTGGCCAAACATATATATATATTTTATAAATGTTTTGGAAGTTGCTTGGCTAGGGATTACTCTTTATAGCTCTTTAATTATTGTAGTAGTTTCTTATTGAGGATAACTTAATTGTTAAGTCTCCTTTATATGATGTAAATAGGTGATGTTTGTGCTCCGATGTTGAGTTCTATGTTTGAACATCAATCATATCCTCTTTATCATGAGTGTCCTTGAAACCTTTTCTCTTTGTTCGGGACACTGGGAATAATCATTATATCCTCCTGTCAAGTGCAAATATTTTTCATTTGAAACTAATAGAATTTTCCATCCATTAGATCGAACCTTATAAGTAGTAAATCTTGTTATTCATACAATCAAGTAAGTCTTTGTGCTTCTTTTATCATTGTAGAAAATAGTGAACCTAAATTGGGACTAATAAAGTAAATAAGACTATATTTAGGTTGAAAATGGTTACTTAAATAAAGATAAACAAGTTAAGTTTCCTTGACACTGAAAATTGAACGAAGGTTATTTCCATTATTAAATGATTAGCAAATTATCTAAGGAGAATAAGAAATTTAGGATATTATTATTACCACAATTATTATGTTTTATTCTTTGTTAATTTGTAGGTGAATATTGTTATTTTATAACCTTTAGAGTAGAATGGTAAGATTAGTGTGTAAGCTAAATAACTAGGAAATTGTATTAAGATTGTCTCAAATATTATTATTCGACGGAAATAATCTTTTGATTTAATTATGAGATTAATGATAAGGAATATTATGGAATGTAAAAAAATATGCCTTGAGATAATTTCGATATGTGATTTTAGAGTTCCCTTATTTATTTTAAATTAATTCTTTTTGAACAAATGGACAAATTGTTTTTGATTGGTCATTGATCATTTAAGGGTAGTTTGGTGTATCCTATTTGTGGTATCCTCTTTGGAATTGCTTGGCTTTGGAAGTATTTTCATTCCATTGGGTTCATGTCGTTTTATGAGTGATTTGACATACTCTTTCATTGTGACTCTTCTTGTGTTGACGTGAGTTGGGGATCTTCTTTAAGTTAAATTGTGTTGATATTTATTTAACCTTACATGGGGAAATTCTTGGTTTGTTTTGAGTTGTGGGGGTTTTATTAATTGATTTTGTGGTGGAGTATTTTGGATACTAATGCGATGCTTGGTTGTGATAAGTTTATGCTTCTTATTGAATGCAGTCTTCCCACTTTTATTATTTTGGTGAAACATTAAATTATATTGTTGTCATGTTTGTTGATTTTTATCAAAGGTCATTTGTTTACCAACTGTACGGGTATCTTGTGAGGAGGAAATTGAGGTCTCCCTTGGATGCCTAGTTGCATGCTTTTACCTCTATTGTTGAAGGATTGTTTTTTGGATGTTTCTGTGTTGGTGTGAATGCCTTTGGAGATTAATTTTGATTCAAGGAATCCTTTGTCATTTAAATTGTGTTGCAATGTAATTGGGAACTCGTGTTTTGTTTATAAGTTGTGGATAGTTGATCTTCTTGAACTTCTGATTTATTTTGTATCGAAATTGATTATGTAGTCTGGATGGAGTTGTTGATTTTATTTTAATATATTCACTCATAATATTTGAATTGAAAATAATTCTTTAAGGTCTTGCATTTATTGTTGTCAGTTCTTTGATGGGGAAACCCTAGTGTAAACTTTTGAGAGTCTTCCAGAGGCTTGTTTGTTTTATTGTTGGTCAATGTCTCTCCTTTTATGTGCCCTTGATGTGGCAAGTGTTTTGGTTTCATGATTTTGAAAGGGTTGTACAGGAATCGTTGAGATTTTGATTATGTATTTATAGCGAGATGGGTAATGCCTCACATGTTTTTCTATTGTGATCTAATGTTCTTGTTAAGTGTTGTACAACCCTTGCCTTTTGGCTGATGTTGTTGGGTCTCTGAAAAGAGAGTGGTCAAGTGGGTGGTCAGCACAAAGGCACCAGACAGCCTCGTTAGAGTATGATTACTAAGGAAACCTACAATTAATCTGGGGTGGGTAGAACTGATTAAAAGATAATCTGATGCCCCATCCTTTTAGTGCCATCACAAAGCAAAGGGACTGAGAATGCCATGGTTGCCAAGATCGCTGGCCTCTGTCTTCATGAAAGGCAATCAGCCCATGAGCAACCCCATGGAGCCAATGAGATGTCAAGATAACCATAGATGGAGGCTGCATTTCAGTGATAGGTTGTCCGGATAATCCATATGCATGGGAGGCACTCTATAGGGATGTCCGGGAGAATCCATGTTGGCCATGGCGACACTTTCCCCAGCTGCCCGTGTTTTAACAATATATTGTGTCTCTAGAAGTATGTTATGGGAGTTGGTTTAGATTGTGGTTGAATGGACTTATATCGATTTATGGAGTATTGCCTTGATACATCTTTGGTGTACTTTGTGGTCTTGTATGATCTCATTGATATTTGACTTATGACCTTGTACTCTTTTGGTACTATGATATGATGTTATTATATTGTATAATTGCAATTTGGTATTGTATTATGTTTATTAATTCAGTTTGATTTGGAAGAGTTTCATGATCATCCTTTGGTTACTTGTTTACTGGTCATTGCTTTGATGGGATTCATGATTTTAAGTTATTATGTTGACTCTTGGATGTTATTGATTATGTCATTGTAATCCTTGAGCTTTACGATACTTTTGTATGTCACGAAATTGCTGTTCACCATTCCTGATGTTCTTGGTTGAGGTCTCTTCTTGTCAGCTCCTTAGCACAGGGGGTGGGTCTTCGGACTCACGTGGTCGGGTGGAACGTGCTAAGCACCCCATTGGGTCCCCAATCGAGGATCGAGAGGTGCGGATTGGTGCTGTTGCAACGACCCCAGAGTTGTATCCGTCTTGGAGCCAGTTATGATATTGTGTATTCATCTATTCATTTGTATCATGCTAACTTGTGTATGGTTTCCATTTATGTTTGGAAATACTTTTGTATCCTTGTACCTCTAGAACATTGTACTGTAATGTAACGTTAAACCTTGTGTGGATATTGGCCATGGTAGTTGTTATTCAATGTGTTAAGTTAATCATGCATATGTTGTATTTATGTATACAGATGGTTTCTTATCAATGATTTTCATGTATGTGTTACATTTGTTAATGTTTACTTGGTTATGGACTATATCTTTGGATTTTATTCTTTATTGTCGTTGTGTGGATCTAAGTCGCGTAATGACTCCTCGTGTACCCCAAGGGATGTATGTCTTAGTGAATCTATCAAAATGAAATTCATGTCATAACTTAATGTACTTATGACAAAGCAGGCATTTTTTTAAAAAAAAGTGAATTATTGCTCATTTGTCCTTGGGGTTCGTAGGGACGATGGGGCATTGGGGTCATGGTATCGTGAGCATAGGTCTACAGACTGGCATTGGTGTGCCTTTACTAGGTAACTTGCGCTTAGATCGATGAGTCTTGAGTTTCACTTTTTCTTTTGTCATTGTTGTGAACCCGAGTTTCTTCATAATCCCATAATAGATGGTAGAAACTCATGGAAAGGATAGGACCCAGGTGTTGTGCGCAATGCAATCATATCCTTCTGGGGATGCCTATGGACCTGTTTTAGGTGGATGTGTTTTGGTGATGTGTTTTATGTGTGTGAATATGTCAAGTGTGCGTGGAATCTGCGTTTTTTGTTGCCCTTGAGTGATGAATTATGTTTTCTTGAATTTGTGAAGGTGTAAAATTTTACCCTATTTATTGATATTGATGTGAGTTTTGGTGTTGGATAATGGTTCAAGTGGAGTTCTTTGTGTGAAAATTATGAGTTTAAACGAAGATGTGAGGTTTTGTGGATAATTATTCTATGACTTTTAGTAGAATATAGTATCTTGAGGTTAAGATTGCAACTTGAACTATGGGTACTAATGTGTGATGTTCTATCGTAGCTTTTGATTTACAGGAAGTTGGCTTCAGAAAGCGTAGTGACGAAGGTAATGTAATTGTAATATGCAAGTATAGATACTTATAATGTCAAGTAGTAATTCATTTTGATGTATTAGATGAATTAGGTTTATGGTTAGCATCCTTATGCGAATATTGCTTAACTATTAAGAAGCAAACTGTTTACGAGTTACTAGAATTGTTTTGACTATTATGTGTGGGTTAGTGGGAGGGATAGTGTTGTATCACTCGCTCGCGAGTGCCCTACTATGCTGAGAGTTCCTCTCATGATGTATTTGTGATATATATGTATTGTGCACAACGTTTGTTTACATGCAGGATTGCAGGAACTAAGCCTCGATTCCACCTGCATTGTCAGGATAGGGCGAGCATTATATTCACCCAATGGGTTTGACGTTGAACATAGGAACTGACAAGAAAGTTCCCCAACCTAGTTCGTCATCTGTCCTAGTGGTTGACAAATTGGTCTGGTTGCTACCCCGTCACCACTTTCGTTTTTGTATCATTTCCTTATTTTGGTTTGTTTAATTTTCATTGCTTACCTGGTGACATTTAATTCATGATTTAACTCCTAATGTTGGTGTGCTTATGATTGTTGCTATTATTGTTAGTTTATGGTATTACCATGCCTATGCTTGACCTCGACTTCTAGAAGTAAGTCGAAGCCTAGAGGGGGAGGATGTAGTGCCCCGTCCGTTGTGGTCCTCCTGGATATTTGCGTAAGTGTGTTTTGTGGTCTTGTTGGTTATCTAGTCGGTTCATGTGATTAAAGTAAGATTTTAATGGCTCTATTAAGCAAGTTAATTGAATTAATTAATGGAAATGTTGTCATTTAAGGATGAATTAATAAATTATTATATTAAACATATTGAGGAAGTAATTTAAATAAAATTAGAAGTAAAATTGTAAACAACAAGTCCATATTGTGAAATAATATTTACACGTTAATTTTAAATAATTAAATTAATTTTTACCTTATAAAAGATTATCTTGTGGGGTATAAATATTATATATAGGAAAATAATGTGATTTATAATTTAATAATGATGAAAAGATAATTATTTTAATAATAAGAAATAAAAATAGAATTTAGGGGATAGGAAGTTGAAGTGTTTTAAAGCAAGAAAAAGCTGGAAAGAAAATTATAAAAGGAACTATCGCTCTTCCTTTGAGGAGGGAGGAATGAAAGAAAAACCGATCCCATCCGAAAGGGAGACAAACAGTTTTTTTTAGCAAAGATGAGGGAAGAAAGCAGAGGAAATAATACAGATAGGAAAAGAATTAAGTATCAACACTGAACATTCAATTGGGAATTTGGAAGGGTCGGTCTCTGGTGAATGGATCTGGTGGCTGCGTAAGAGATTGTATTTGCTCGTCATCTCCATCGTTGAAAAGTGTTTCCAGGTTGGGCATGCTACTCTGTATTTGTTTTGTTTTGTTTTTTTTTTGTTTTTTTGAAAATCATAAATGAATGATTCCTTTTGTCTCTTGCAAAACGTGGCTGAATGTTTGATGCATCGTGAGTGTTGGGTTTTGAATATCGAAATATCTCTTTCCATCCTTAGCAGTGAACATGCACTGTCGATAGCTATAGTTTGGGCCTTACGGTCATCCCAATTCTCTTCGGCTGTTGATTTCATTCACTGGTTGTTTTCTCCCTCTGTATGAGACTCGTTTCTTAGATAGCGACTTTCTTGTTAGTGCCTGCAAACCTTCTTATGCCGTTTCAATTTATCCTCATAACCGTATCACTAGAACATAAAATATTTAGGCACTTTAAGTAACCTTCCTGATTTCGTTTGTGAGCTGTCACATCTGCAGTTCTTGAAAATAGAATATAGTAGGGGTTTTAATAATCTATCCTGATTGTATTGGCAGCCTGTCACAGCCACGCACTTGAACTTGATAGGAAGTTTAAAGATTTGAATAACCTGTTTGATTCTTCTGGCAATCTATCACAGTTGCAGCACTTGAAAATATAATATTGTCAATTACCTTATAAAAAATAAAATAAAGAGCTCCCCACTGATTGTGGTGAAGTTTAATTTCCAACTTCAAACTTGAGCACGTCTCTGGAAACTCGCCAGAAATCTGAAATGTGTTAAAAAAAGGAAAAGTTTTACATTAATTCTCCTTCTCTTAAGTCACGTATTTGCACTTCACCTGTCTCCTTCCCTTTAGTCTTGCGAAGAACATTTGGGATTTGATAATAATTCAAGTAAATGGCGATGTCTCCAAAATTCCAATCTTCACTCTCTAATATACTTGGCAACCTGGCACTGTTACGGCATTTAGGGTTGAGACATTGTACAAAATTAAATAGTCTCCCTGAAACCTTTGGTAACCCGCCACAGCTACAGCTTTTAGACTTGCAAGGGTGTAGAAATTTAATAATCTCTCTGATTCTGTTGTAACCTGTCGCCGCACTTGAACATGGTAGGGTGTATAGAATCAAATGACCCCTCTGATTTCTTCGTCTCAGCCGCGAGCTTGAGCATAATAGGAGGTTTAAAAGTTTAATGATTATTTCCATAATATCATTCTTTTGGGTCAAATATCATAATATAATTATAGTTCATATCATTTCAATACATGAATCTTTAGAATACTATCATATCAATCTTTATCGTGTGGAAATGTGTTCAATAACCACAAATGTGAATATAAATATCTATAGATGCTTGCACGTATTGAGTAGAAATAGAGTATTGAATTTAAATCATACGAAAGTGACGATAGGGCATGTGGCCAAACATATATATATATTTTATAAATGTTTTGGAAGTTGCTTGGCTAGGGATTACTCTTTATAGCTCTTTAATTATTGTAGTAGTTTCTTATTGAGGATAACTTAATTGTTAAGTCTCCTTTATATGATGTAAATAGGTGATGTTTGTGCTCCGATGTTGAGTTCTATGTTTGAACATCAATCATATCCTCTTTATCATGAGTGTCCTTGAAACCTTTTCTCTTTGTTCGGGACACTGGGAATAATCATTATATCCTCCTGTCAAGTGCAAATATTTTTCATTTGAAACTAATAGAATTTTCCATCCATTAGATCGAACCTTATAAGTAGTAAATCTTGTTATTCATACAATCAAGTAAGTCTTTGTGCTTCTTTTATCATTGTAGAAAATAGTGAACCTAAATTGGGACTAATAAAGTAAATAAGACTATATTTAGGTTGAAAATGGTTACTTAAATAAAGATAAACAAGTTAAGTTTCCTTGACACTGAAAATTGAACGAAGGTTATTTCCATTATTAAATGATTAGCAAATTATCTAAGGAGAATAAGAAATTTAGGATATTATTATTACCACAATTATTATGTTTTATTCTTTGTTAATTTGTAGGTGAATATTGTTATTTTATAACCTTTAGAGTAGAATGGTAAGATTAGTGTGTAAGCTAAATAACTAGGAAATTGTATTAAGATTGTCTCAAATATTATTATTCGACGGAAATAATCTTTTGATTTAATTATGAGATTAATGATAAGGAATATTATGGAATGTAAAAAAATATGCCTTGAGATAATTTCGATATGTGATTTTAGAGTTCCCTTATTTATTTTAAATTAATTCTTTTTGAACAAATGGACAAATTGTTTTTGATTGGTCATTGATCATTTAAGGGTAGTTTGGTGTATCCTATTTGTGGTATCCTCTTTGGAATTGCTTGGCTTTGGAAGTATTTTCATTCCATTGGGTTCATGTCATTTTATGAGTGATTTGACATACTCTTTCATTGTGACTCTTCTTGTGTTGACGTGAATTGGGGATCTTCTTGTGTTGACATTGAACCAAGAAATTACACATTGGAGAGCCTTGTGGTGGATTTTCTACTGTGAATACTCTCTTTGGATCTATGTTTTCTAGGTATTTTTCTTGCATTAGCCTACACCCTTTCGTGTGAGGCTTAGCATACCTATACCACACTAATTTAGCACATAATTCCTAATTTCTTGCTGACAATTTATGAATCCCAACACCACCTTTTAATTTATCTTCACAAATATTTTCCAATGAAATGAGTGAAATTTTCTTTTTGTTATCCATGCTACCCATCCATGAAAAATCATTCATTAATTTTTCAATGAATAAAATCATAGAATTTGGTGCTTTTAGTACTACCATATAATAATTTGGGATGGAAAAATGGATTTATTTTATCAATAATATACACCTACACAATGACAATCACCTGCCCTTCCATGTTGCAATCCTGCTCTGAATACATTGAATGACTTTATCCCAATAAGAGGATTTGTTTCCACCAATAAAGAATGGTATCCCAAGATACTTACAAGGAAATTATGTTGTTTGAAATCCAAGACGATTAACAATTTTATTTTGTAATCCCATTTTGATATTAAAAAGTATAAATTTTGGATTTGTCCGCATTTATTTTCTGGCCCGATGCAAGTGAATAATTATCGAGAACAATCTTAATATACTTGGGCTCCTGGGGTTGACCTGAGCCAAATAATAATGTGGTCATTTGCATATAGAGAATGCATCATGGATCTATCAGTAGAAGGTATTGAGATACCTTCCACAAGCCTTGTAAGTGTTTTTTTTTACTATTCTGCTAAGAGCTTCTACTAATATTATGAAAAAAAAAGGTGATAAAGGATCACCCTACCTCACACCTTGTGTTGAACTAAAAAACAATGATGCTATTACATTAATTTAAACTAATAATTTTTCACCATTTAAGCAAGATACGATTCATTTACACCATTTATTATTAAAACGAAATTTCTTTAAAACTTGAATCAAAAAGACCCAATCCACTTTATCATAAGCTTTCATCATATCAAGCTTAATGATAAATGAAGATATATTGTGCATAGAAATTGAATGTAATAACTCATGTACCACTAAAGCACCCTCCACTGTCTCTCTACCAAGGACAAAACCACCTTTTTCTTCTGAGATTAGCTTAGGAATGATGGGTAACAATCGAAGATAAATTGCTTTAGTAAATATCTTGTAAATTGTGTTGCACTGAGAAATAGGTCAATATTCTAAAAAAGACTTTGGATCCTTTACCTTTGGAATTAATGAAATATGTGTTACATTAAATAGATTAAGCATGGAGCAAGATTTTTGAGACTCTTCCAAGACCTTAAGAGGATCTGTTCCAATAAACACCCAACATTTAAAAAAAAAATTGTTGTAAAACCATCTGGTCCTAGAGCCTTGTCAAGCTTGAGTGAGAAAACAACAACTTTCAATTCATCAAGAGTAAGAACTAACTATTTATAAACCACATTGATTCATAATTGAAATAAGCTCCCCACTTTTGTGAAGAATTAGTGGCATCAATACTTAAGCAAGTAGGAAAATGATCTGATCTTGTCCATGGAAAAATCTCAGACAATCACACATACTTATCTACTACCCAATTTGAGGTGATTAGAAACAGCTATTTGCAAAATTTCCCTCCTCTTATTAGTCCATGTAAATATTCCTTTCTTAGTTTTCACATCAACTGATGCGTTGTTGTGTACAAAATTAGTAAAGTATTCCATTGTCTTGTGAGGAGGAAAGATTCCTCCTATGTTTTCATGGGGAGATAAAATTTCATTAAAATATCCACCAAGTACTTTTTTTTCTACTTTTTATTGTTCAAAAATTAGCTCAAGTTCTTTCCAAATCTTTTGCTTACCTACTATTGAATTTGGGGCATATACATTAATCAACAAAAAAGTTAGATCAAAATGAGTAACATGTAAAAACTGCCAATGCAAACTATTAGATATAGGTTCAATTTTTGCTATTTTTGTGTTCCATAAAGTTAAAAAACCTCTAGATGCTCCTTGAGAAAAAATTGAACAAGACTTCCATAAAGTCCACTTCGTAATTATTCTTCCATAACTCTCCTTAGATAACTTGGTCTCTTGTAATAAAACTATATCAACCCCTAAAAAATTTATTTGCTATTTAATTTGGGCTCTTTTGTTAGGGGCATTTAATCCCCTAACATTCCAATAGACAATCTTCACAATAATTGAGGAGAGCAACCTGCTTTCCTTAATCTTTTCTTTATGTTACCATCTGAGGTTAATTGAACTCCAAATGCAATCTCCTCCTGCAACTCGGTTGGATTTGACTTCCTTCTTCTCTTACCAAGTGATTTAACTATAGGGGATAATTTAAGAGGTGTTTGATTGATAGATAAGTGTTTTGAAAAATCAAAACTAGTGTCTTCCTCTAACTTACTATCCCTAGCATCTGAGTGTTCACTCATCAATGATTGTTTTGTAGATTCTTTTTCATAAACATTACCTAAAGCAATATGCTCTTGCATCTTTACTGCATTAGGTTTTCTCCCTCTCTTCCTAGGTGACTTAGTAGGAGGAGATTCAATAATAAAATCACATTTCATAGTGAGAACTTCATCAGCATTAGCACCTTTTTCTATCAAGCAATTCCCAACTTCCTCTGTATGTTGAGTATCTAAGCCCATTTCTTCTAAAAGTTCCTCAAATAAGTTTGTAGCAACTAGTTTTGACCTACTTCCCTACAAATACAACCTAGAATCCCCCATAATAGAGATCTCTTGAAAATCCAATATATCCTCCTCCGAATCTCTACCAGAAAATAAGAAACTAGACTTTTCAAAAGACAAAGGGGAAACAAAATGACCATCTTGAAAAGGACTCTCCAACTTTGGTAGCATATTATCTCCCCATAATATCTTGAAATTAATTCTTTCTAACTGATGAGAATTTTGTAATGTAATTCTAGGAGCATATAAATTCAAGGATGAATCTTCAGTCACAAAGAAATGGGTAGTCAACCAATCACTAGGAAAGTTAAGAGTTAACTTAAGAACCCTATCCTTTTTGCAAAAATAGACTTGATAATAGAAGCTGTGATACCATTAGTATGGAACGATTCTTTATAAGAAATAAAATATTATGTTAACAAGTTAGGACCAATGATATGAGATGAGGATGTTATGGATCCAAGGTCAAAAAAGTCAGCCATCACCAATTTTCCTTTCCTCACCCTTTGCTCAGATAAATTTAAAACCAAGTCATTAAATTGAGATGATCTAACAATAGAGGGTTTCATGACCAATTCAAAATTCACTTTATGAACATGACCCTCTTTTCTTATATTCTCTATTGAATTCTTAGTGATATTCTAGTCCCAAGTATCAGGTGTGTTTTCATTTAAATCTTCCTTCTCAACAGGAAGCAAAACTTGAAATGAGTTCAAAAGAATCTTGTTTTGTTGAACATTGTTGGATAGAATGACCCACCTAATGGCAGGAAACACAAACATTCCTTAGATTCTCTACAAATACTTGCCTCTCACAAGACCCAAAATTTGAATTTATCTAGACTAATGAGGGGAATTCCTTCAAAGTGTTCAACAAGACACATACCCTAATCGGTTTATGTGGATTTATAAAAAAATTCAGGTTGTTGAAAACAAAAATCCCCAGGTGATTAGCAGTGGTCTCAACAATGCCCATTTCCCTATATTCTAATGGGAGAGTCAGTAATTAAATCCAGAAAGGAATAAATTTAACTACCGCATAAAGGGGATCAAAATTTGGGGTCCAAGATTGAGCGTATAGCCCAAAACCCTCAAAATACCAAGATTTAACCTTCAAGACCAAATATATTTGCTTCTTTGTAGAGAAAAATATAATGAAGAAACCATTACCTTGATCTATATAGAATATTTGATTAGCCCCATCCCATTTAAAAAAATATAAAATCTTTTAAAATTTCAACAGAGGGTAAAAATTTCCAAAACTTACAAATTAAGGCACGATCCCTAAGATCCTGGAATTGTGGACTCATAACATTTGTAGTTAGAAATTTTTACATGAGATCCTATTTCTTGGAAGAAGCTTTTTCCAAGTCTTTTTGAACCCATTGTTTTCCCCCTTTGCTCTACATAGTTTCCTTGAGAGACAAGCCTTTTGGACAATGTGCAGAAGTGATCGATGACACCTTGTTGATTTTACCCCTTTGAGAATTCTTCAACTGCAAATGAAGAACCTAGTAATAATCCTCATGTTGTCAAACAATATTATTTGGATACATAGTAGGTATCTTTGGAATGAAGGGAGCTCCAAGTTTGAGTAGAACATTATTCTGAAAAGTTGCAGGAGAATGTCAATCAAAAACCACATCATCCCATGAGCGTGAAGAGTTTAAATAGTATTCAATGGCTTATGAATTAGAGATACAAATGTCGAAAGGAGCTTGCTTCTCCTTAATTAAAGAATTACTAGGTCAAAAATTTCGCTGAGAATTCCTGTTAGTATACTTGGTTTTTTGTTGATTAGGTATACAAATCCCATTATGATAAACACTACTAGGAAAGCCATTAAAACTCTTAACCTGACCAAGAAATTCTTTTTTCGCTGGGGAAATTTTTTTTCCATAGACTTCCAGAGCTGATCTATGGAAATCTGCACCATTAGAGTTAAAAAAACTAGACCTTTGCACCCTTCCCACTCCATGAAATCCCTTAGCCTGCACAAAGTGGTAATAATTTTTTGAAAAATTACCATTAGTAGAAAGTTGAGAGCTCTAAATTTCATGGTCCTCCATCTCTGTTTATTACACTATCATGCACTATACTTGTGGAGTTGAACAAATGAAATGAAATATTCTTGAACTTTTAAGAATTGAACCACGAAACATAAATTTATGCAAAATTGGAACATAAACTAGCTTTTGTAAATTGTATATATATGATCTAGCATATAAGTGGAGCTTTGAACAAATGAAATCGAGAAGATTTGAAAGTGAAGTTAACAATTCCATGTCAAACATAAAAAGCAATTGGATAGATGATTTAAAGGGATTTAAAGGAAAACTGTGAGTTCTTTTTAAAAGTCACTAGGTTTTGTAAGTTGCATATATATGATCTAAGACTCAATAAATGAAATTGAACATTCAAGTGAACTTAAATGAATTCCATGTCCAACATAAAAATGCAATTGGAAATATATGATTTAAACGAATTTAGGCAAGATGTTCAAACATTCTTAAAGTCACTAGGTTTCAAGTATCAAGCATATATATGATCTTTAAACATATTTAAGTGGAGTTTCAAATGTAAGTTATGAAATCAAAAATTCCTGAACTAAATTAATAATTCCACATGGAAAAAATTTAAATATGTAATTGGAAATAAATGGCCACACCTTTGAAAAAAACCCATTCTAAATCATGTCACATTTCTAATCAATATATATCCAAAAATAACTTAAATCTCTTGGTACATATAATTTGGATCATCTCTATCTTTAATTATCTCAAATATTTTCATGATCTTTAATAGGAAAGCTCCACCTTTGTTTGACACATTCTCTTTTAGATAAAGTTTCTAAATTTATTTTTGTTGCTATAACTAAGTGACTATAATGTAGAACCTTTTTTCCTAACATATAATCAACAAATATAATACCATTTTTATCTATCTTTATTTTTTGATAATATGTGCCTTCAATAATAACTTATCTCCAATGGGATACTCTTGTCCATCACCATCTGTCATCGATTCCACCAATTTTCTTTTTGGTTGTGTACATCTTATTAGATAGTAATCTACACCTTCTGCATTGTTAGGATCTACAACAACAACAAACATTGTTAGGATCTACAACAACAATAAAAATATCTCCTATACGCACACCATGTAAATTTACAAAAGCTTTTTTATTATATAATCAAAATTTATAGAGAATTGTACATAAATATATTTTTAATATATAAATTTATATATAAACATGGTTGAAACTTACATAGAATATATTTAAATCAATTTACATACTTGTAACAACTAAATCAGATACACATTCATAATCAGCTAAATATAAAGGATCGTAGACATCAACATTGTCATTTTCATCAAAAGGAGGCATTGATATTAATTATTTCATTTTCCATTATGAAACATACCCATCTCTAATATTCTCACATTTAACAATATATGCATTGTTCTCAATGCAATCAACACAAAAACATGATTTTTCTCACATTAGTTGTATAAGGCCCGCTACTTCCCATTATCATGATTTGATGTAAACTTCTAATACCATGAATTATTTGACAATTATAAGGATTTGATTGATCAATATCTTTAAATTACAAACATCCAAGTGATTAATTTAAGTGAATATATATATATATATATATACAAATTTAAAAATTCAATTAAATCATGTACACACACTATGAAATTCAAATTTAACAAATTTGAATAGTTGTGTAGACACATAAAAATGCCCCTATAATAATTTAATTTCTTCTATTAATTAAATAGGTTCCAATATCTATTTAATTGATTCATTAATATATTTTCCTCCTAAATCATTTGCATATCCAAACATTTATCCATTTCATAATCCATTAATCCATTTCATAAATATTTATCATTTCCTTTGATCATCTGCATAATCATATCTCCATATTCATTAATCCATTTAAATATTATACACATTTGTCCATATTATAAGCATTTATATTTTATTTATTCATAATCGTTATCCATTTGCATAATCATTTATCATTAATCAATTATTTTCCCATTTGCATTAATCACTAAAATATCATTTGCATTCATATCACATTAATCTTTATCCAAACATATATTTCATTAAATCATTTAATCATTAAATCCATTTTCCTTGAATCAATCATTTAAATTCACAAATCATACATAAATATAATTCTAAACCTATATTATATGATAAACCCACTCATCCATTTTATCTCATTTTTAAAATCAATTTCAATTAATTCCAACATGCATTTCTCCACTACAATGTTTAATCCCACATCTCTCCCAAATTGGATTCATCAAGTGAATTCAACTATAAAAAGCCCTTTTTCTCACCAAAAAGCATACACATTTGGATTGTGGAACTCCAATATCATTCTGATCACATCCATTCTACATAGCCTCTTGTTCTTTTGCTGCAAAAATTTGAGAGCAAAGACAAGATCTTGTAGATAGGATAACAATGGAGTGATTTTTGTTTTGAATGCATTTTTCTTTTATTTCTTAGAAGTTAGTATTTTTTTTCTACATTTTTTTTCCAGTTTGGAAAAGCTCTATTGATATGATCTTGAATGTAGGTTTATTTTAATTTGTAAATTCAATTTAGTTTTCAATTTTCAGCATCTACAAAATGTTGAACCCAATGTGAACAAATACGTGTTTTAAAGTGTTTTTAATCTATTTCAAATAAATTGCTATCACTATAAATTGTTGCATGATATATAAAGGGATAGAAATTTAAATCTATTTCAAATAAATTGCTATCACCTTAAATTGCTGCATGATATATAAAGGGATAGGCGTTTTAAATTTGTTTCAAATAAATTGCTATCACTTTAAATTGTTGCATGATATATTCAATAAAGGGATAGGCATTTAAATCTGTCTTGAAAATATATTGATATCATATTCCTAAGTTTCCTACAAGCACAATATTCTTTCAAATTTATTTTACACAGTAATATGATGGGGTAATATGAATCAAAGTTTGAAACATTTCTTTTTGTAGTTGTCACAATGGACTCCTATTGAGTAGCAGTAATTGTTCTCATAAAATATTCCTATTATTCCAAAAATTTCTCATCATTCAAAATGGCTTCTCAATTATTCTTGCACTAATGGTATCAAATTGCTCATGGTTTTGGTTACATGATTAGAGCTAATTGTTGAATTTCTTGCTTTCATATTAGTTCAATAATTTGGTATTCCATAGATTGTGATGCTTATCTGAAAATATGTTTCTTCGTTAGTATTGTCATCTACAACAAGAGTACCTGCTAAACATCAGGCTAAATCGAATCCAATCCAAAAAAAATCCATAAGACAAGAATCTAGCTTTGCTCTAATTAAGGCTTGATTAATTTGGGTCAGCTGATTTTGTGGGTTTAAACATAGTTTATATTTAAATCTTTTAATTTTCATTTAGATTAAATTAGGATTTAATTGCATTTACTTTTAAATTTAATTTAGATTGCATTTAGCTTAGTTTTTAATTTTTAATTTACATTTAATTGTTAACTTTAATTTAGATTTAACTTCTTAGATTTTAATTTAGATTTTAGTTTTTAATTTAGATTTTAACTATTAATTTAGTTTTTAGCTTTTAATTTAGATCTAATTCCTAATTTAGATTTAGCTTTTTAATTTTAAATTTAGATTTAATTTAGAATGTAAATTTTATTTTTATTTAGAATTGATTTATTTAGATTTAATTTAATTTAGATTAATTCTAATTTAGATTATTTTTTAATTTTAGATTAACTTTTAATTTTAGATTTTTTTTTAATTTAGAGTAGTTTTTAATTTTAGATTAATTTTAAATTTTAGATTAGTTTTTAATCTAGATTAAGTTTCTTAATTTAATGTCTTTTTCCTTCATAGTTTAATTATTGATTCAATGGCTAATCATATATTCTGTCTTTGCAGGTTCACATTTCAGCTAAAAACCTAAATGCACATTTGTCGAAGACTGAAAATTAGAAAACTACTAATGACATTTGGTGCAGGACATTTTTGGAAGACTTAATTTTTTCCAAACTGACTGTCTATTAGTGTAGAAAACACTTCAATTGGTGCTTAAGAAAATAAAAATTATCTTTTTTCACATATATTTATCTAGGGGGTTAGAAAACTTATATTTTTCATGCTTATAAGATGGTAGGTATTATGCTCTCACCTTATACAAACTCGATGATCAGAAAGCCAGACCCATATTTTTTTGTGTTTACTTCTTAGAGGGCTTGCCTTGGTGGGAAAGAGTACTCATCCCAAGGGAACAACCCAAGTGGTAATGGGCTAAAGCCAAGTCCTTCTAAACCACTATATAAATTTGTGATTGCAAGGAAAGTTTGCAATCAAGGGGAAGCAATACGTGATAGATCTCCCCTAGTATCTTTATGATGTGAAAAGCCCTTTTTATAAGGCTTGGGATACCACTTAAGGGAGTTTATCACAATACCCCCTAAACCAGATGCCCTTACTAGACACCTCTTGTTTTAGAAGCCAAAATCCTTCTATTTATTGGCGTAGGACAAACCTATGAAGCCATCCCACACTTTCATGTTTCATTGTAGAGATGACAAATTTCTTGAGATCCTTGTGGTCTTAGGGAATTAGGAACTTGGTATCCCTGAGAAGTGAGTGTTGTGGAGGGGAGCCAGTGCTACCAAGTTGCTAGGTCATTCGCTCTAAATAAGCATGGCTAGAGAAGTCTAAGTGGGAACCCAACAAATATTGTCCTTGCCAACCCTAGGATTGTGCATGATTGTTTTCATCTTGAATCAAGAATAATATAGAAAAAAAATTGTCTTTTTTGTTTGACGTTTTTCTTTTAAAATAGACCTCGAACAAACATCACACCTAGTAATTTGCAACATCTCAACCTTGCAAACCCCAAAAATTCAAACAACAAATGGACCTATCTCTTAAATCTCTTGGGGTCATCACCTTTCAGTTTTGATCTTTCAATCCTTGAATTCCACATAGTCCTTACATATCCTTTTCTCTTGCATTTCTCAAACAAAAATTTAGCTTGCACTTAGGCTACTATTCCCAAGTATTGAAATTAAATCTTTAGCTATCTATCACCCACATCACTTAATGTTCATCATCCTTGAGTTAGGAAGCATACCATTATCCTTAAGTAGTGAAATCCTTTTGGATTTCATCATATCCTACATACCCTCTCTTGATCAACGGTCCTTGTGTCTATCCATCATAGCACAAGTAAAGCTTTGCATCATAATCAACTTCAGACCTAAAGTTTCCTTTTAGCTCTTGCATTCTTAGTTTGTCGTATCATACCATACCATTCTCATATCTCATCTTAGAGTCACATTATTTTTATTGGATCCTAGTATTAGGTCTCATACATTATCTTTTCTTGGATTGAAGATAAAAAAAATCGCTTATGACCCCTAGAACAAGAGAAAAAATGTTTCAAGAAGAAAGGAACCCTTGGGGAAAAGACATTGATGGGGAAGACCACATTAGTGTTGCAACTAGTGAAACAAATGAAACTAATGATGAAGAAATAACCCAATATAATATAGAAGAAGCACTTAAGGATCACATATTTACTAAACTACTTACAGAGGTAGTCAAATGTAACCCACAACAATACTTCAAGGCCCTTTTTGACAAAGGAATCAAAATGTTTCCTAATTTTGACATATCATTGCTCACGATGAATGACCAACTCAAATGTAATGAATCTAAGCACCCCAAAACAAAAAATGATGATAGAATCAAAGATCACAGACCATTTTACCTACAACGTGGTTACAAGAGATCTTCAAAGACATCAAATCCTACACCTACAAACAATCCTATTTTTGATGAACTTAGAACACTGAGACAAGAATTGGATACTCTCAAGAAGTGAAAAAATGACTTTTTGTCACCTATTACTTTCAAGGTTTAAGAATTTAATTTAGTTTAAATATATCTTTTTTTTTTTAAATATCTCTAGATTCCATATATATATGGTGAACTACTTGTAACTAAGGGAATTTTTCAGGTTAGCATTACAAATCATAAACAAACTAAACCCTAGCTAAACAATGAAGAACAATGGAAGACAATAGCATAAAAACAAGGAATAATCACTAAGTCTTCATGCCCTCCATCAATCACCTTCATTGCACCTTCTCCATTTGTTGCAATATTATGTTTTCCCTCAAATTTTGATGAGAAACTATAACCTATGACAAGCCCTAAGCAAATATTGAAGGATTGACTCAAAGTGCAAGTGTACTCAAAAATTGCAAACATGAGAGAGATGATAAATGAGGCAAAAGTTTCCTTTTTATAGAAAATCCAATTTTAGAGGAATGTCCAAGATTGAAAGTTGGGGGATTCACTAAGATCAAAGGTTGAAATTAAATGTGACAACCATGGGTTAGGGAAAAATTAGGTTAAAATTTGAAATAGAGGACTCAAATTTATTTTTAGAAAAATTAAATCTAGAGAATCAGATAATGATTTAAAATTATTTGATTTTAAAGACTGAGTTTTCTTTTTGAATTAAAAATCAATTTAATTGAAAAGTGGTGGGGCCATGTTGCAGTAAATAGTGATTTTTAATTATTTACTTGGAGGGAAATAAGAAAGTGGACAATTTTAAATTAATGTCTTTATTTAAAATTAGAAAAAGGCAAGGTGGATAATAATTAAACTAATCAAAGAGATTTATTTAACTATAGAAAGAATAAATTAGAAAAAACCATGGTGGATAATAATTAAACAAATCAAAGAGATTTATTTAATTATAGAAAGACATAAATTAGAAAAAGCCATGGTACATAATAATTAAACAAATAAAAGAGATTTATTTAATTATAGAAAGACATGAGAAATTAATGATGTATTTAAATAGATAAATAAATAAATTTATTTAAATAATCAAGAGATAGAAAGTGGAAAATTTTAAATAAATGATTTTATTTAAAATTAGAAAAAACCAATGTGGATAATAATTAAATCAATTATAGAAATTTACTTAATTATTGAAAGACATAAGGAATTAATGATGTATTTAAATAAATAAATAAATTTTATTTATTTAAATAATAAAGAAGAAATGTTGGAAAAGTAATAATTAAATAAATTTATGAATTTATTTAATTATAGAGGGACATAGGAAATTAGTGACACATTTAAATAAAATAAATATAATTTATTTATTAAAATAGTCAGGAGGAATAAAATATGTGAATTAATTAAATAATTGAAATTTATTTAATTAATAGTTGAATTTGGATTATAGGACATAATTAAATATTGTAATTATGTGAGGAGGATGTTTCACATAGAAAAATACAGTTTGCGGGTCTAGGCCATTTTTATGTGTCTACATTTTTTCCCGTCTTTTTCATAATGTAGTTTATTGCATTATGACAAAGAAAACAAGTCAAAAATATGCCCAAGTGAAAAATAGGATGAGGAAGAATGACGAGGAGGTAGTGGTATGCCCCCTTGAGAGGATAGGTGGGTTCAGAGAACAAGAGTGTGCTCTCAAAATGGACCAGGAGACTAGAAGATGAAAGACAAAAGTATGAAGGAAGATAGATGAGGATGATAAGGATGAGAACTAGAAGAAATGTTAGAGCAAAAAAGATGGATGTTATGATAGAAGACATTGAGACTAGTGTTAGAAAGAAACCTTCAATATTTTCCAAAGGACTAATAGGTGTTGCTTTAATCATCATTGAGCAGTAAAAATGACACAAATGGACAAAAAACACCATGATATGACATAGAACAAGGTGTGAAAGTTCATCCACTTGGAAAACATACAATCATAGACAAGGAATGTCCAAACTCATACTAAGGGACAAGTTTTCCCATTATTTTTGTCAAGACATACCGAAGACAACAATCAAGGAAAAATAGGTCATGATATGTCATCGCACCTCTAAATCCTTCATGGGATATCCTAGAGGTAGCTAGTAACATGACGAAGAGACAAAGAAAATAAAAAGATAGGACAAAAATATACTAGAAAAATCAAAAACCATTCAATGTGTTTGCCAATGTTTGTTTGCCGAAGATTGATTGGTTGATAGTTTCACAGTTGACAATTCGACAGTGCCTATCATTAGAAAGGACACATCCTGAGAAGACCTAAATGACATTTTGACGAGGTTCAATTCCAAGAAGGAAACATTTTTAAGAGGACCATAAAGTGACTAGGGTGACATTCTTTGGTAATTTGATCAATTTTTGACTTGATGATTGATTAGACTATGTTGTCTGTTGGTTCACGATTTGAATGTCGGTGTTTTGATGGTTGTCTTGTGTCCAAGATTGACTATGTTTGACTTATTTGACTAAAATGAAAAATGACAAAGAGTTGAATCATGATTTTATTTGACAATTCCTAAAAGACTAACCTAATGCCTTGGGGGCACATCAGCAGATGGCCTTACTTATATTCAGTCACAGAGGTAATGTAGTTTGACAATGACAAGGACTAAATTGACTGAATCTAACTCTATTTTATGGGTTTTGAAAGTTATTTGAATATTTTGATTAATATAGAAAAAATGGGTTTTGAAGGGACCCAAAACCCTTTACATCAGAAACAAAATTTTGCTCCAAAAAAAATTCAAAAGTCTACTAGTAGCAATCCAACAGCCAAAAAACCAACCACCATGGATGCCAAACTAAAAGAAGGAAATCAACAACCAAAAAAACCCACCAAAAAAACAACAAAACAACCTACAAAATAAAAAAACCAAACAAAAACAAAAATAAACAAGAAAATAGTTAAGGCCACTCAGAGTTTTGGCCACCTCAAGGTGCTATTAAGTGTGTGTAACGCCCCGGCCAGGTGAACCCCAAAGGACAAATACATAATAATTACAGCACAATTTTTTTTTTTTTTAAGTAAACATAACATACATGTATTACACATTAAGTCATGACATGAATTCCATTTAAGCAGATTCACTAACACATACATCCCTTGGGGTACACGAAGAGTCATTATGAGACTGAGATCCACACAACAACAATAAAGAATAAAATCCCAAAGATATAATCCATAACAAAATAAACATTAACAAATATAACATATACATGATAATCATTGATAAGAAACCATTTGAGTACATAAATACAACATATAAATAATTAACTCAACCCAATGAATAACAACTGCCATGGCCAATAACCACACCGAGTTAACATTACATTACAGTACAATGTTCTAAAGGTACAATGATACAAGAGTGTTTCCAAACATAAATGGAAACCATACATAAGATAACATAATACAAATAAACAGATGAAAACTAGCTCCAAGATGGATACAACTCTGGAGTCGCTGCAACCGCACCAATCCGCACCTCTCGATCCTCGATTGGGGACCCAATGGGGTGCTTAGCATGTTCCACCTGACCATGTGAGTCCAAAGACCCACCCCCCATGCTAGGAGCTAACAAGAAAGAGACCTCAACCAAGAACATCCAAAAAGGGAACCACAAGACTCAATGCCATACAAAAGTATCATAAAACTCAAGGATTACCATGACATAATCAACAACACCCAAGAGTCAACATAATAACTTAAAGTCATAAACCCCATCACATAAAACAAAGCAATGATCAGTAAACAAGTAACCAAAGGATGATCATAAGATACTTCCAAATCAAACTGAATTAATAAACATGATACAATTCCAAAATTTAATTAAACAATACAATAACATCATATCACAGTATCATAAGATACAAGATCGTAAATCAAATATAAATGAGATCATACAAGACCACAAAACATACTAAATATGTATTAAAACAATAATCATAAATCAATTTAAATCAATTCAAACAATAATCTAAAACAACTCCCACAACCTAGTTCCAGAGGTACACAATAAAGTAAAACACATGGGCAACTAGGGGAGAGTGTCATCGCATAGTCCTACATGGGCTGTCCTGTGCTCTTCCTCCCAACTGGAGGCGCCGGTCCCATCTATGGCTGTCCTGTGCTCTTCCTCCCAACTGAAGGTGCCGGTCCATAGGGTGACTCATGCAGAGCCGTAGACCTCTCGTGAAGACGAGGTCACGACCTTGCCAACCACAGCCTTCTCAGCCTTCCATTAGCCTACAGAAGCACTAATGAAGACGAGGCATCCATTTTATTAATCTTATAATGATATTACTACCCAACCCTCCTAAGTTAATTATTAGGTTTTCACTTAATTACAAACTCACTCGTGGGTTATCCTGTGCTCTTCCCCTTAAGCGGGGCGCTGGCCCCCACGAGGAGCCACTCTCCCTAGAGACCCAACCACATAAAACCAAGAAACCAAGGGTTGTACAATATAACAAGAATATTATATCACAACTGAGAAGCATGCGAGCCATTACCCATCTCGCTATAAATACAATTTCCAAGTCTCAACAAATTTCGTACAACCCTTTTAAAATCATGAAACCAAAACACTTGCCACATCAAGGGCCCATAAAGAGAAAGAACATCAATTATCAATCATCTCAAGCCTCTGGAAGCCAAAAGAATGAAAACCCACAAACAAGGGTAAAGTGAAGCAACATGAGTATTTCTCCAATAATTCCAACACAAGGGTAAAATTTCCTCAAATATGAGAGTAAATCAGAAAAGCCATAACAATGAAAGATTCATCAAGACCCATCTACAAATTAACAATCGCCTCAAATAGGAAAATGCATAAGAAAATCAACCTTTAATTCACGAAATCACTAAATGAAACCAAAAGCCACCAACTAGGCATTCCATGGGAGACCTCAATTTTCTCCTCACAAGAACCCCCTTATGATGGTACACAAATCACTTTCATAAAAACAACAACATAGCAATGACAACAATAATTGCAGGGCCACCAGATCTAATTTCAATTCAAATATAATGAGTGAATATATTAAAATAAGATCAACCACCCCATCCAAACCACATGAACAACTTTGATACAAAATAAATCAGAAATCCAAGAAGATCAACCTCCCACAACTCATCAACAAAATACAATTTCCCAAATACATTGCAACACAAATTTAAATGACAAAGGATTCCTTAAATCAAAACTAACCTCCAAAGGCATTCACACCAACATGGAACCATCCTTCAACAATCAAAGGTAAAAGCATTCAACCAGGCATCCAAGGCACCAAATTTAAGAACACCTTAAATACTCAACCACACATCACTTCGCATAATAATCAACAACCAAAGATTCAAACAAGAGCAATATTTAATAACCCATCAATTAACAACCATAACCAAATAACTTTACAACTTCCCCAACGAAATTACTCAATTAACTAAAACAATTCATGATAATCATCACAAGTATTCTAAAAGACTTATCCATAAAGAGAGCTTGCAATTCAACCATTTAATGAATATAAAGGAAGTCAATTTTCAAAAAGATTAAAATCCCATTTTACCAGTAAACTAGCCAATTCGAGAATACCCTAATCAATCTCTAATTATTCCCATACATTTAAATTTCCCCTTTCAATGAGCAATAAATGAAAACTACTAAATAGTTGGGTATTTAACTTATTAACATTCATAACTACTTATGTTCAAAACATTAATTTAAACATTATTTCCACTACCCCTCATCTCACTATTTAATACTCAATTCCAATATTTAAAGTAATTGCGCCAACCACTTAAGACCATTTGTTATACTTAAAATGATAGTAATAACAATACTCTAAATGCTTAAACTACATATTAGAACTTACCAATTTTAAATCTTAAATCTATCTAAATAAATTTACACACAATAATTACCTTTTTAAAACCACTACATCTTTATATAATTTAATTCATTTTGAGGGAGGAAATATAAAAAGAAAAAAAGATCTGTTCTAAAAATTCAACAAGACTACAAGACTACAACTTCACAAAATAAGAACAAAATATAACTTATTTAATTTCATAATAAATTCTACTTCTAGAATATTCATACTAAAGCGAGAATTAAATAATCAATGCTGTCATAATTCGTAAATTGATATTTTCTACTAACCTATCCTCTTTAAGTTGTAATTTAACAAATCAATAATAAGGATAAACAAAAGATTTCTTTCTCTTTTATTGTTTCTACTATAACTAAATTCTATTTTATTTTTAACCAGAAAGGAAGCAGAATGTTTACTGATATAATTAAATGGTTATAGTAACCGATTAAATAACTGAAATCTGAATAAATGAGTTAAATAATATATATACAAATATATATAAATATATATATATATATATATATATATATATATTTATAAAATCAAGTTTCAAAATACATATATAAATCATATTTATAAAAGTGAATTTCGCATAATACACAGATTGGAATTTTGCATTTTATAAATTTAATAAATATAAATTTGAATGGGCATTTAAACCATACCCCGGCACGGGCACGGGAATTTTAAAAGCCGCCAGGTGGCGATCACCGGATTACCACCGCCTTGATCCAGCAGTTCAAGCGTGAATAGTCACCGGTTTGTCACAACGATCTTCGGTTATTCGCGTTAGCAAATGAATACCCGCACCTTTCCTGTATTGGTAGGTGGGGTGGTGAATTTTGACGAGCCGACCACCTCAACCATATATAATTTTTTTTTTATTTTATTTTATTTTTGCTTTTAAAATAATTTCAAATGCATTTTATTAGTGAACTTTAACCTTATTTAAATTTTCATTTATATATTTATTTATATATATATGTGTATATATATACATCTAATATATATACATATATATATATATTATATTATAAATAATTCAAAAACAGAGAATAACAATCAACAGTACAGGTTACAGTATATATATATTTATATGAAAATTGTATTTGAAGAATATATATATATACATCAACCCAGAAATCTACAGTAAGGCAATTATTTTTCCATTTATTTATTTTTCGAGAACAACCACAGCAATACAGTTTATTTCCAGAATCCCAACCAAAGCTTCATTTTAATAAACAACAATCCAAAACCCAACAAATAATTTCATTTAAATAAACAACAGTCCCAAGTTCCCAGAAATTTCAATCCAATAATTGACAGTCAAGAACCCAACCAAATTCCATTTTAACAAACAGTAATCCCAATCCCCAAATGAAAATTTCATGCATAGCAAAACAATTCCAATCAATTGCTATTTTATTTAATGCTACACAAATAAATAAGAGAGGAACCTGGCGTCCTGCGTCTGTAGATAACTGTAGAAGCTTTATCCTTCTTGCCGATCCAATCCTTCCAGTAGCAGCTCCAAGATCCTCCCTCAAACTTCAATCTTAATCCCTAATGAATTCTCCGAATAATGAAATAATGCAATAGAAGAATGACTGCCAAATTTCTCCAAAATCTGTTGGAAAGGGAATGCCACCCCTACCAACTCAAAAATCCTCTAAATAAAATCTCACACAAAGGTCTCTTCCTTTTCCTCTTCCAGTGAATACCAAAAGCCACATCTCAAGAAATAACTCAAAAATAATTATTAATCCTCTATTCTTTTTGTTGCCTTTTCATGTATTTCTATTTCATTTTCTTTTATCAGGCATTTGATTCAAAATTAAATAAATTTAAATCCACAAAAATGAACTTTTTATTTAAATATATATATATTCATTATTTTCACAAAACTTTATTAATTAATTACTTCCACATTAAAATAATTAAAATCAACCATTTGCAAGATTCTAAATAAGCATCCATTAAATTTCTTATGATAATAATTATCTTTTCAAGATTATTTGTTCATAACAATTTAAATCAATTTATCTAATAATATTACTTTTACTTTTAACGAATTAATTTAATTTGATTATTTGATCTAAATCATTTGATTTGATTTAATTGATTATTATTTTAATTCCTAATTATATTTTAAATAACCTTGCAATTTCATTTATGATTTAATTAATTATTTAAACATGATTACTAACATATTATATTTTCCACATAATCAAATAACACAATAATCAATGAAACACACACACACACAAGTCCAAAATAACCGACACGGAGGGGTATTACATTATAATTTGGATTCGTATTAAACAGTTGATGGAGTTGGTTATCTTATAAATGATATAGTTATTTTAAATATAATTATTTGTAGTAAATACTCTCTTAATTAAAGTAAGTGGATATGTTAAAATAAGTGGTAAAAACGTTGAAATAATGCTTAAATTAAAGGAAGGTCTTTATGGTTATAAGGTGTGAGTAAATGTGTTTTAAACAAAGTGTTTTGATTATTGGTTTAAGTGTTATTTAATTGTTTTAAGATGGGTGTTATTTGTGGGATATTTATGGAGATGTCTCAATGGCCTGTTCATTGTAAGTGTTTTAAGATAGTGTTCTTCAAGGTTGATGTGTTTGATGGTTTCCTTGTATGGAATTATTCCTTAAGACTTTGTAATTAATGTGTTTATATTTAGAAAATGATTTATTTATAGGAGTTAGAAAATTAGAATTATTAGGTAGTTAAGTTAGGTACTATGTTATTGAGTAGGTTAGTAAAGTGATTAGAGAAAGAGTTTCCTTATTTTAATAATTTGGGTAACATTGATAGATTAGTTTATTCTCAATTTGATTAGTTGCAAGCGGGATAGTTAACTTAGAAATAATGAAAAGTAGAGTTTTGTACGTTGTTGATGTATGTAGATAATATTGGCGATAAGGATTATTTCTGTTTAGGTGGGAGAATTGATTTATAAGATAAATGGAAATAAATAAATTTGAAAACTTTAAATAGTTGGGTATTACGATAAAGGCTAGTGAATGATTGTTGATTCAATAAATGTTTTTATTAATTATATTTAGTTAAACAAAGGGTTTATGTAAATGAATAAAATTAGATGATCTTTTCTAAGTCAATTTCCCTCATATTCTTTTAATAGTTGAGTTGTGGGATTTCTATAAGAACAGTTCTAGAAAATACTTGTGATTGATATCAGGATCAAATTGTTGGTTTGAGTGGGTTGATCTTCGAAGGGAGATTGTTGTTATAATGTGTAAATTGGAAGATATTTGTGTTGGAAAGAGTATACTTGTGAATAGTGTCTTATGGCTTAAACCATTAGATTTTATTTTCACTTCGTAATATTGTGCTATCCTTAAATGTTGGAAATGATTGATCTTTAAACTAATGTTCTTTTTAAAATGTTTCAAGGTACTTCTTATTGAATGGATTGTGTGGTTTTATGGATTCTTTCAATGTGACTTTTCCTAAGTTGATTTTTGAGTTGGGAGTTTTTCTCTCATTTCATTTATGTTGCTATTCGTTGGGAACCAGTATGTGTTCTTTTGTTCTTTACCTAAGTGGAAAATTGGTTAATGTTAACTTTGTTCCGATTTTGTTCTTATCGAAGTTGTTGATGCTGTTTAATGGAGTTGTTGATCTTATTTTGATGTATTCTCTCATTATATTTGAATCGCATTTGGTTCTTCAAGGTTTTGTTTTTTGTTGTTGTCATACTTTCATGTGGAAACCCTAGTGTAACTTTATGTGAATCTTCCAGAGGTTTATTTTACTATTGGTTAATGTTCCTCTTTTTATGTGCCCTTGTTGTGGCAAGTGTTTTGGTTTCATATTTTTGAAAGGGTTGTACATGAATTGTTGAGATTTTGATTATGTATTTATGGCAAGATGGGTAATGCCTTGCATGCTTTTCTGTTGTGATCTAATGTACTTGTTATGTTGTACAACCCTTGGATATTGGTTTTTATGTTTTGAGTGTCTAGAGAGAGAGAGTGGCTCTAAGTGGGTGGTCGGCGCACAAAGGGGCGCCAGGATAGCCCTCGTTAGAGTGAAATTAATAAGTGATAATTTAAATAATTAACTAGGGGGTGGGTAGAATCACACTAAAAAGATAATTGATGCCTCGTCTGCCGTTTAGTGCTATCACAGGCTAAAGGGGATTGAGAAGGCCGTGGTTGGCAAGATCGTTACCTTGTCTTCATGAAAGGTTAACGATTCCGCATGAGCAACCCTATGGAAATATGGTCATTGGATAACCATAGATGGAAATGGCTCCTAACCCTTCAGGATACCTAGACGGAAATGCATTAGATTGGATGGAGTGACCATGATTGTTGTCCTGGAATCCATTCCATTCCTCCTTATTCATGTTCCTTTCTTCGTCTTGATTCCATTCCTATTTTTGTCCTATTCCATTTTGTGGTCTTGTATAAATCTTGTGGATGTTTGGGTTTTGACCTTGTACTCTTATGGTACTGTGATATGATGTTATTGTATTGTATCATTGCGATTCAGAATTGTGATATGTTTATTAATTCGGCTTGATTTGGAAGTGTTTTATGATCTTCCTTTGGATTACTTGTTTACTGGTCATTGCTTTGAGTTATATGATGAGTTTTTTTGACTCTTGGATGTGGTTGGATTGTGTCATTGTAATTTCTGAGTGTTATGATACTTTTGTATGATGTTGAGTCTTGTGGTTCTCTGTTGGATGTTCTTGGTTGAGGTCTCTTTCTTGTTAGCTCCTAGCACGGGAGGTGGGTCTTCGGACTCACATGGTCGGGTGGAACGTGCTAAGCACCCCATTGGGACCCCAATCGAGGATCGAGAGGTGCGGATTGGTGCTGTTGCAGCGACTCCAGAGTTGTATCTGTCTTGAAGCCAGTTTTGATACTTGTATTTCTCTAATTATTGTATCATGGCATCTTGTGTATGGTTTCCATTCATATCTGGAACACTTTTGTATCATTGTACTTCTTAAACATTGTACTGTAATGTAATGTAACATTAAACCTTGTGTGGATATTGGCCATGGTGATTGTTATTTAATGTGTTAAGTTAATCATTTATATGTTGTATTTATGTTTTCAGATGGCTTCTTATCAATGAATTTTTCATGTATGTGTTATAGTTGTTATTGTTTACTTTATATCTTTGGGTTTTTTCTTTGTTCCTGTTGTATGGATCTAAGTCGCGTAATGACTCCTCGTGTACCCCAAGGGATGTATGTGTTAATGAATCTATTTAGATGAAATTCATGTTATGACTTAATATGTATTACATGTATGTTATGTTTACTTAAAAATAATAAAAAAATTGTGCGGTAATTTTCGTGTGATTGTCCTTTGGGGTTTGCACGGTGGGGCGTTACAACATTGGTATCAGAGCATAGGTTCATACACTGGGCACTAATTGTGCTCACTATGTAACCTTGCGCTTAGACCCGTGCGTCTTGAGTTTCACTTTTCTGTTGTCATTGTTGTGAACCTAAGTTTCTCCTATTAACCAGTGTTGGGTCGATGGTGCAGGAAACCGATTGAAAGGATAGGAACCGCGGTGTAGTGCGCAATGCACCGATATCCTTCGTGTCGGGGATGCTCTATGGACCCTTGAGTTTTAGTGTGATGTGTTTCTTGGTGATGTGTTATGTGTGTGAATATGTCAAGTTTGTGTGGAATTTGCGATTTTGTTGTTCTTGAATGGTGAATTATGTTTTCTTGAATCTATGAAGGTGTAAAATTTTGCCCTTTTTATTGAAATTGATGTTAGATTTGGTGTTGAATAATGGTTAAAGTGAAGTTCTTTGTGTAAAAATTATGAGGTTTAACGAAAATGTGAGGTTTTGTAGAGAATTATTCTATGATTTTTAGTAGAATATGGTATTTTGAAGTTAAGATGCAACTTGAATGATTGGTGCTAATGTGCAATGTTCTATGGTAGCTTTTGATTTACAGGAACTTGGCTTCAGAAACGTAGTGATGAAGGTAAAGTAATTGTAATATGTAGGTATAGATACTCATTATTTCAAGTAGTAATTCCTTTTGATATAGTAGATGAATTAGGTTTATGGTTAGTATCTTTATGCGAATATTGCCTAACTAGTAAGAAGCAGACTATTTACGAGTTATTAGAATTGTTTTGACTATTATGTGTGGTTAGTGGGAGGGACAGTGTGGTATCACTCGCTCATGAGTGCCCTACTATGCTGGGATTTCCTCTCACGATGTATTTGTGATATATATGTATCGTGCACAACGTTTGTTTTCATGGAGGATTGTAGGAAGTAAGTCTCGATTCCACCTGCATTGTCAGGACAGGGAGAGCATCATAAACACGCAATGGGCTTGACGTTGAACATAGGAGCTGACAAGAAAGTTTCCTCGACTTAGTTTGTCCACTTTGTCCTAGTGTTTGGAAAATTAGTTTGGTTGCAACCCCGTTACTATTATCATTTTGGTATCATTTCCTTATTTTGGTTTGTTTAATTTTTGTTGCTTACTTGATGATGTTTAATTGATGATTTGACTTGTGGTGTTGATGTGCATATGTTTTTGTTTGTACTTGAGCTCAACTTCCAGGAGTAAGTTGAAGCCTAGGGGGGAGGATGTAGTGCCCTCCGTTTCGGTCGTCGTTGATGTTAAGTAAGTTGTTATTGGTAATGTCATGATGATGTGGTGATTTTATTATTTAATTTAATTTTAAGGTTATGAGGTAACACTAATAATATGTTTGGATTTGATTAATAAAATTAATTTAATTATAAGGTTACCTGTTTCGTTTGGACTTAAATAAAGAATTAGATTCAATAATAAACGTTAATTTAATTATATTTGGGAGTTAGTTATTTAAATTAATCAATAAGATGACGAAAGGTAATTATCATTTAATGATTAAATTCAATTAATAAATTTAAAAGTGAAAAAATATTAAGAGGATTAAATATTAAAATTGTACTTAAGTTTAAATAAATTACAGTAAAAATATTTATTGAATTATATTTTAATTAAAAGTTAATTATTTATGAAAATTTGTTTTAGTTAAAATTTAGAGTTAAGTGGAAGTAATTTAAAATAAAAGAAGTTATTGGTTGAAATTAATACATAAAGTAATGATTAATTAAAGTGAGAAAATATTAGAAAGGATTAAATATTAAAATTTTACTTAAGTTTGAATGAAGGAAAAAATGAGAAAAGCCAGTAAAAGTTGGTACCTAATTATAATTGATAAGTTAATAATGTTATTATGGTAAGTAATGTGATGAAATAAATTATAATAAAATATTATTAATGTTTAAAAGGGTAAATATTATTGCCAATAGATTTTAATTGATTAGCATGAATTGAAATAAAAGTTATGATACTTCTGTGTTTTGGCAAATAAAATATTATTAATGGTTTAAATGAATTAAATAAATCAAACTTGAATATTATAATTAAATAAACAATAAACATGCAAATAAATATTATTTGAAATTCAACTTTCGGTTTGGGGAAGGTGAAAAGCCATTCGGTTGGGATTTCGTTGGGGATTGGTAACTGACCAAGAAAGAAAATAAGAGGGTGATTTTTCTGAATGCCAAGGGGACTTTGGGGGAAGATAATTGGCAACCTATGAAGAGAGGGAGGAATTTTACTGAAAGCAATTTCCACGAAGGAAGGAGCAAGAAAAGAGAAAAAGAAGAGGAATTCAAAAGGGAAAGCGACTTCCAGGTTTTCTTTTAAATATTTTCCTTACAAAATAGTGAATAGATGTTCTTCTTCCTTGAAATCTTTTGTATGCCAACTTCAAAATTTAACTGAGTATTTTAAATGTCTTATTTTTCGGGCTGTACAAATTTGTATTTTCCTTCCTTTCATTTTATTTATACTTACATAAATATGGTATTCAATATATGTATTTTGAGACTGTAAACTGTCTGTAAACGAACTGTTCCTGTGACTCTATTCAAACAGTTTAGTTGTGTCATCCATAACATTTTTTATACAAACTAGTTTGCTGGTAAATTTAAAGGGTTTCTCCAAGCTCCAGTTTTCTATATGCTGTCCAAAAATCTCAAATACCCAGATTATAGTTTTGGCGTTATGCTTAAAATACGAGGCTGCTGTCAAGCTACTCCCTTATAATTTATAAAGAGTTAAATTAAATTTTGGTCTGCTAGTATGATAGGTTTTGAGATAAATAGAGAAATAATAAAGATGTTAAGGGTTTATTATAAAATAAGCTGCATTTTGTTAATTATTAAACTTAGTGGTTAAAATAAATTGATTATTAGGGAAGTAATACTTGGAGGGAATGATTTATTTATATTAAAAGAATTGAATAAATAAAATATAAAATCAATCATAAGTAGAATATTAATTTTATTTAGGTTAAGGTTGTGCTGTGAAGAATTAGATTTTATCCCAGCTAGATAAATAATCTCTTATTTTTAATCAGAAAGTGAAGATTATATATATATATATTTGTTTATAATAATTAGGTTGGATATTGTTTGAGCTGAGATATAATTAGAGTTGAAACATTGTACAAATTAAATAGCCTCTCTGATTTCTTTGTCAACCTGTCTGAGTTAGGGCATTTGAATTACCAACTACATATATGAGTGACTTTCTATTTATTTTGAATTTATATATTTTTTATTACTATTCTTTTATATATATATATATATATATATATATATATATATATATATATATATATATATATATATATATATATATATATATATATATATATATATATATATATGTGTGTGTGTGTGTGTGTGTGTGTGTGTGTGTGTGTGTGTGTGTGTATGGTTATATAAACAAGTATAGATACATAATTATAGGTTAAAAGATTTGAAGTGAAGGTAGTCTTTTATATATTTAGGATTTATGAAGATATTTCAATATATAAGCAGATTTGTATGATGAGTATTATTCAAAAGAAAATGGTTCGTATTTATATATTATGTTTATAAAATATGAATAATTTCTTTAATTGTTTTGTTTATGATTTTATGGTGGTGTAAAAGTAAAATATGAATCGAGTGTTAGAATGTTCTGTAAGATAGTGAGTTAAGTAAAAGTGTAATTTTATTTTAGGTAAATAATTAAAGTGAAAATGGTTATTTCGATAGATTGCTTAGTAAAATATTATTTAACAAAAAATTTTAACGGAATAAACATTATTGAATTAGGTATTTAATTTTGTTGTAGATAAATGAACTGTGTATTTAGTTAAAGTAAATCGATTTATATGGTTAATTAAGTTTAGGGTTCACTAAAGGAGATAAGTGATTTTACATTTACATAGTTTCTTTTACTTGAAGGTTAATGATAAAGTTATTTTTAAGTGAGGATAAATCCCAGGTTCATAGGTTAATTAATTTAAATGATATTGATTAAATGTTAAATGGTTTTAATTACCTTTTTGTTATCTAATGAGTCTGTGAATGATAATTATTTATCAAACTACTGTGTGAAATAATCCATTAGTGTCGTCACCTTAGTATTATAACAAAGTTGTAAATTATAGAATTGTCATCTTAGTATTACATTTTAAAGTTATAATTAGGATTCGTATTAAACAGTTGATGGAGTTGGTTATCTTATAAATGATATAGTTATTTTAAATATAATTATTTGTAGTAAATACTCTCTTAATTAAAGTAAGTGGATATGTTAAAATAAGTGGTAAAAATGTTGAAATAATGATTAAATTAAAGGAAGGTCTTTATGGTTATAAGGTGTGAGTAAATGTGTTTTAAACAAAGTGTTTTGATTATTGGTTTAAGTGTTATTTAATTGTTTTAAGATGGGTGTTATTTGTGGGATATTTATGGAGATGTCTCAATGGCCTGTTCATTGTAAGTGTTTTAAGATAGTGTTCTTCAAGGTTGATGTGTTTGATGGTTTCCTTGTATGGAATTATTCCTTAAGACTTTGTAATTAATGTGTTTATATTCAGAAAATGATTTATTTATAGGCGTTAGAAAATTAGAATTATTAGGTAGTTAAGTTAGGTATTATGTTATTGGGTAGGTTAGTAAAGTGATTAGAGAGAGAGTTTCCTTATGTTAATAATTTGGGTAACATTGATAGATTAGTTTATTCTCAATTTGATTAGTTTCAAGTGGGATAGTTAACTTAGAAATAATGAAAAGTAGAGTCTTGTATGTTGTTGATGTATGTAGATAATATTGGCGATAAGGATTATTTCTATTTAGGTGGGAGAATTGATTTATAAGATAAATGGAAGTAAATAAATTTGAAAACTTTAAATAGTTGGGTATTATGATAAAGGCTAGTGAATGATTGTTGATTCGATAAATGTTTTGATTAATTATATTTAGTTAAACAAAGGGTTTATGTAAATGAATAAAATTAGATGATCTTTTCTAAGTCAATTTCCCTCATATTCTTTTAATAGTTGATTTATGGGATTTCTATAAGAACAGTTCTAGAAAATACTTGTGATTGATATCAGGATCAAATTGTTGGTTTGAGTGGGTCGATCTTCGAAGGGAGATTGTTGTTATAATGTGTAAATTGGAATATATTTGTGTTTGAAAGAGTATACTTGTGAATAGTGTCTTATGGCTTAAACCATTAGATTTTATTTTCACTTCGTAATATTGTGCTATCCTTAAATGTTGGAAATGATTGATCTTTAAACTAATGTTCTTTTTTAAATGTTTCAAGGTACTTCTTATTGAATGGATTGTGTGGTTTTATGGATTCTTTCAATGTGACTTTTCCTAAGTTGATTTTTGAGTTGGGAGTTTTTCTCTCATTTTATTTATGTTGCTATTCATTGGGAACCAGTATGTGTTCTTTTGTTCTTTACCTAAGTGGAAAATTGGTTAATGTTAACTTTGTCATGATTGATGGTTCTACTTGATGAGTCAAATTGAAAAGTTCTTTGAATTATGGGTATTCCGAGAGGAGAAAATAGAGGTTTCCCTTGGATGTTCGATTTAGTTCGTATCGAAGTTGTTGATGTTGTTTAAGGGAGTTGTTGATCTTATTTTGAGGTATTCTCTCATCATATTTGAATTGAAAATAGTTCTTCAAGGTTTTTTTTTATTGTTGTCATACTTTCATGGGGAAACCCTAGTGTAACTTTATGTGAATCTTCCAGAGGTTTATTTTACTATTGGTTAATGTTCCTCCTTTTATGTGCCCTTGTTGTGGCAAGTGTTTTGGTTTCATGTTTTTGAAAGGGTTGTACATGAATCATTGAGATTTTGATTATGTATTTATGGCAAGATGGGTGATGCCTTGCATGCTTCTCTATTGTGATCTAATGTACTTGTTATGTTGTACAACCCTTGGATTTTGGTTTTTATGTTTTGAGTGTCTAGAGAGAGGAGTGGCTCTAAGTGGGTGGTCGGCGCACAAAGGGGCGCCAGGATAGCCCTCGTTAGAGTGAAATTAATAAGTGATAATTTAAATAATTAACTAGGGGGTGGGTAGAATCACATTAAAAAGATAATTGATGCCTCATCCGCCGTTTAGTGCTATCCACAGGCTAAAGGGGATTGAGAAGGCGTGGTTGGCAAGATCGTTACCTTGTCTTCATGAAAGGTTAACGATTCCGCATGAGCAACCCTATGGAGCGGTGCCTTGAGATAGGTAGCTGGATAACCATAGATGGAGTGGCTCCTAAGCGCTTGGGATGCCTGGATAATCCGGGTAGATGGAGGAAGCTCCTTGCAATAGTGGTAGCCTGGAGAATCCATGTTAAGCCATGGATGACACTCTCCTCTAACACTCCTTATTATGTTGCTTCTTTGGAAATCCTCGGAAGTGGTCCTTTGACTTGAATTGATGAAACATAATTGTTTGAAATGATTTATGATTTTACCCTATTTTATCTATGGTGTATTTTGTGGTCTTGTATAAATCTTGTGGATGTTTGGGTTTTGACCTTGTACTCTTATGGTACTGTGATATGATGTTATTGTATTGTATCATTGCAATTCAGAATTGTGATATGTTTATTAATTCAGCTTGATTTGGAAGTGTTTTATGATCTTCCTTTGGATTACTTGTTTACTGGTCATTGCTTTCAGTTATATGATGAGTTTTTTTGACTCTTGGATGTGGTTGGATTGTGTCATTGTAATTTCTGAGTGTTATGATACTTTTGTATGACGTTGAGTCTTGTGGTTCTCTGTTGGATGTTCTTGGTTGAGGTCTCTTTCTTGTTAGCTCCTAGCACGGGGGGTGGGTCTTTGGACTCACATGGTTAGGTGGAACGTGCTAAGCACCCCATTAGGTCCCCAGTTGAGGATAGAGAGGTGTGGATTGGTGCTGTTGCAGCGACTCCAGAGTTGTATCTATCTTGGAGCCAGTTTTGATACTTGTATTTCTCTAATTATTGTATCATGGCATCTTGTGTATGGTTTCCATTCATATCTGGAACACTTTTGTATCATTGTACTTCTTAAACATTGTACTGTAATGTAATGTAACATTAAACCTTGTGTGGATATTGGCCATGGTGATTGTTATTTAATGTGTTAAGTTAATCATGTATATGTTGTATTTATGTTTTCAGATGGCTTCTTATCAATGAATTTTTCATGTATGTGTTATAGTTGTTATTGTTTACTTTATATATTTGGGTTTTTTCTTTGTTCCTATTGTATGGATCTAAGTCTCGTAATGACTCCTCGTGTACCCCAAGGGATGTATGTGTTAATGAATCTATTTAGATGAAATTCATGTTATGACTTAATATGTATTACATGTATGTTATGTTTACTTAAAAATAAAAAAAAAATTGTGCGGTAATTTTCGTGTGATTGTCCTTTGGGGTTCGCACGGTGGGGCGTTACATGCTTTCTTGGACTCATCTTAGTTTTAGGTGCATGCTTTGTTAGTCTCCCTAAGTTGCACTTATGGGGGGTGTTAGTGTAATTAATATTTAATTACACTTGCATAACTTAGGTAATTATTTAATTCTTAGGTTTATTATTCTCATCCTTATCTTGTTGAGCTATCTTGTTGCTCAATATAAGATTATGGTTATGCATCTTTGCTTTTATAAAACAAATCATATCTTGTAATTATTGAATTCTTGAATAATATTATGTTGTACATCTTTTTGCAATATCTCTGCATTTTTTTTTTTCTCTTCCGTGGAAGGTTATTTTCTGCTTTACATTTTAGATCCTAGTTTCTAACAATTTGAAATGTTGTTGAGGTGTCTAAACTTTTTTTTTAATCTATGTTATGATATTGAGGAAATCGAAGTATAATTTTGGAAGCAAAATCAACACCTCTTCCCATGTTTCATTGCATCTGGAGAATGAACCTTTACTTAAGTGCACTTCAAAGATTTTGTTAGGGTTAGGATTTTTGGATTAATTCTTGCATATTTAATTTTCAATTTCTTGTAAGCAAGGAGCCATAGAGAGTTTGAGACCTTCGAGAGGAGAATAAGGAGCTAAGATCAAGGATCTTCATAAGATTTCTAAATTAAAGAGGTAGGATTTCTTGTTCATATTATATATGAATGGTGTTGTAATGATTTTTTTTTTTTCTAGTTTCTATTGCTAGTATTTCCGTTTTGTATTCAAATTTTTAATAGAAACCATCTTGTTGAGTATGAGATTGAGTTAAATTTTCTATTTATTTGGGTTGTTATGTGTTTGGTGTCAACCTTTCCCATTGGGGATTAAGATCCACCCATGTGATGGGGTTGAGAGATATATGGACCATTTCTTGCTGAATAAATAGAAAATTACATAATGTATTTTTGCTATAAGTTACTATTTTTTGAAATTTTTATAAGGGGAAAGGAGGAGTATGTGTTAAAATTATATTGATATTATGAATATTTTATTGAGTGATGATGTTGTGATTGTTGTGTATGAGGAGTTGATATCATGTTATTTTTATTCATCAAGAGGCAGTGATTCCCCTTTACACCCACTTTAATATGTCTTTTAAGGAAACTTGCTGTGTTGTATTATTTTCCATTGGGTTGTATGAAAATTTATATGTATGTTAGTGTGTACTATACTATTAACTATGTTTCTTGAGGCCTCCTAGCTTGAGGGTGGACTTATTTTACAATTCCTATAGTTGGGCCTTGAGCTAGCTTTATTATGTGAGTTTTAGAATATCTTTTATGTTACAATATATATCCTATTGGAAAGATAAATATAAAGGAGGAAAATTTCTAGAAACATTCAATTTCACCTTTCAAAACCATCCTATAAATTTTTTATGATATATAAAATTTTAGTATAGTATTTCAACAATATTATATTAATGTGAAATCATGTAATCATAAACTTATTCCATTAGTTGTTGTATGCATCATTCAAGTGAAAAAATTCTTTTATTCCATCTCTCTATTGTAGAAAAAAAAATTTCAACAAATTTTATTTGAGTTATACAAATAATATTTTATCATGAATTTTATAGTTAGTTCATCATATCTTTATGACCACAAAAAAAGGAATGTATTAAATTTTGTAAATAAAATTTAATGAAAGTTTGATATAATGAGGTTGATTTATTTGATATTTTTCTTATTATTAGTGTTTACTAAAAAGTAATGATTTATATTTTGCACTCATTTGGGTCCTTCTTATGGATTTTGGCTTATTGTTGCCTTGATTTAGTGTTGTATTGTGGATAACACATTCACATTAGGTCTTGGGCCCTTGTGAACTAAAAGGATTCAAATGGTACCTTACCTAAGTGTTGTAACATAATTTCACACTTTTGTAAGGTCTTGTTAATAAAATAACTTATTTTCATCATTTACCAAGCCTTATTTGAAAGTCTTGTAACACACTTTCACACTTTCCTAGGATTTTCATTAATAATTGAGATTTCTTATACTTTAATTGACCCCATTTCTCATCCACTAGCCTTATTTATGAGTATTCTTGAGAATAATCCCAACAAATATCATTTAAAATACCAAAATCCCAAAACAAACCTTAAATTCCTAAGGTGAGATTGATTCACATTATGGGAGAATGAGTCTCCTTAGGTGGGACCCATTCACCCAAGGTGGTGAATGACTCAGACCCTTCAACTCAAAATTCAAATTTAATTCAAAATTCTAGCAAGTTTTTATTCTCCAAGATCCAAGGTCAACTTGTAGTCTTGTAATTTTGGGAATTATTGCATAAATGTGTATAAATACAAGGTTCTTTCTCTCATTTTATCCTAACTACCTAATCAAGCAATCAAGTATTCATGCATATAGTTTACAAGAGAATTTGAGCATTCATATGAGTATTCAAGGAATTTCAAGGGCAGATTATCAAGCATTCAAGAGCTTCTTCAAGTGTCTTTGATCATGTCAAGGATTTTTTACATTATGTTGTTTTAGAGATAACCTAAGTTGTGATGTAGGACTGTGTGATTCAAGCAAGCATTTCATTCAAGATATATCAATATAAATCAATATTTCAAGTCTACATCCATTAGATCCATCACTTACATGTTTACAACATTTTATCACAAGGGTTTGGTGAGTTGCAACATCACTATTTGTTCATTCATCATTCTCTATTCTATTTCATTTCATTTCAAGGGTTTAATTACCAAAAAGGGGTTTGACCAAGGCAAATCCCTATTCACTAACTCCACAACATTTTTCCCTCTCTTTACATGTGTTTTGTGGGTCTAGGTTGTATATTTGTCATGGGGAAAGATTGGAAAAGTGGCCATCAAGTTTTCAAAGCAATTCAAAATTGTCAAAGTGGTCATCAACCCTTGGAGAAGCTTGTAGAAGCTCTACAAGTCAAATTTTCTACTTTTAGATTCAAAAATCAGTCAGGAAGAGCAAAGCAAACCGAGAGCTCTACATAATCCACTTAAAAATTTTGAAAAAAGTAGAAGTTGACTAATTCACCACTATTGGTGAATGAGTCCCACTATACAAGCCTAAACAAGATTTTTTTAGATCTGAGTACCCTTTTGGCTAAAATCTACTCCTACACATTTTCTAGAAAATTGGAATGATTTGCATAACCTAGCGTATGAGTCCCAATTAGCTTCAACATTAGAATTTTCAGTGATGTAGAACTCCATTTTTCCTTCTTTAGTTTCATAGGTGCACACTTCTAGTTTCACAAATCTATGGTACATTTTACTTGCATTCTTAGGTCATTTAGCATTATTTTACATATCACACTATGTTTTCAAACATTTTGTATTTTTGAAGTTTACATGTGTAGTGTCCCTCCATTTCAAGTTGTTCTGACATTCAAGTAAGTAGTCATGTTTGGGTGGTCATGTCGTTGTCGTTGTTAAAAGTGTTTTCAAACGTGGTTGATCGAATTGGGAAGGTCTTGATGATTTTGTTTGAGGCAATGCTATAACACTAGTGCTATGATTAGATTTGATTAATCAAAATTAATTTAATTATAAGGTCATTTGATTTACTTAGAATTAAATAATTAAAAAAAAAAATAGACTTATAAGAAATGTTAATTATATTAACATTGGAAGTGAATGATTTTCATTAGGGAAGATAATTGTTGATTAATGACTTATTTTAATTTTTAAAGTGACAAAATATTAAAGTAGATAAAATATTATTAATGTTTAAAATGAATTAAACAAATCAAACCTGAATATTATAAGTAAATAAATAAATAAATAAATGATTATGGAAATAATGAATAATAGTGCAATAAACAAAATTAAATAACTTATTATTATTTTCAGAGGATAAAATATTTCATATAAGATTTTTATTATTATTTCCTTGTGAAATAAATAATAAACACGCAAAGAAATATTATTATAGTTTCAAGATTCGGTTATGGGGAAGGTGGAAAGGCATTCAGTTAGGAATTGGAAGGGGCTCCTTCGGTAGTATTTTTGGATGTTGGCAAAGAAGGTGAGGGGATGGTCATTAGGGGTCTCTGGAGAATTTGTTATCATTTGATAAAGCGGTTATCTGCAATTCCTACTTGCAGAGTGAGGGCTCGGGTCACCTGTGTTGGAGCATGTCCAGATGTTTCTTTTTCTGGTAAGGAGAAACAAAATCCTTAAACTCAGCTTATGACCCTGTCTCTTGACGGAGTAAGTGAGTGTATAGAGGCAATAACGAAACTGAAAAGTAAGAGAAGAATAATTTCAGTTTTAAGTGCTTTGGCACAAATTTTGATTCATAAAAGCAACACAGACAGGTATCGTTGATAGAGGGTTAGAAAGTATCAAGGATCAGTGGGTACATGAAATCAAACCTCGCAGTAATGAGTGATGGCAAGTGCGTAGTTTCTTGGACCGACGTACATGTTACATCCCTTGTAGTTCTTTGTTTGATGGATGATGTGGCATTTTCTTTATCTGTTCAGAAGCAATTATTTACTATAGTACGCTGGAGTTTTACCCAAGAATGCGGCAAACCTTGATTCCTTTGGGAAGAAACTATATATGGCAGAAAGTGCAACCCATAGAACGTTCCGATCATTCACACACTATTGGAGTAAATCTGTGTCATTGGAGTGGTGGAATTTTTTCGTTACATAGTCTCTACACTTCTCTTGGGTGCTTATCCTTTGGTGTAAACACCCGGAACGCCGACAACAATAAGCCCTAAACCCTAAACCACAAATTTAAGTATGTGCATATTCCCTCATGCTGCTGTGGGATACAGTGTGGATGGAAGGACTACGCCATCTTAGAAGACAACCCATCCATTGATCTGGCAAGTTCAGTACTAAGGACCCGTGCCATAATGAGTACATTATTACCTGTTAGCTCATGAACTCGACTGAGCCTCTCACTGTGCTGAAGCATTTAGTTTTCCTGGTTAGTTAATTTTTTCTCTGTCTTGTATGCAGATCAATTTTATTGCGTAAGAATTCTTGCAGCCTTTAAATGGTTTCAAATTCATGGTATATTAGTGTGATTGCCACCGCTTCTTGTATAATTTTCTTTCCTCAGATAGACCCTCTAGGTGGTCAGCCTTGTCTCTGGTAGCCGTCAGAGTTTCATATTTGTTTCAAAATGGTTATGGATGGTAGTTTGATTGTTTATGCACCCCTAGTTCACTTGCATAGTGATCAGAAAATTAACAAGGTAATTGCAAGACTTTGAGGCTCCTTTGTTAAGTACCCTTATATGATTTCCCCATAAGTCACGTATTTGCACCTCACCTTTCTCCTTCTCTGCAGTCTTGTGGATAACATTTGGGTTTTGATAATAATACAAGTAGATGGCGATATTTCCAAATTTCAATATTCACTTTCTGATATGCTTGACAACCTATCACAGTTACGGCATTTAGAGTTGAGAAATTGTACAGAATTTAATAGTCTCCCTGAAATCATTGACCATCTTTCACAGTTGCAACTGTTCGAATTTCAAGGTGTAGTAAATTTAGCAATTGCTCTGGTTACTTTAAATCTCGTCGGTCCTTTGATAATTTGGTTTTAGAATAAAAATCCAATTTGTGAAATCCTGCAATCAGTGCATTTCATGTGATGACATCGCTTGAGGCATTCTGTCAAACAGTTCACATACCTTGTTTATGCGTCCACTTTTTTGTTCCTGTCAATAACATTTGTTTGGAAATTTCTTGAGAACTTCGCCTCTGTTTTGATGCGTTGTTGAAGGTTGAATATACTATGAGCCTTCAAGTTTGTTTTGATATCCATTTAAATTAGTAACTTAAGTTGTTAAGAAACACTTTGCATTTCTTGTCAATGTAAAAAAAAAAAAAAATTAATTTTAGAGGATGCTAAGTTCTGTTATAATCAAGCTAAATTGCTCTCTCATAACCATGTCAACCTTAGCCAGTTATCTACCACAGAATTCTTCTATTCGATTATTCTACTTTCTCATGCTCTTTGATCAATGTAGTGACCTTGTGCCTTTAAAAGTTTATCTAATGTCATTACTTTTTAAGTTGGGTTTCAGATTTTATCGGATTTTATGTCATTCTATCCTTGCAACCATTGTCCTGAATCGATCAGACCTCTGCTTCATCGTGTTCCGTACGGTTGTCATATTCAAATATCCTCCTTAATCGTTCACTTTCGTATAAGCACATCTACTCCTTCTGTACATTTTGTTTCTTGTATAAGGCAACAATTATTATAAATAATATTATCTATGTATACAAATAGTTATATATATGTAAGTATAGATATATGTGGTTGATGATAGTACAATCGTTGTATCAGAACGTAGAAAAGGATGTTTCCCTTTTGTTAAATTAAATGATTATATTAAGTAATGGGAATTAGTAAACATTAGATTATTAGGAAAATAGTTATGCCCTTTTTATAAGTGAACAAGCTCTTATTTCATAGTGAAATTAGTTGCTCATATAGTTTTAGTTAGGAAGGAAACTGGCATTGTAATGTAGTGTTGGTGAGGTTAGTTATCCTCTTAAATATAAATTAGAGTATTAATTGGCTAATCATGTTTATAGATATATGAATATAGTTATAGGAATGATTATAAATTCTGAATGGGAATAAAATAAATTGGTTGGAATACTTTTATAACTTCTTTTATTTAATACAACTTTATGATGAGTATAGTGAGATGTTAATAAGATATGTGAATGTAGTTTTTAATGAGTTAAAACGATTTCATATCAAGTAAAGAGTTAGATCGTAGACGATAGTTCAATTGTTCTTTGAAGTTTATTGCTTTTGAATGTTGGGTTAGTATGCTTGGTATGATAAAACATGAAGTTTAATTTACGTTTCTCTTTTAGTGAATAAACGAAATGAATAGACATAATTTAGATTGTTTAACATATATTATTATTTTCTTATAGATAATTATAATAAATAATGTATTTTACGATTTTTATTTATTTATTTATTTCTAAATAGTAAGTTACTGTGGTGGAGAATAAAGACCCAACAAAAATATATTTAAAACACCAAGACATTCATACTGATTCATTTTGTTATCCAATAGTAAATTATGTTATTGTTAATATTTGGAAGAGTATTTATATAAGTATGTCAATCTTTTAATGTTTGTTGCAAACCCTATGGAAGTATATCATTGTTCCTTTGATAATCCTATCTTCATGTCAAGTTGTTCATTTACTACGTAGGGGTTTTTCTTTTGATTCTAAAGAATATAGAAGCATAGAATTGTATTTAAGTTGGGAAATGATTTTTGCATAATTGAAAGTTTGGTAAATATTTAATAGTTAGGTGGTGCAATACTATATAGTTTCCTAATTGGAATATATTTGTTTTAATTTGTGTTTGGAGGAGTATACTTGTGATTAGTGTCTTATGGCTTAAAAACATCAGATTATATCTTCATTTGCAATATTGTGATATCCTTAAATGTTGGAAATGATTGATCTTTAAAATAATGTTCTTATTAGATTGCTTCGAGTTACTTCTTATTAAATGAATGGTTATATTGTATTTGAATGTGTGGTTTATGGATTGTTTTGATAGACCCCTTCAATGTGAAGTTTCGTGAGTTGATTTTGTGTTGGAGATTTTCTCTCGTTTTATTTATGTTGCTATTCGTTGGGAACCCGTATGTGTTCTTTTCCTCTTTGCCCTAAGTGGTAAATCAGTTAATGTTATCTTTGTCAAGATTGATGATTTTGCTTGAGTTGTTAATGAGTCAAATTTGGAAAGTTCCTTGAATTTTGGGTATTCTGAGAGGAGAAAATAGAGGTTCCCCTTGGATTCTCGATTTAGTTCGTATCGAAGTTGTTGATGTTGTTAATGGAGTTGTTGATCTTATTTTGATGTATTCTCTCGTTATATTTGAATCGCATTTGGTTCTTCAAGGTTTTTCTTTTATTGTTGTCATATTTCATGGGGAAACCCTAGTGTAACTTTATGAAAATCTTCCAGAGGTTTATGTTTATTGTTGGTTAATTTTCCTCCTTTTATGTGCCCTTGTTGTGGCAAGTGTTTTGTTTTATGATTTTGAAAGGGTTGTACATGAATCATTGAGATTTTGGTTATGTATTTATGGCAAGATGGGTAATACCTTGCATGCTTCTCTGTTGTGTTATAATGTTCTTGTTATGTTGTACAACCCTTGGATTTTGGTTTTTATGTTTTGAGTGTCTAGAGAGAGAGAGTGGCTCTAAGTGGGTGGTCGGCGCACAAAGGGGCGCCAAGATAGCACTCGTTAGAGTGAAATTAATAAGTGATAATTTAAATAATTAACTAGGGGGTGGGTATAATCACATTAAAAAGATAATTGATGCCTCATCCGCCTTTGAGTGCTACCACAGACTAAAGGGGATTGAGAAGGCCGTGGTTGGCAAGATCGTTACCTTGTCTTCATGAAAGGTTAACAGTTCCTCATGAGCAACCATAGATGGAGGCGGCTCCTATTGCCTGGATTGTCTGGATAATTCATCAGTAGACGGAGGCGGCACCTTGCGATAGTGGTAGTCTGGATAATCCATGTTAAGCCATGCGATGACACTCTCCTCTAACACTCCTTATTATGTTGCTTCTTTGGAAATCCTCTGGAAGTGGGTCTTTGTCTTAAATTGATGGATCATAGTTGTTTTGAATTGATTTATGGTTTACCCTATTTGATCTTTGGTGTATTCTTTGGTCTTGTATAAATCTTGTGGATGTTGGGTTTTGACCTTGTACTCTTATGGTACTGTGATATGATGTTATTGTATTGTGTCATTGTGATTCAGAATTGTGTTACATTTATTAATTCAGTTTGATTTGAAAGTGTTTTATGATCTTCCTTTGGTTCCTTGTTTACTGGCTATTGCCTTGAATTATGTGATGAGATTTATGATTATTGGATGTGGTTGATTATGTCATTGTAATTTCTGAGTGTTATGATACTTTGTATGACGTTGAGTCTTGTGATTCTCTATTGGATGTTCTTGGTTGAGGTCTCTTTCTTGTTAGCTCCTAGCACGGGGGATGGGTCTTCGGACTCACATGGTCGGGTGGAACGTGCCAAGCACCCCATTGGGTTCCCAGTCGAGGATTGAGAGGTGCGGATTGGTGCTGTTACAGCGACTCCAGAGTTGTATTTGTTTTGGAGCCAGTTTTGATGCTAGTATTCATCTATTCATTTGTATCATGGTATCTTGTGTATGGTTTCCATTTATGTTTGGGAACACTTTTACATCATTGTACTTTTTGAACATTGTACTGTAATGAAATGTTAAACTTGGCATGGATATTGACCATGGTAGTTGTTATTCACTGTGTTATGTTAATCATGCATATGTTGTATTTTATGTCAGATGGCTTCTTATCAATGAATTTTTCATGTATGTGTTATATTTATTGTTTATGATTATATCTTTGGATTTTATTCTTTATTGATGTTGTATGGATCTAAGTTGTGTAATGACTCTTCGTGTACCCCAAGGGATGTATGTGTTAATGAATCTATTTAATTGAAATTCATGTTATGACTTAATGTGTATTACATGTATGTTATGTTTATTTTTTTTTTAAAAAAAATTGCTGTAATTATTGTGTTATTGTCCTTTGGGGTTTGCACGGCGGGGCGTTACAACATTGGTATCAGAGCATAGGTTCATACACTGGGTACTTTGTGTGCTCACTATGTAACCTTGCGCTTAGACCCGTGCGTCTTGAGTTTCACTTTTCTGTTGTCATTGTTGTGAACCTGAGTTTCTTCTGTTAACCAATGTCGGGTCAATGGTGCAGGAAACCGATTGAAAGGATAGGACCCGCGGTGTAGTGCGCAATGCACCGATATCCTTTATGTCGGGGATGCTCTATGGACCCTTGAGTTTTAGTGTGATGTGTTTCTTGGTGATGTGTTTTATGTGAATATGTCAAGTTTGTGTGGAATTTGCGATTTTGTTGTCTTTGAGTGATGAATTATGTTTTCTTGAATCTATGAAGGTGTAAAATTCTGCCTTTTTGTTGAAAATTGATGTGATATTTGGTGTGGAATAATGGTTAATGTGGAGTTCTTTCGGTGAAAATTATGAGTTTTAACAAAAATAAGAGGTTTTGTGGAGAATTATTCTATGATTGTTAGCAGAATATAGTATCTTGAGGTTAAGATGCAACTTGAATTATTGGTACTAATGTGCAATGTTCTATGGTAGCTTTTGATTTACAGGAAGTTGACTTCAGAAACGTAGCAATGAAGGTAATGCATTTGTAATATGTAGGTATCGATATTTATAATTTCAAGTGGTAATTCATTTTGATATAGTATATGAATTAGGTTTATGGTTAGCATCCTTATGAGAATATTGTTTAACTAATAAGAAGTAAACTGTTTACAAGTTACTAGAATTGTTTTGACTATTATATGTGGTTAGTGGGAGGGACAGTGTGGTATCACTCGCTCGCAAGTGCCCTACTATGCTGGGATTTCCTCTCATGATGTATTTTGATATATATGTATTGTGCACAACATTTGTTTGCATGCAGGATTGTAGGAACTAAGTCTCGATTCCACCTGCATTGTCAGGACAGGGCGAGCATTTTATATAGGACCCAATGGGTTTGACATTGAACATAGGAGCTGACAAGAAAGTTTTCCCAACCTTGATCACCACCTTGTCCTTGTGGCCTGTTGCAATCCCATCCTCATTTTTGGTGCCATTTCATTTCTTTGTATGTTGCTTAAATTGCAGGCTCAATTAATGTCGTATGATTGTTGACATTATTGTTAGTTGCTGTGTTACCATGTTTATGCTTGAGACCGACTTCCAGGAGTAAGTCGAAACCTAGGGGGGGAGGATGTAGTGTCCCTCCATTTCAAGTTGTTCTGACATTCAAGTAAGTAGTCATGTTTGGGTGGTCATGTCGTTGTCATTGTTAAAAGTGTTTTCAAACGTGGTTGATCGAATTGGGAAGGTCTTGATGATTTTGTTTGAGGCAATGCTATAACACTAGTGCTATGATTAGATTTGATTAATCAAAATTAATTTAATTATAAGGTCATTTGATTTACTTAGAATTAAATAATTAAAAAAAAAATAGACTTATAAGAAATGTTAATTATATTAACATTGGAAGTGAATGATTTTCATTAGGGAAGATAATTGTTGATTAATGACTTATTTTAATTTTTAAAGTGACAAAATATTAAAGTAGATAAAATATTATTAATGTTTAAAATGAATTAAACAAATCAAACCTGAATATTATAAGTAAATAAATAAATAAAAAATAAATAAATAGTTATGGAAATAATGAATAATAGTGCAATAAACAAAATTTAATGACTTCCTTATTATTATTTTCGGAGGATAAAATATTTCATATAAGATTTTCTTTTATTATTATTCCTCTGTGAAATAAATAATAAACATGAAAAGGAATACGATCTCTATTTCAAGATTCGGTTATGGGGAAGGTGGAAGGCATTGGTTAGAGGTGGAAGGGGGCTCAACCGGTGAGTATTTTGGATGTTGGCAAAGAAGGTGAGGGATGGTCATTAGGGGTCTAAAGGAATTTATTTATCATTTGATAAAAGCGGTTGCTCACCTGGAACCCTACTACTTAAGTGAGGACTCAGGTCACACAATGTTGGAGCATGTCAGGATGTTTCTTTTTAAGGTAAGGAGAAGCGAAATGTAAACTTCGACTTATGACCACAATGTCTCTTGGCCGAGATAAGTGAGTGTATAGAGGCAATAACGAGACTGAAAAGTAAGAGAAGAATAACTTCAGTTTTAAGTGCTTTGGCACAAATTTTGATTCATAAAAGCAACACAGATGGGTATCGTTGATAGAGGGTTAGAAAGTATCAAGGATCAGTGGGTACATGAAATCAAACCACCAGCGGTAATAGGTGATGGGAAGTCGCGTAGTTTCTTGGACCCATGATACATGTTACATCCCTTGTAGTTTCTTTGTTTTGATGGATGATATGGCATTTTCTTTATCTGTTCGGAAGCAATTATTTACTATATAGTCTGTTGGAGTTTTACCCAAAGATCTCGGCAAACCTTGATTCCTTTAAGGAAGAAACTATATATGGCCCAGTGCAACCCATACCAGAGCGTTAGATCATTTCACACACTATTAGATCATCTGTCTCATTGGAGTGGTGGAATTTTTTCGTTACATAGTCTCTACACTTCTCTTGGGTGCTTATCCTTTGGTGTAAACACCCGGAACGCCGACAACAATAAGCCCTAAACCCTAAACCACAAATTTAAGTATGTGCATATTCCCTCATGCTGTTGTGGGATACAGTGTGGATGGAAGGACTGCGCCATCTTAGAAGACAACCCATCCATTGATCTGGCAAGTTCAGTACTAAGGACCCGTGCCATAATGAGGAAATTATTACCTGTTAGCTCATGAACTCGACTGAGCCTCTCACTATGCTAAAGCATTTAGTTTTCCTGGCTTTCCACGCTACTTGCAACGAGTATAAATAAGGTTAGTTAATTCTTTATCTGTCTTGTATACAGATCAATTTTATTGCGTAAGAATTCTTGCAGCCTTTAAATGGTTTCAAATTCATGGTATATTAGTGTGATTGCCACTGCTTCTTGTATAATTTTCTTTCCTCAGATAGACCCTCTAGGTGGTCAGCCTTGTCTCTGGTAGCCGTCAGAGTTTCATATTTGTTTCAAAATGGTTATGGATGGTAGTTTGATTGTTTATGCACCCCTAGTTTACTTGCATAGTGATCAAAAAATTAACAAGGTAATTGCAAGACTTTGAGGCTCCTTTGTTAAGTACCCTTATATGATTTCCTCATAAGTCACGTATTTGCACCTCACCTTTCTCCTTCTCTGCAGTCTTGTGGATAACATTTGGGTTTTGATAATAATGCAAGTAGATGGCGATATTTCCAAATTTCAATATTCACTTTCTGATATGCTTGACAACCTATCACAGTTACGGCATTTAGAGTTGAGAAATTGTACAGAATTTAATAGTCTCCCTGAAATCATTGACCATCTTTCACAGTTGCAACTGTTCGAATTTCAAGGTGTAGTAAATTTAGCAATTGCTCTGGTTACTTTAAATCTCGTCGGTCCTTTGATAATTTGGTTTTAGAATAAAAATCCAATTTGTGAAATCCTGCAATCAGTGCATTTCATGTGATGACATCGCTTGAGGCATTCTGTCAAACAGTTCACATACCTTGTTTATGCCTCCACTTTTTTGTTCATGTCAATAACATTTGTTTGGAAATTTCTTGAGAACTTCGCCTCTGTTTTGATGCGTTGTTGAAGGTTGAATATACTATGAGCCTTCAGGTTTGTTTTGATATCCATTTAAATTAGTAACTTAAGTTGTTAAGAAACCCTTTGCATTTCTTGTCAATGTAAAAAATTAATTAATTAATTTTAGAGGATGCTAAGTTCTGTTATAATCAAGCTAAATTGCTCTCTCATAACCACGTCAACCTTAGCCAGTTATCTACCACAGAATTCTTCTATTCGATTATTCTACTTTCTCATGCTCTTTGATCAATGTAGTGACCTTGTGCCTTTAAAAGTTTATCTAATGTCATTACTTTTTAAGTTGGGTTTCAGATTTTATCGAATTTTATGTCATTCTATCCTTGCAACCATTGTCCTGAATCGATCAGACCTCTGCTTCATCGTGTTCCGTATGGTTGTCATATTCAAATATCCTCCTTAATCGTTCACTTTCGTATAAGCACATCTACTCCTTCTGTACATTTTGTTTCTTGTATAAGGCAACAATTATTATAAATAATATTTATCTATGTATACAAATAGTTATATATATGTAAGTATAGATATATGTGGTTGATGATAGTACAATCGTTGTATCAGAACGTAGAATAGGATGTTTCCCTTTTGTTAAATTAAATGATTATATTAAGTAATGGGAATTAGTAAACATTAGATTATTAGGAAAATAGTTATGCCCTTTTTATAAGTGAACAAGCTCTTATTTCATAGTGAAATTGGTTACTCATATAGTTTTTAGTTAGGAAGGCCAGCATTATGTGTAGTGTTGGTGGAGTTAGTAATCCTCTTAAATATAAATTAGAGTATTAATTGGCTAATCATGTTTATAGATATATGAATATAGTTATAGGAATGATTATAAATTCTGAATGGGAATAAAATAAATTGGTTGGAATACTTTTATAACTTCTTTTATTTAATACAACTTTATGATGATTATAGTGAGATGTTAATAAGATATTTGAATGTAGTTTTTAATGAGTTAAAACGATTTCATATCAAGTAAAGAGTTAGATCGTAGACGATAGTTCAATTGTTCTTTGAAGTTTATTGCTTTTGAATGTTGGGTTAGTATGCTTGGTATGATAAAAACGTGAAGTTTAATTTACGTTTCTCTTTTAGTGAATAAACGAAATGAATAGATTGTTTAACATATATTATTATTTTCTTATAGATAATTATAATAAATAATGTATTTTACGATTTTTATTTATTTATTTATTTCTAAATAGTAAGTTACTGTGGTGGAGAATAAAGACCCAACAAAAATATATTTAAAACACCAAGACATTCATACTGATTCATTTTGTTATCCAATAGTAAATTATGTTATTGTTAATATTTGGAAGAGTATTTATATAAGTATGTCAATCTTTTAATGTTTGTTGCAAACCCTATGGAAGTATATCATTGTTCCTTTGATAATCCTATCTTCATGTCAAGTTGTTCATTTACTACGTAGGGGTTTTTCTTTTTATTCTAAAGAATATAGAAGCATAGAATTGTATTTAAGTTGGGAAACGATTTTTGCATAATTGAAAGTTTGGTAAATATTTAATAGTTAGGTGGTGCAATACTATATAGTTTCCTAATTGGAATATATTTGTTTTAATTTGTGTTTGGAGGAGTATACTTGTGATTAGTGTCTTATGGCTTAAAAACATCAGATTATATCTTCATTCGCAATATTGTGATATCCTTAAATGTTGGAAATGATTGATCTTTAAAATAATGTTCTTATTAGATTTCTTCGAGTTACTTCTTATTAAATGAATGGTTATATTGTATTTGAATGTGTGGTTGATGGATTGTTTTGATAGACCCCTTCAATGTGAAGTTTCGTGAGTTGATTTTGAGTTGGAGATTTTCTCTCGTTTTATTTATGTTGCTATTCGTTGGGAACCCGTATGTGTTCTTTTGCTCTTTGCCCTAAGTGGTAAATCAGTTAATGTTATCTTTTTCATGATTGATGATTTTGCTTGAGTTGTTAATGAGTCAAATTTGGAAAGTTCCTTGAATTTTGGGTATTCCGAGAGGAGAAAATAGAGGTTCCCCTTGGATTCTTGATTTAGTTCGTATCGAAGTTGTTGATGTTGTTAATGGAGTTGTTGATCTTATTTTGATGTATTCTCTCATTATATTTGAATCGCATTTGGTTCTTCAAGGTTTTGCTTTTATTGTTGTCATATTTCATGGGGAAACCCTAGTGTAACTTTATGAGAATCTTCCAGAGGTTTATGTTTATTGTTGGTTAATGTTCCTCCTTTTATGTGCCCTTGTTGTGGCAAGTGTTTGGTTTTATGATTTTGAAAGGGTTGTACATGAATCATTGAGATTTTGGTTATGTATTTATGGCAAGATGGGTAATGCCTTGCATGCTTCTCTGTTGTGTTATAATGTTCTTGTTATGTTGTACAACCCTTGGATTTTGGTTTTTATGTTTTGAGTGTCTAGAGAGAGAGAGTGGCTCTAAGTGGGTGGTCGGCGCACAAAGGGGCGCCAGGATAGCCCTTGTTAGAGTGAAATTAATAAGTGATAATTTAAATAATTAACTAGGGAGTGGGTAGAATCACATTAAAAAGATAATTGATGCCTCATCCACCTTTGAGTGCTACCACAGACTAAAGGGGATTGAGAAGGCCGTGGTTGGCAAGATCGTTACCTTGTCTTCATGAAAGGTTAACAGTTCCGCATGAGCAACCATAGATGGAGGCAGCTCCTATTGCCTGGATTGTCTGGATAATTTGTTAGTAGACGGAGGTGGCACCTTGCGATAGTGGTAGTCTAGATAATCCATGTTAAGCCATGCGATGACACTCTCCTCTAACACTCCTTATTATGTTGCTTCTTTGGAAATCCTCTGGAAGTGGGTCTTTGTCTTAAATTGATGGATCATAGTTGTTTTGAATTGATTTATGGTTTACCCTATTTGATCTTTGGTGTATTCTTTGGTCTTGTATAAATCTTGTGGATGTTGGGTTTTGACCTTGTACTCTTATGGTACTGTGATATGATGTTATTGTATTGTGTCATTGTGATTCAGAATTGTGTTACATTTATTAATTCAGTTTGATTTGAAAGTGTTTTATGATCTTCCTTTGGTTCCTTGTTTACTGGCTATTGCCTTGAATTATGTGATGAGATTTATGATTATTGGATGTGGTTGATTATGTCATTGTAATTTCTGAGTGTTATGATACTTTGTATGACGTTGAGTCTTGTGGTTCTCTATTGGATGTTCTTGGTTGAGGTCTCTTTCTTGTTAGCTCCTAGCACGGGGGGTGGGTCTTTGGACTCACATGGTCAGGTGGAACGTGCCAAGCACCCCATTGGGTTCCCAGTCGAGGATTGAGAGGTGCGGATTGGTGCTGTTACAGCGACTCCAGAGTTGTATTTGTTTTGGAGCCAGTTTCGATGCTAGTATTCATCTATTCATTTGTATCATGGTATCTTGTGTATGGTTTCCATTTATGTTTGGGAACACGTTTACATTATTGTACTTTTTGAACATTGTACTGTAATGAAATGTTAAACTTGGCGTGGATATTGACCATGGTAGTTGTTATTCACTGTGTTATGTTAATCATGCATATGTTGTATTTATGTGTAGATGGCTTCTTATCAATGAATTTTTCATGTATGTGTTATATTTATTGTTGATGATTATATCTTTGGATTTTATTCTTTATTGATGTTGTATGGATCTAAGTTGTGTAATGACTCTTCGTGTACCCCAAGGGATGTATGTGTTAATGAATCTATTTAATTGAAATTCATGTTATGACTTAATGTGTATTACATGTATGTTATGTTTTTTTTTTTTTTTTTAAAAAAATTGCTGTAATTATTGTGTTATTGTCCTTTGGGGTTTGCACGGTGGGGCGTTACAACATGTGGGGGTGAACCCTCATTTGTTGATATCATTTCCCTAGAACCCTCCCTTTGTCAGATTTAAATCTCCTTTGCATTAAAATCTCAAGGGTTTTTTCTTGAGTGAATAGTGTAATTTTGTACCCTTTCCTATTAGGTTGTGAAACCCTAGAAGCGAAAGTGAGTGCAAAAAGAATTTATTATTCATTTTGGTGAACCTACATATAGAGCATTATATTTCTAATTTAATGTGCATTTACATCCTAGATTTAGCTTGCATTAACATTGCATTTCATTTTTCATTAGTTAATTTTGATTCTATGGTTTCAAAATTTACATTAGTGGAAAACTCATTTAGCTTTCATTATTGCACTTAATTTCATTGAAAAATAGTAAAATTCTACATTTGCATTTCAGAATTGCATTGGAAAACATAAAAATCATAAAATTCAATTAAAATTTTCTAAAAACTTTCAAGAAATTATGACCTAGACTCATTCACCAACTTGGGCTAATCAGTCCCTTTACATAATTTTCACTGCATTTTCTAGCATTTACAGTTTAGGTTCTCAGTTGTTGTTTGTTGTTGTTATCTCTCTATTTTAGTTTTCATATTTTTTGTTTCATTCCATTCATTATATCTAGCTTAATTTTATTCATCTTGTGCATTGCTTAAAATCAAAATTGCATTGTTCCATAGTTTAGCACTTGAAATTTGCATCATGGATATGTGTTTTAGCAAGCTTTGGATGTCATTAAAATCCTTAGTAGATATGTCAAGTTATACCTTTGGAAATAACCCTAATGACATTGAACTTACTCATATTCACTCAACTCCTAATGAATTTTTTGATCGTGATGTTGACATCATTGGAGAAGATGATGAAAACATGAATAAGTTCCTAAATGATTGTCTTGACAGCCTTGAAGCTAATGCATCCTTTTATCCATCCATGAACCAACCAAATATTCCTACCATACCACCTCTTGAGATGTTTGGTTACTTACATCTTGAAACAAAATTTGAACCTAAGTTCCCTACAATAGGTGAACCTAGTTCCTCTAGACAAGCAAACACTCGACCATTTTATGATAATAAAGAAATAAAAACTCCCATCAACCTTGAAGAAAGATATGGAAAAGGATTCAAAATATTGAGAAAACAAGGATGTGATACAACAAGTGAACACAAAATTCATCAAATCTTAGAAAAAAAACCAACAAATGAAAAATAAAATGGGTAATGATATCAATATCCCTCTTATAACAACAAACCTCCTAGAGAATATCTAAGGCTCTAAGATGATGGTACAGTGATCTTTGATTCGCCTCCTGATTTGAATGTCCTTCCTAAAGAACAACCAATGAATCATAACAATAAAAAGGATAAGGATAGGATCATTTTAGGACCTCATACCCTAATCCCATCTTGAGAAGTTGGTGAATATAGCAAGTGCAAGAGGCCTTGGGTGATCCCACAATACTAGTTTACAATTTTTGGGAGATCCTGATTTTTGTTGAAATCACATATTTTTAGAAATATAATGATTTAAGCCTTGAAAAGTTCCATTTAAAGGATCCCAATTGAGGAGGGTTGGATCTAACCACCTTAGATCAAATCTCCTTGGATAGAACACCACTAGTTTTAAACCATACCTATAACAAAGTCTCCTTTACACCTATCAAAATGCTGATAAAAAACCACTTTTGATTTACCTTTTGGGGTATCAAATGAATTTATTAAAAAAAAAATTGTAAGTATGTGATCCTTATTATAAACTTTCCAAAAAGTATAATTTTAAACTAATTTAATTTTATTATTATATTTATTTTTTATTTCTTGTGAATGTAAGTTATTCACTAAAAATAAAGCTCTTTGTTCGAGCATGTGGAAAATTAGAAGATTGTCATTTTTTTTTTGAAAAATATCAGTGCACTAGATATTGAGGTCCTTGATTGAACAAAAAAATAATAATTTGGATACATACATAAAAAATTATGTTGTATGCAATTTTCCTATGTATGAATTCTAATTGGTTTGACTTTGAAACTAGATTAAGGAAAAAATATTCAATAAAACATGATGAAAGAAAATGAAAGTGATAGATACTGTAGTTAAAAATATAAATTCAAAAAAAAAAAAAAAAATTATCCTTCATGGAAAAAAGGTTATGTTGTATACGGTGAGCATGATGGTGTTTACTTTAAAAAACTAGTTTTTGAAGGAGATGGAAAAAGAGGTGCAATATGATTCCAATTTGTTTGAAAAAAAATATTTAGAATCTACAGACAAAATTTCACAACTCACTAGTTTGCATCATCTTCAAATTCCTCATGGTTTAGCCACTATAGGTGCTCAAAAGTGAAGATTTTGTTTGGAAAAATTAATTTAGTGTCCAGTTTGGCAAAAAATTGTAAACCGGTATTATGTGATCACCTCCTTACAAGTTAGAAAAAATGAAGTCTCCTCGCCCAACACATGAAAGTGAAAGAAAATTAGAAATTCTTCTCAACCAAGGATTAATATTATTACCACCTATGAACTGAATTGTGTTATATCCTAAAGATGAAAAAGCTCCACATTGTGCATATCATCAAGTTCTTGGACATAGTACTAATGAGTGTCGTGCATTGAAAGAAATATTGAGAAAGTATCACTTCGATGGAAATAATTGTTATCTAGTGATCGCATAATATACTCTCCTACTCTTTGCCATATAATAGTTGTAGAACATTCTCTTCTCACTATTACAAGACCTTTCTCATCACCTACCTCGGCTCATTCTTGTCTCACACTTAGTGGGGGAAAGTAATTGTTAGCCTTGTCCTAGTATGCATTTGTCATTGTCCCTTCATTTCTTCATTCATATTCCAATTATACAAACTGAGATTGGGAGGCTGATGACTTGCTCATAGGTTGACTCACATTTTCCTTACTATTATTTTTCATTTTCTTTTCCTTTTTCATTTTATTTTGTGTGATTGCATGTGCATAATGTGATCCCCCATGATGTTCTATTTGATGTTCTATCTCTTTGTCACATTCTTCTATTTGTACCTTCATTCTTCTCTATGACGTGCATCACTTTCTCTTTTTTATCTTTACCTCTTTGTATTCCTTTTGGGGATGATGCAAGGCATCAAGAAATCCATGTATCCTTCACTTTGACCCAAAAGGATTTATTTTTATTTTCCTTTTCATTTTATCTCTCCTTTTCTTATGTTTTCCTTTTATGGATGACAGAAGGCATCGAGACGTCCATGTCTCCTTCATGTTGACCTGAAATTCTTTCTTTTTCTTTTCCTTTTCATTTTATCTTTCTCTTTTTCTTGTGTTTTCCTTTTGGGGATGATGTAAGGCATTGAGACATCCATGTCTCCTTCATGTTGACCTAAAATGATTTCTTTTTCTTTTCTTTTTCATTTTATCTTTCTCCTTTTCTTTTATTCAACAATTTCTTTAAAGTGGTGGCATACATTGGCATTATTCTTTTTCATTTTTCCTTTTTCTTTGTTCTTAGTGCAACCTTCTTACTTCATACAATGCATTTGTCACTTTGTGGATGACATTGGGTATAATTTCCTTAATGAGTGTGATCTATTTTAGCATATTACATTCCTCTTAGTGGCTTGATGTGACACACTGCATCCCCTAAGTTGCAATTTTTTAATTCTTTGATTGGTACTCTCCTGAAGACATTAGGCATAATGTTCCCTAAGTTAAATACCTCACATGAAATAAGCACAAATCCTTTTAAAATTCTTTGCATGTTGTATTTTTTATTTTTTATATGGCCACCTTGTAAAACACAACTTGCATTCCTGTGGATCCATCACATTTGTTCATGACCTTCATGCATACAAAGTTTTGCTTGTCTCATGAGGCTCAAAAGACCATTTTCTTTGTGTTGCACCTTATTAAACTTATGAGGAGGTATAATTTTGGTATGGCTGAGCAGGAAGCCCAATCCAAGGTATGGCTTTCCCCATAGCCACTTGCAAGTGTGTGAGTGCATACCAGCCATGAGTGTATGTTTCTCACCTTTTAGGACTTCTCACCTAGTGGACCGCTAGAAGTTTCATTGCCTCAAAGTGAGTATGCAATTTTCCAGGAAAACAACCTAGATCTGGTCCACATTGTAATGGACAAATGGTCAAAGCTTGATCTGATCCTTTTCTTTCTATTCATCTTTGGTAGTGTATGATTGGCCTTGTCACTTCTCTTTGCATCATTTTTATGTGCATTCCTTTTTTGCTTATGTTTTGTCTGTCATTGGATCTTGATCTTGGGGACTTGATCTCCCCTCTTGATTTTTTTTGTCTCATCTTGCTAGAATTGGTTCATTGGAACCCCTCTTGGAGCATGATTGTCTACTTTAGTGTGAGTTTGAAGCACATTCATCCTCTCACTCAAGTGGGGGCTAAATGTAGTGTTGAAAAAAGGGTCCCTTGACATTTTTCATACTCATTTGGGTCCTTCTTATGGATTTTGGCTTAATGTTTCTGTGATTTAGTGTTGTAATGTGGATAACACATTCACATTAGGTCTTGGGCTCTTGTTAACTAAAAGGATTCAAATGGTACCTTACCTAAGTTTGGTAAAATGTTGTAACATACTTTCATACTTTTCTAAGGTCATTTTAATAAAATAACTTATTTTCATCATTTACCAAGCCTTATTTCAAAGTGTTGTAAAGTGTTGTAACACACACACTTTCCTAGGTTTGTCATTAATAATTGGGCTTTCTTATGCTTTAATTGGCCCCATTTTGCATCCACAGACCTTATTTATGTAAATATCATTTAAAATATCAAAATCCTAGAACAATCCTTAAATTCCTAAGGTGGGACTCATTCACCATTATATGCAAATGAGTCCACTTAGGTGGGACCCATTTGTCCAAGGTGGTGAATGACTCCCTTTCAACTCAAAATTCAAATTTAATTCAAAATTCTAGTAGGTTTTTATTCTCCAAGATCCATGGTAGGCCTATAGTGTTATAATGTTAGGAATTATTGCATAATTGAGAATAAATACAAGGCTATTTCTCTCATTTCATCCTAACTACCTTATCAAGAAATAAAGTATTCATGCATATAGTTCACAAGAGCATTTGAACATTCATAAGAGAATTCAAGGCATTCCAAGGGCATATTATCAAGCATTCAATAGCTTCTTCAAGTTTCTTTCATCATGTCAAGGAATATTTTCATCATGTTGTTTTAGGGCTAACATTTGTGATGTAGGATTGTGTGATTAAAGAAAGCATTGCATTCAAGATCTATCAACATCAAGAAAGATTTCAAGTCTACATCCATTGGAGTCATCACTTACATGTTTTCAACATTTTATCACAAGGGTTTGGTGAGTTGTAACATCATTATTTGTTCATTCATCATCCTCTATTCTATTTCATTTCATTTCAAATGTTTAATTACCAACAAGGGGTTTGACCAAGGAAAACTCCTATTCACTAACCCCACAACATGTTTCCCTCTCTTTTCATGTGATTTGTAGGTCTAGGTTATAGATTTTTCAAGAAGCAAGATTGGAAAAGTGTTCGTCAAGTTGTCAAAGAAATTCAAAGTTGTCAAAGTGGTCATCAACCCTTATAGAAGCTTGCAGAAGATCTACAAGTCAAATTTTGCAATTTTGGATTTAGAAATTAGTCAGGAAGAGAAAAGAAAACTGAGAGCTATAGAATCGACTTTAGAGTTTCTAGAAAAGTAGAAGTGGACTGATTTGCCACTATTGGCAAATGAGTCCAACTGTACAAGCCTAGACAATATTTTTGCATATCTGAGTACCCTTTTGGCCGAAACCTACTCCTACACATTTTCTAGAAAATTGGACCGATTCCCCCAACCTAGCATATGATTACTAGTTAGCTTCAACATTAGAATTTTTAGTGATCTAGAACTCCATTCTTCCTTCTTCAGTTTCCTAGGTGCACACTTCCAATTCCACAAATTTCTATTACATTTTACTTTCATTCTTAGGTCATTTAGCTTTAGTTTTCATATCACATTATTTTTTCAAACATTTTGTATTTTCCAAGTTTGCACTTTGTGGTGAACTCTCGTTTGCTTATATCATTTCCCTAGAACCCTCCCTTTTTCATATTTCAATCTCCTTTACATTGAAATCTCAATGGTTTGTTCTTGACTGAATAGTGTAATTTTTCCCCTTTCCTTCTAGGTTGTAAAACCCTAGAAGCAAAAGTGAGCACAAAATTGTCCTATTAAGATTCATTGCATTATGTTGTCATTAGTGTTATCACTGATGTCAAAATCTAGTGTTTCTTTGATGAGAATATGTTTTTGGATGTTCAAGCTCTTACGTGGTTGATATGTTGAAAAGGTATTGCAGATATTGAGATGGTATTTCTAGTGCTTGGTTTCCAAGTGGTTTGAGAAAATTTGAATAAAAGACTATTCAATGTGGTAGAGTAGTGCTCACTATTTTTATTTGCATTTATTGACGGTTGAATATTTTCTTTTGTGGTTTGGATATGTTGATTAGATGTGCTTAGATGTGTTATATCTATATTTTCATATCTATATTTTCATATCTATATTTTCATGTTATGGATCATTCGCCAAAAGAAGGTTTGTTCACCAATGTGTGAACTATGATGTAGTGTTATTTGAGAGAAATCATTTTTCTCTACATTTCTCTACATTGTGGTTTCTATTTTTTTGTATCTAAAATCATTTTTCTATTTCTCATATCTATCTTTAGTTTGATTTTTTGTGTTTTGGTGCTCCACAAGGTTGGATTCATAAGTTACAGTGTGTAAAAGGCTAACGAGGTGTACAAAATGAGTAACTTTTTTAGGTGTATGATGTTGTGAAGGATTTGTTGGATTTTAGGTTGTTGATGGAATATTATAGATTGTATGTAAGTATTATGTGTATTATATGATTCATCATTAAATTTGATGAAGTGTGTACTTAAATGTTTAATGGTGCTAACATAGATTCAACTAAACTTGGGTGTTTACACTAATTGCAGATATGCTTCAGTGTTTTTGGAACCATGGAATGTAATGTATATATGGATTTAGGTCTAAATCAAGGTGTGGTGTGGTCTACCTCAATTACTAATCCTCTCCACTGTTGGAATGGTTGGTGCTGATCTAATTTGAATTTTCATGTTTGAGCTGCATAGCTGAACTTGAAAGATGTTTCTAAGGTTGTGAATTGCATATAGGCAAGTTGAAATATTAAAGAAGTATTACTAGATGCGAGGATGTGTTGATATGGGAATTTTATTAAATGCATATATTTAAAGTATGATCTTAATGTCTATGACTCTAATGTAGTGAGCAAAACAGTCTACATTTTCAAAAGCTAAATTTTTTAATAGCAATGAGCTAGGGGTTAATGATGGTGCAAAAGTTGTAGTGGTGGATTTTTTTTATTTCTCTGAAATGGATTTCACATTATAACAATATTTAATCCTTTTCTTTATAATTTGGTAGTGAGACCTTCTTTCTTTTGGGTAGTGATCCCTCTAGTAATGAGCCTATTTTATTTAGTGTTGCAATTACTTTATATTGTGAGCTAATCCTCACCGTGGTTTTTCCATTCTTTGATTTTCCATGTAAATCTATTCTTCTCATGTGTTTATATGTTTTTGAATTACTATTTCTCATGTTTATATTTTTATAATGTGTGATAAGGGTTTAAGGATTAAAGTAGATCTAAATGTTATTGAGGGTTTTGATGCTTTAATGTACAACTGATTCACCCACCTCTTAGTTGTCTTGTGCATTCAACAACTCGTATTGAAGAAAATGTTCCTTAGAAGAAAGCTTAACCATTTGAGGTAGATCTAGGATGATGCATAAGAAGGAGGATCCTCTATTTGATGGATTAGATTATGAATTTTGGAAAACCAAGATGGAAGGTTTCCTTGTTTCTCTAGGGTTTGGAGTTTGGAAGTCTATTGAAACTAGATATATAATGCCTACAAATGGTCTAAGTACTAATGATGATATCAAGGTATATCATAAAAATCGTAAAGGAAGGTATACTATTTTGAGTGGTCTTTCTAATTTAGAACTTTTGAAAGTTATGAGTCTTAAAGCTACCAATAATATCTCAAAAAATTTAGAAAGCATCTATCAAGAATATGATAAGGTCAAGCAAGCAAAGATACAAAAATATAAAGACTAAGTTTCAAACCTTAAGGATGATAGAAGATGAAGATATTATAGGCTACATGCATAGAGTGGATGAAGTTGTGAATTCAATCAGAGGCCTTGGTGAAAATACTTAAGAAGATGAGGTGGTAAAGAAGGTACTAATAACTCTTCTTAAATATTATATTCTTGAGGGTTTTGATATTGAAGAAGCTCATAATTTAGACAATTATTCTAGAGAGTAATAATTTGGCACTTTAACTACTTTTTAATTGAGAGAGTTTGGTCCAAGTGATTCAACAAAAGAGACTAATTTTAAAGCTTGCAAAGTAGAGAAGAGTGAGGAATTTGATCTGAATGAGTTTGATAAGCTAGAAGCAAAATTTGTGAGAAGGTTGAAAAAGGGAATTGGAAAATACAAAGGTAATTTACCTTTCAAACATTTCAATTGTGGAAAGATAGCTCAATATGCTTCAAGATGTCTATTCAAAGCTTCAAATGATAGATTTACAGAGAATAAAGGTAAATCAATTAAGAGAAGTTATTATGTTAAAGAAGATGCCAGTATACCTAATGATGAATCTAATTACCCGAATGATTAAAATCATGAATTCTTGTTCATGGCTCTAAATGTTGGAACTAATTTTTCTAACTCTGAGAGATGTATGAAGGAATTTTCTTTAGAAGCAAGTCATACTAGAACTATGGTGACTAATTTTCATGCTAGAGAGGATAAAAACTACTAGATTGTTGATAGTGAATGCTTAAATCGAATGACATGTGATAAGAGTAAGTTTTTTAAACTTGAGAAGTTTGAAGGTGGTCTTGTTAAGTTTGGAGATGATACATCTTCTAACATATGTGGAAAATATTCAATCAGTTTTGATGGAAAGCATAATTAAGATGATGTTATTTATGTTAGCGGTCTCTGACATAATATTCTAAGTGTAGGAAAAATGTGTAGCAAAGGATATAATCTTGTATTTTAAGATGGTGGTTGTGAGATAAAAAATGGCTCAAGAACTTTGGTTGCTATAGGAAGAAGGATGATAGGAAATTTTTATCAGCTTAAGGGTGCTAATGGTATGTGATTTATGAATCAAATCAATGAAATTTAGCTACGGAATAGAAGAATGTGTCACATCAATTTTGATATCTTAGTAAGGATCAACTTTGCTCAAGTTGTGAGAGATGTACCAAATATTACAAATACTATAAATGTAGTTTGTAAGGATTGTCAAGTTGGGAAGTAAACAAGAAAAAGGTTCACTATGAAAGAATATTCTACCACAAGACCCTTGGAGTTGGTCCATACAAAACTTTGTGAACCTACAAAAATAAGAAGTTTTCAAGGTGATAGGTATTTCAAGTTGTTGATTGATGATTACTCTAGAATGACTTTGGTAACTTTTCTCAAAGAAAAATTAAAATCTTTAGATAAGTTTAAGGAACTTAAAGCAAGGTTGAAAATGAAATGGATATGAAAATAATTTTTTTAAGATCTAACAGAGGCAGAGAATTCACCTATAATGAGTTTAATAATTTTTGTAAAGATCATGGAATAAAGAGACATTTTTCAACTTATAGGACTCCTCAATAGAATGGATTGGTGGAAAGTAAGAATAGGATTGCTTAGGAAGTAGCAAGGAAAATGATAAAGGAAGTAAATCTACTATTTTAACTAGAGAAAATCAACTCATACTACAATATACATACTTAAAAACCACAAAGGAAAAATAGTTCAAAGACTCCCTATGAGTTATGGTATGGAAGAAATTTTACTCTCGAATATTATAGAGTTTTTGGAAGCAAGTGCTACATCAGAAGAGATGAAGAAAACTTAAGAAATTTTGATGCTAGATTTGATGAAGGAATGTTCCTTTGATACTCTACAAAGAGAAATGCTTATCGGTGCTACAACAAGAGGCTAAAAAGGATTATTGAAAGTTAAAGTGTCAAAGTAGATGAAAAATTACATAAAATATTAGTGTTGATAGAAGGATATGAATCAGATGAGTCCTCTTGGAGAGAATAAGAGAAGAATGACAGCAAGGAAAATAAAGTATAGGTTGAAGAGGAAGAAGCTACAAAAAGAATCCCTAAGACCCATAAGTATGTGTAGAAGAATAATTCTAAAGATCATATCATTGGTGACAAAAGCAAAGGTGTATAGACAAGAATAAAAGATGTTATTACAAAAGAACAAGTAAATTTATGTTTACTTTCAAAATTTCAACATAAAATAGTAATTGAGGCATGCAAAGATTAATTATGGATAAAGGATATGGAAGAAGAACTAATGCAGATTGAGAATAATCAGACTTGGAAACTTTTCCCAAGATTAGCAAACAAGAATTTGATTGTAACCAGGTGGGTGTTGTAGAACAAGTTGAATGAGAATGGATAAGTTATAAATAGGAACAAGGAAAGTCTTGTGTGTAAAGGCTACTCACAAATAGAAGTAATAGACTTTGAAGATACATTTTATCTAGTGGAAAAGATGGAGGCTTTTAGGATGTTTTTGGCTTTTGCAATACATGAGGACTTCAAAGTTTATTAGATGGATGTGAAGTCTACATTCTTAAATGGCGAGTTAGAAGAAGAGGTATATATTGAACAACCAAAAGGTTTTTAGCTATCAAATAATCCTAACATGGTCTACAAATTGAAGAAGGAATTATATCAGCTCAAGAAAGCTCCCAGAGCTTGGTATGCAAGATTGGATAGACACAGTTAGTGCGGGATCATGCGAGGTCCAAACTAGGTCTATATGTGGCAATGAAGGTTCAAAAAATAGAGTTAGGAAAATTCACATAAAAATTTGAATAGGTTATGAACATAATTTGAGAAATATGTATAATCATAATTTTTAGAAAATTGAATATAGTTTCTAAAGTATTAGTTCTTTTTTGGAAAAAGTAAATCTATTTGGTGAAAATTTGAAATTTCAATGTAGTAGTCCTAAATTTTCAAGAAAAAATAAAAAGGTGTATGTTTGAGTAACCTAAGTGCAAGAAAAAAAAAATTCTTGAAACTTTCAATAAAAATAGAGGACACATGCTTAGATGTGTTTTATTTATTTTTTGTAATTTTTTTGCAAGTAAATAATTAATTATGATTTTTTTATTATATTTTTTTAAAAATATTAAAACTTATTTTTTTGACCACAGCAACTTGGTCAAAAATCTATGAAATTCATTTTTTTTCTTTTTTATCCTATAGTATGGAAAGCATAGAATGTGTTACATCTTTCATATTTGAAAATTGTGATTTTTTTTTAGAATTATAGGGTATGTGCAGGATCATCATCGAAAAAACAGGCCCTTAAGTGGCAAAAAATTCAAAAAAATAAGAGTTAGGAAACTTGGCATAAAAATTTGAATAAGTTATCTATATTATTTCAAAAATATGTAATAATAGAATTTGTAGAAAATTAAATTTAGTTTCTAAACTACTAGGTTTGTTAAAAAAAATAAAAATATATTAGGTAAAAATTTAAAATTTCAATGCAGTGGTACTTAAATTTTAGGGAAAAAATAAGAAGTAGGTGTCGACCACCCTAACCACAATAAAATGATAATATTTTTTTATAAGATTTTAGATATAAGTAGAGGACTCATGCCCTAATGTGATGCATATTTTTTTTGTAATTTTTTACAAGTAAATAATTAATTATGAATTTTTTTACAAATTTTATAAAAATATAAAAACTTGTATGTCTGACCAACTTAACTTTGTCAAAACTTCATGAAATTCATTTTCTTCTTTTTTTAACCTTATAGTATATGAAGCATATAATGTGACACATGTTTTGGATTCAAAAAATGTGATATCATTTGAAAGTTATAGAAGTTTTTCAATTAGCCTATCAATTAGGACTTTAGTCATAATTTGAATAGAAAATGAATAATAATTACTTATTAAATTCAAAGTAAAGCATAATTTATATTGATAGAAATCTGAGAATCTCATTTAAAAACCCTTTTCATTTCATCAATTTTGGGTAAAAAAATAGTCGTCAGCCACATACCCATCATATTGCCACTTTTTGGCCCATCATGATCCTACACACACCCTATAGATATTTTCAATTAACCTATCAATCAATACTTTAGTCATAATGAATGTAGAAAATCAATAATAATTATCTATTAAATTCAAAATATGGAATATCTTATATTGGTGGAAAGATGAAAATTTTCTTGATAAACCCTTTTTATTTCAACAAATTCAAATAGAAAAAGGTTTTCAGCCACTTTTTTGTCATATCGACACTTTTTGGACTCCCATGATCTTCCACTCACCATAGGTACTTTTTGTAGTAGGGATTCAATAAAGGTAGTACCATAGATAGAAATCTTTATTTTAAATCTAAAAAAGATCAAATCTTGATTGTGGTTGTGCATGTTGATGATATAATCTTTGGAGGAAATGAAAGTATATATAAAAGATTTGAAGAAGAGATGTAGAAAGAGTTTGATATGTCTATGTTTGGGGAGAATAATTTATTCCTAGGGCTTCAAATCAATCAGATAGAGAAATGAATCTTCATATCATAGTCAAAGTATGTTAAGGAAATGTCAAAGAAGTTTGGAATGGAAGATTCTAAACTAATATGTACTCCTATGGCTAGTGGCTGCAAGGTGAGTAAGAATGAAGAATATCCTAAAATTGATTTGAGCAAGTATAGATCATACGTGTAGTTTTCCTTGTGGTAGATTCCAAGAAGATCCTAGTGAGTCACTTGTGTAAATAGTAAAAAGAATATTTAGATACTTAAAAGGCACTCTAGGACATGGTATATGGTATCCAAAGTATACTAATATCTCTCTAAGTTATACAAATAAAAATTGGATAGGTTAAGTCAATGATAAAATAAGTACAAGTGGTATTTCTTTCTTTTCTAGAAGCCAGTTGGTGTCTTGGATTAGCATGAATTCAGATTCAATGTCATTATCTATTGCAGAGGTAGAATACATTGTTGTAACATCATGTTGCACATAGATGAAGAAAACCTTGAAGAATATCAGAGTGTTATATGATGAACCAATTTCTATCTTATTTGAAAATACATGTGTCATAAATATTTCAATGAATTTGGTAATGTATTCAAGGACAAATAATATCTCAATCTAGTATCACTTTCTAAGAGAGAAGGTTGTAGAGAATGAGGTGAAGTTGGAGTATGTGCCTACTAAAGATCTGGTTGCATATATATTCACAAAGGCTCTTCCTAAGGATACTTTTGAGTATCTCTAGGAGAAGTTATGGGTTATTTCCCCTCCTTTCAATTAGATCCATAAGGTTATCCATCATACTAGTGGATTTCAAGATTCATTCCTTGTTCTAGATTGATGTTGGTGGCTACCTCTTAGAGGGAGTTGGTAGTGGTATTGCATGTTGTTACAGTCAAGGGGAGTAAGTGTTGTCATTGAGGTGTATGCTAGTGCTATGAAAGGAAGTGAAGACTGAGGTTGTAGAGTAGTTGTTGTCCCTTATAGGTGTCTCACTTAGGGGAGAGAAAGTATATGTGATTAATGTCAAAGAGGAAGTAATGAAAAGAAGACATGTGTTTCCCTTTCCCCTTGATGTCAAAGGGGAGGATAAAGTTAATTAAAAAATAATATGAAGGAAGGGGGAGATAATTCTTGTAAAAGGGAAAGTATTGAACAAATTTGATGCTTGTGTAAGGGGGAATAGTGTGCACTAATATGAAATATATGTTACTAATCAAAGTTGTTGGTTATTGTTGTTGATGGTTTTTCATATCATGTGTTTCCATCAATGATAAAAGGGGATATTTTTGGAAGTTTGTATTTTCATTGATCTCAATAGATACTTTTTATTTCATTGATGTTTGTGGACACTAGAAATGGATGCTTCACTTCCTTGTTCACAAAATGGATACAAGGATAAAGATCCAATTTCACAATATTCACATTCAAGGGCACCATAGATATCTCAACCCAATGAAGGATTTGAGAGATTTGACTATAAGGTATCCTTGGAGAATATTGAGACAATAAAGGGGTTCACCATCAAGTGTAAACTTAGAAAATAGAAAATGTTTGAAAACACAGTGTGATATGAAAAAAGACCTAAAAAGATAAGTTGAATGCAAATAATATAAAATAGGAAATACAAATAGAAAGAGTCCACCTAGAAACATGTAAAGGTTGGAGTGAAGACCAGAAATGGATCTGAAGTTCTAGAAAATCTAACTTTTTGGCTTCTTAGGACTTATTCACCAATCTGGGAAAATCGGTCCCAAATCAAGGTTTATGCCCAGAAAATTGTTTCAGGGAAAAGGGTACTGGAATCTGTGAGCAGATCTAACAAAAACCTTTATTAGGACTCATTCACCACTAATGGTGAATCAATCCCATTCCACTTTTTTAGAAACTGGAGACTGGTCTATACTCCAACACTTGCACTTTCCTTCCAAATTAGGTTTCAGATATGAACCTATGAAAATACCTACAAAACAAAATAGAACTAGATTTTCTAATGTGGGGTTTTCCTTGGTAAAACCCCTAGTTTGGTAATTAAACCTTGAAAGAAATAATGAAATGTGCATACAAACCCTAGCCTTAAGCATGTCTAAGACAAGGAAATTTCAAACATGATGCAATCATATTCTAATGTGCACAAACAAGATGCATGAAAGAACTTGAGTGATGTAGGATTCACCTTAGGAGATTTGCAGTCACCTTAAGTGAACCACAATGATGTGTAGAACTTCATTAGGCTGAAAACAGAGTTGATGATGGAAGATGGAATCACTTAGGAAACAAGTCCTTAGGTTTGGCTTGATGGCTAGTTGCATCTCCCCAACCTAGAATTCTTCATGATTCACCATAGGAATCCATGATCAACCCTTGTCAATGCTAGATCTTAAATGAAAGTGAGCTTGAAAACCTGCAAAAACACTTGATTGTTGCTCCAAATCTTCAACTTTTCTGCAAATAGACTTGTGAATGCTCTTCTGAAAGATTTTCAACAATTGATTCTTGAATTTTCTTACTCAAAGGGCTTAGAATTAAGCTTGGATTGCTTAGATGTGTTGAAAATGATTTAGAAGCTTGTATTTATAGGCATTGGCACCTAATTAACCGTTATTTAGACCTTAAAGGATGACATCCATTGAAATTTTGAATTAGATTGGTGAATTTCCCCCTCAAACTTGAAAAATGACCCAAAAGGGACTCATTCACCACCCTTGGTTAATGGGTCCTACCAAAGGGTACTCATTCTCCTAAGGTGGTGAATGAGTCCCACCTAATGTGTTTGAGGTGGGTTCTACAAATTTGAATACGTCTTAAATTTTTTTTGTCAAGATTCTATATGATTTTTTAGTAGAATAAGCCTCGAGATCCTAAATAATAGGTCCTAGGGGCCTATAAATGTTGATTTAAAGGGTAACTAATGCAATTGTACCCAAGATAGGTCTAAATTAAACCAAGGATTGTACTACTCCATGAAGGGAGTACAATTTTTATTGTCACATTTAGCCCCCACTTTAGTGCCCATATGACTGTACATGCATATGGAAGCTAAAGGACTCTGAATAGTACACATATCTTATAAAAGAATACTCATTCAAAAGATGGGAGAATGAAGCCCCTAGTGTAGTTATCTAAAAAACCACAACCTTAGGAATCACATCTTGCAAAATGAATTTTTTTGTTTTCCAAAACTCCTCTTATATAAGTTTTTGAAATCAAATTTGAGGGTAGATGTATGCTTTCCCTTGATTTTGCTTGCTTTACGAAGGTGGAATCAAGGTAGCAATCTAGACACATCAAATATGGTAAGTCATAGTAGAGGGAATTTCCAAGTACCATACCACATAATGATAGATGGTTGGTGATGTTAGGAGTGGAATCACAATTCAAACATAATAAATGGCATAAAAAACAAAGCTCTCTAGTACCTGTTATGTTAACTTGAATGAAAAAGAACTTCTTAACCCTAATATAGTAGAAACCCTAGTTTTAAAATACATAAGAGAAAAAAGTGAAGTAAATTATTACTTTGTATTTTACCTTTTTGTAGCTTGAGATTTATTGAAGAATAGTGAAGTATGTCGAGTAGACGAGACTACAAGCCTGCGAGACTAGACGTGTTGCAGGACTATGTGGTATGCAACAAATGTCATCATGAGGTGAGTCAATTTTGATATCTTCACTTTGTCTTTGCATATTTATTTTATGAATTTTTTACATTTATAGGTTAATTTAGGGCCTTGGAAAAAAGGTTTGCAGAGATTCCCCTTTTTCACGAAGTGTCCCAGTGTTTCGCAAAGTGTTCCTTTTGTTCGCGAAGTGTCCCACTTTTTTACAAAGTGTCTCATTTCTTCGCAAAGTGTCCCAAAAGGGGTCTAAAGTGTCTAGGGCCTTTAGGAAAGCACACTAGAGTAACTTTAGTACAGTTTTATGATGATTCATGCAACCATTGGAGAGATTATATTTCTCATAGGACACCTTTGTGCTTTATTGATAGGTACCCACCCATTCGTTTCAACATTTGGGTGGAAAAAAGCTTACCTTCCTCAAAGACTTAGCCCCCACCCTTTTAGTAGAAGACATCAAGCTATTAAAGGATGTAGGGATATATTGGATGTACCTTGTGCCCCCCATGAGGTACCATGATGCAATGCTGATGGATCTAGATGAGTGCTAGGATTTTGAGACATGTACATTCCAACTTTCTACTATTGAGATGATGATCACCCTAGAGGAAATCCACCACATACTCTGAGTTCCTATTCGGGGTGAGCGAATGCACTTTCAAGGAGATTGGAAATTCCACCAGAAGAAGGTTGACATGTAGTATTTCCTAAATGGACCAATGCATGACAAATGAGTGAGGTCATAGATTGATCTGCCGATGCTACTATATTTACGAGACCCACTGGTTAGATGGATTATGATGCACAAAGTTGCACTAGTAATCATCCCTGATGGGTGGGAAGTGTGCCTACAGGAAGGATTGGTACACCTGATACAAGGGATGGCGGAGCACAAGATAATATACACCTGGGGACATTGTATCCTAATGCACTTATACTATGATCCTGGATGGCTTATCTTTTGGGAGGTGGACAGTGTGGTACACTGTACACTTCTTTAGGTTTGGTGCCTTGAGCATATCACTTGTACCATACCTACTAGCTTCTCATGTCCAACAATCATGGGGTACTTGTGGATTTAAAAAATCCCTTGAGCTCCCTTCAGGTTAATACTATTTTGCTTGGCTTCTGCCCACGCCCCATACACTTGAATATTTCCTTACCCATTTTTGAAGAACTTCACCTGCTACTGCCACATGTCCATCGTGTGATCCTTGTAAGGATTTTCTCTTTCACTCCTCTTTTGAGCCCCATCATGCTTCCACATGTTAGCAGTGTGGGCACTTCTTGCCTACTTCCCTTTGCTTCTCAACTGAGCTCCACCCACATGTCACATAGCATCATTTTGATGTACACTTTTGGTGGACCCCACAATTAGCACTAGCAACAAAGACTTCTCCACGTGTCTTCTCCATGGGGATTTCATCAATGGGAAGGAAACAAAAAGCCATGAACCCCACCATATTGCCACATGTCCTAACTGAATTCATGGGTGTGACATATGTTTGCATGAGGCTTTGCTATTATTTTGGGACCACTTCCATCATTTACAAAGGATGCATCTAGCTCGAGGGTGATTGCATTATATGGCTCAAATATTTTTTGTTGCAACAGCCTTAGGAAATCATTTCTCTGGGCATCATTCCTCATGATGAAGGAATTTTTTTTTACCAACTTTTAATAGTGGGACTATTTTCTATATATATATTGCTTCTTCCTTCTAAAAATGAGTTTAGAACATACAAAAATAATTTTGTAAGAAACTAGGCCTTTTGTATTGTTTTTAGATTATTGCATACAACTCATGGACTATGCCATTGTTCAGCCTTTCTATTTTCTTAGCTATTTGACAAAACATTATATTGTGCCATTACTGTATTGAGTAGTTTATTTGCAGAACTTCTATGATTTCAATATAAGTTTACTGATTTAGATCAAGTCTTTGAATCTTCTTTTCAGTAAATGTGTATGAGAGTTATTTTATGTTATTGGATAAATTATTCAAGTTTTCATCTTTTATTTCTATTATTATAGGACATAGTAGATTACTGAACAAGCCCTTAAATCTCATTCAAAGGATAGATTAACCATGGCTACATCTACATCTTGGTGCATTTCCTTAGTTAGATCTTTATTTTTTATATCTGCTTCCTTTTCTCATTCCAAAACCTCAATTATAGAAGAAGCCAACTTCTTGAAAAACCTAGAGGTCACTTAGTTTAATTCATCCCCCCATTAATTGAGTTTCCCATAAGGTTGTTATCTTGTCAATTTTTTGCATCAACAGTTTCTTTTTCCGGAACACCCAATGGGACTACCTAAATGTACCTAAACCTAAAGTGCGTGTATGAGCCATTGAACTATTACTAGATCCCAAACAATGAATAACCTTGGCTTTCTAGTGCCACCACTAGTAACAATGCAAACTAGAACCCATCTAGTGAACATTCTGATCCCTCCACCAACCATGTTACAAATTTTAAATAGAAATTATGTCACATGGGATGCCATAATCCCCCTTATAAAACCAATAGCACCCCCTATTTGGTCCCTTATCCTGGCCTCTACTCTAAAATTTGTACCAAAATTCATTGGGGAAGGCTGAAAAACACCATCTGAATACCTGCAAGATGTGGTGGACATGTTTTTGGTGCAAGTCATTGACCAAAATATAGTGCTAATGTTTCTTGTAGCCTCTTTCAAGGTTAAGGTGCAAGATTGGTACTACACTCTACAAGCTAACACTATCGGACCTGGGATTAGCTCAAAGATCCTCTTTACAAAAGATTTTTGAATGATGGAGATTGGTCTTCGCGATAACATCAACTGGAAACCATAAAGTGGGCCCCATATGAACCCTTGACTAACTTCAATTCCCAATTCCATACAACTTGGAAAATGATTTGGGATTCTATCCACTCGTTGGTTGAGTTAGCATTCATGTTCTACTTGGAATCCATCAATGCCAACATCTCGATGATGATCGAGTCTCTTGGAAAGACCAATCTACTAAATACATATAGCATTGTTGTCAAGGCAAAGAGCAATTTTATAGACACCAAAAATTTTCCACCTTGGCCCACTTTGTCTACATTCACCAAGATATCAATTCCTGCCTAGGAGATGTCATCTACTAGTGTGTCCACTCCTCCCCATTCTATGTACGTATATCTGAATGTGCCACATAATGTTGCTACTACATCTAGCTCTTCAATGGATGAGATGAGCGATGTCAAGGAGATGTTGTGGACCATCACTAATGAAATAACTACCATCAAGTGGAACCAATCTACACCTCTAAAGCTAACCTATCAAAATTATCAAGGAAGAAAATCTTCCTACCAACAAAATCAGTTCCAAGGAGGCCAACACACAAATCCATAGACTCAAACAACTAATCAGATAGTACTAGTGCCTACTCCACTATAGAATAATTACTCGAGCTCAAGTAGAGAGCTAACAGTAGGTAAAAACAATCTTGCTAATGAAATCAATCCATAGTGCTTCCCCTGTGGTGATGCACATATGCCCCGAAACTACCCGCATGGAAACCTATAACAAAAGGTGGCAGAACAATGTAGCTAAGGCATGATGTCAAACCTTGGAGGTTATGTATATGCCTCTCCACAAATTGAAAATGTGGTACTCACTGTGCAAATGCAGGGGATGTCCCTGGAACAAGAAATGAATATAGCTCCTGACCATGTGCTCTTCTCATGGATGGAAGAAGCAGAGGAAAAGTTTGCAAATGAAGCATCCACATCAAAAGCCCTACAAGTGTTGTGTGATTACAACACTCACTCTAAGATGAGATCTATAGGAAAACCAATCATCCTGCAACTCAAAAGTTCTTTTGATCAGACTCCTAGTACCTCTGCAATTGTACAACAATTCTAGCCGCAAAAGGAAATTGTTATAACTAGGGCTAGGGAACATAAGCCTTCAAATCTTCCACCATTCAATGTGGTGGAACAATTAAAAAATCCTCTGCTAATGTATCCCTTTGGGATATCTTAGCTATTCTGGAGTAGAAGTCATTACTGCATAAGGCCCTACTTAAGGATACAATCATTGAACCAACAGAATAGTCACCCAAGGGAAGGCCCATTGACCCATCACCTCCTGCCAAAGTTATCACAAATAATATAGAGGAAACCTCTACTGAAGCTAGGGATATGCAAAAAAAAAATCCCTTTTTCCTAACTCTTATTATGGGAGAAAAATTATTGCATAATTTCATGATTAACTTTGGTGCTAGCACCATAGTCATCACCAAGTAGATAGTTGAAGCCTTAGAACTTAGCTATATCTTTCTTTAGATTGGTCACACTTGATCCTTAGGACCAAGCACAAATCTAAAATGAAGATAATATTCAAACCTCTACATTTGGAACATGTGGCCAATGAAGTCATGATCAACATTGAGGTTGTTCATACCTCTTTCACCAAAGAGGAAATATATTGTACCGAGTTACTAGAGGATGAAAAAGTGATTGAAGACTAGGAAAATTTAGAGGAGGTCCTCTTGAATGAATACATATACACTGATCCTTTCAACAACTATCATGCCACTAGGTTACAGACCTATTTCATATATGATGAAGATCAAGTGCTTTTGAAGGTTATGAAGGAACCTGAGAGTGATCGAGTCTTAGATCTATGGATGTTGCACTTTGATGGAGCAAGATTCAAAGTTGGCATAGGAGCCAAGATATTTTTGACATCCCCATTCAATGAAAATACACTTCGGTCCTTCCACTTCTAGTTTGCTTGTTCGAACAATGAAGCTGCATATGAAGGCCTAGTACAAGGTCTAAGCCTTATAGAGCAAATGGGCATCAAGAAAATAATGGTGTTCAAAGACTCTAAACTAGTCATCAATCAAGTCCAAGGTATTTTCGTAGCTAAGAATTTCCACATGAGATCCTATAGACATAGAGTTTGGGACTTGATCGAGGGCATTGAAACCTTCAATATCTAGATAGTGCCCAGAGAGAAAAATACAAATGCAGATTACATGGCAGCAATCGGGTCTCAATTTGATCCTACTTCTAACCCAATTCATAACATACACTTTGTATGAGTGATTTTATGAAAGGAAATCCTCGATAATGATCATAGCTAGAAAGTTTTTGAAAGTGATGAACACATTGCCTCTTTCATCCAATAGTCAGAAGAGTTCTCTAAGCAACTCCAACTAAATTTTTTTGAGCCCTATGAAGAGAAAATCACTCAGTTAAGGTGCAAAAATCTCCCAAAAGGATTGTCACTCTCGAAAACCTATTCTATTGTGATGATCCAAGAAATGACAAGAGGAATTTTGTAGCAAACAAAAGTGACTATGCAGATCCTGAGGTCAAAAAAGATGGCCCACATCATGTTAAAGAGAAACTTATCCATTTATGCGAGAAATATGAAGGAGCAACACTTGGCCTGGTCATATGATGACCTCAAGGGATATGATCCTGAAATCATCCAAAATACTATAGATCTAACAGAAGGAGCAAAAAAAATCCACTATAATTAGAGGCTAATCAATCTAAAGATTGAAACCTTGATGGTGCAAGAGCTGAAAAAGCTAATTTAGTCCTAGATTTCCTTCTTGATCAAGCACAGTACATTGGTATCCAACCTGGTTCCAGTCTAAAAGAGGAACATAGACATCTTCCTATGTGTTTATTTTTGGAACTTGAACCGAGAATCCCTAGAGGACCACTATCCATTGCCTTCTATGGAGTCAATATTGCAAACAGTGGTAGGATTAGAGATGTTTTATTTGCTGGATGGTTTCTCTAGTTACAACCAGACATGGGTCAAAGAAGAGAACTGACACAAAACAATGTTCACTATCAACTGGGGAACATTTTCATATGCAAAAATTTCTTTCATCCTATCGAATGCAGGAGCCACCTTCTAGTGGGAAATGGATATTTCTTTTAGGGAATTGATCAATAAAATCATCTTGATCTACTTAGATGATCTTACAGTATTCTCCAAGCATGAGGATGATCATTTTGATCATCTAGAATTGGTCTTTAAAAAATGCTAGGAGTTTGGGATATCCCTGAACCTAAAAAAATGTGTTTTTGAAGTGCCACAAGGAAAAATATTAGGACAAGTAGTGTCCAAATATGGAATTGCAATCGATCCAGAGTGGGTACAGAAAATCAAACAACTTCCCCTAATAGTCAATAAGAAGGGAGTTCAGCCCTTTCTAGGAAAGGTAAATTTTGTGAGAAAATTTATTTCTGATTTTGTAGGAATAATTAGACCTATCACCCTGATAATTAGATAATCCTTTGAGAAGGTTAAGGATGCTATTTATTTATCTCTTTTGGTGGTAAATCTATACCTATCAAAGGATTTCATAATGTATGTATTAAGTAGAAAATCCAACATCGCTATTGTGCTAACTCAAAAAGATGATGAAGGAAAGGGAAAAAATTTGATAGCATTTCACTCCTAGGCCATAAAATATTATGAGATGAACTACAAATTCATCAAAATGCAAGTATTCACCATTATTAAGGGACTCAAGAAGTTTTGACACCTCATATCTTGCAACAAGGTGGTTGTTTATGTCACACATTCTAGTGTGCACGAGTATATAATGGAAGGAGAGATCACTAAAAAATGTTCCAATTAGATCACTACAATCCTTGACTATGACATTAAGGTCAAGCCTACAAAGACCGTCCAAGGAAGAGGACTGAAAATATTTGGCATATGACGAAGAAATGGTAGCTGAAGAAGAGCAACCCAAACTTGTTTTAACAAATGAATCCAAACCTAAAGCTTGTTGGTTAGTAGACATAGTAAGATTCATGCATACCAAAAAATATCCACTAGGCCTTTCTTCTCAGAAGAGAAGATTCTACAGACCACAGAACAATAGATATGCACTCATCGAAGGAGTCCTTTTCAAAAGCAACTTCAATGGTGTTCTACTGCGGTGTGTCACCACAAAGCAAGTGAAGAAAATTCTTGAAAATTTCCACAACAGTCCTGCGAGCAAACATTTCTCTAAAAATACCATTTCCATCAAAATCATGTGCACTAGATACTTCTATCCTACACTATTCAATGAATAACACTCTTTGGTTAAGGTCTACAAGGAATGCCATTTCTTCACCTGAAGAAGGAAAAACTCTGCAATGCCTCTCAACTTGATAGTGGTCGATGAACCTTTTGCACAATGGGGCCTTGATTTTATTAGAATGATTAATCCCACCTATAGCACCAGACACAAATGGATCCTCATGGCCATGGACTACTTTACCAGATGGATTGAGGCCATGCCCCTAAAGAATGTAATAGAGGCAGAGATTTTGGACTTCCTTGAGGGACTGGTAACGAGGAACATCCTGCCAAAGACCATCATCTCGATAATGCTAAAGATTTCCTAGGTTCTAAGGTATGCCAATTTGCACTCGTGCATGGCATATTCTTAAAAAAATCATCAAATTACTACCCATAGGGGAATGGCTTGGCTGAGTTGACTAATAAAAAAAAGGTATCACTCATTAAAAGAATTAGGTCAAAACATCAGGAGTGGACCAAGAATCTTTCGATAGCACTTTGGGTAGACCGCATAACCCCTAAGAAAGTTCTTAGGAATTCATTGTACAAATTAGTGTATGGGAAGCAAGCACTATTTCCCATCTCCATGGAGATTCTTACACTACTATAACACTTGAGAGATGATGTTCATTTAACCACATAATTTTCCATAACTCATTACATTTCAAGTATAATAAAAGTAAAGGATGCATAGATCAAGAACTTCCCATAAGTGCTCAAAAGGAAAATTAGTAATAAATTTCATTTCATGTATGCAAAAGAAGTAAATTGCATCAAAAACAAAGATCTTGCACTGATACATATGTAAATTCCATTTGCATATCAATGAGTTTCCATACATTCATTCATTAACTTCAAATAATACATCTATTTCAATGTTACAATACTGAATGTCAAATAGAGTTACATTTACAAGTGGGATTTACAAGCCTTTCAAAAATAATACATGAATACATTTATGGCATGTGAAACTTTGAACCTCAACCATTGTGACACCACTGGTCTTCTTGCAAGATGGGGCCAAGAGTGTGATTAAGACACCTTTTCTTCCCAACCACGAAGTACAATACTTCCCCGCGTTTCTTCCTAACTCGAAGAAATCCCCGGCCTTGCATGAGGAGCCTAGCAACCTAATACAATAAAGTAGGAGGGAACTCTCGATGCAAGCCTGATGCCTATATGCATTCCTAACATGAGAATCACATATTTCTTGGAAACAATAGGTGGCAATGACCTATATACATTTATTTATATGCTTTTAATTCCATCTATTTCAATGGTGCATGTGCTTGGCCAAGCAAGAAAATAATTAGATGATAGTTTTAGAAAAAGTAAAACTACCCTCTCTGTAGATCCACCTTTTGCATCATGTCCCAAAAGTTTCCCAAAAGAACAATAAATAATACACTTTCCATCTAAATTTTCCATTCAATTTTAGACATCTCTACTTCAAAGTAATTCTAATAATTACAAAGTACATACATGGTTCACAAATAAATTTACATTAGAACACTAACTTAAGTGAAAAAATTGTCACACAGTTGGTTTTTGCAAGTCACTTTCTATGATTTGAAAACAATCTAAATTTGGTCTTTTGGAAAGAGTATATCTATAAACTCGTAAGTTCTCATTTCTAATTAATTAATTTGATCAAATTAAGTAAATTATATAAATTCGGGAAAAGAAAACTACTCTAATTAGTCTTATAAGTTTGGGGTAAAATCCTAGCTTACAAATTACTTTCCTATTCAATAGGAATGTATCTATATTTTTAAGAAAAGAATAATTAATTAAATTTAAAGATAAGAAATAAATTTCACACACATTTATTCAGTGAGTTACAAAAATCAAGCTAGAAACTAATCACTCTCCCAATGGTGATAATAAAAATGCTATCATCTAATTGAGGTGTAATAATATTTTTATATGCAACTTTTGTTGTTTTATATTTAGAAAATTCACTAGTTTATAAAAGCATTTTCTGTAGAATATGTTTGCTAACAAAAAATGTTCATCTACAACATTTTCTTGTATATTCTTATTTATATTGCACTAAGTTTTACAATGATATATGGTAATTCATATAGTGCACGATTATTTCAGGAAATAAAAATAATAATTTTAGAAAAGAAAACAATGTAGATAACTAGATTTGTATATGAATACATGTTTCCTATTGTACACAGAGTTATTTATAGGTTTTATTCTACATCTCTCTATGTTTTTGTTATATATATATAAGCTTATCACCCATGACTGTATATATATTTCTTAAGTATATATATATATATATATACATAATAGATTTATAAATGAATATAATATAAGCTTATACACAATGTTGTGTTCTTTGTATAATACCAATGACAGTGGGCAATGTTTTCTAAAGTAAACCAAGATATATTTATATATGTGTGTGTATATATATATATATCCACACACACCTTTATTGAAAGAAAAATTACTCAAAAGAATCCACTACAGATTTAAAGAAAACTCATCAAAACACAGATTGCATGCCATATGGGGGGCTGACATCTCTCCCCATGGGGAAGGCGTTGGCCATGAGGGGGCAACACCTCCTCCACAGGCCAAGGACTGTGGAGGGTGTTGTCCCTCCACAATGCAACCCCTTCCTCCATGGGATGAGGCTGGGGTTTCACAACATTTCACTATTTCTCCATTTTAAAGACATAAACTTCCACGAATTGCATTCAGTCGACTGTTACAAACCTAGAAGCTTTTAAAAATTGTGTGTATATATATATATATTTAGAATTTATGTATAAAAATTTAGCAATCAGAAACAAAATTATGAACCACAGTATGCTAAAGAGAAAATCCCCAATCTGATAATGGAGAAGTTGTGCAATTTATTTCAAATGCATACAAAAGAATGGAAAATTTTCCCAAATTTCATAGTTTTGCAAACAATTTTAGACACTTGGTATTCACATTCTTCAACAACACTATTATATTTCAAACAAAAATTCATGGAAAGAGAATTGAAAACCTAGATATTTCACTTCCAACTGAAGTTGCTCTCCAATCATTTCTTCTCTTTGCCTCTTCTAGAACTTATTTTCTGGTAAGCTTCTTCTTCTTCCCTCCCTTCCTATTACTTTACTAACTCTTTTCTTTCTACTATTTCTAAAGAAATCATTCTGAAACTTTATTTTTTTATAAAATTAGCATTTTCTTGGCAGCCATTGAAACTAATTTGTAGAGCATATTTTCAGGAAGATTTTCAAGAACTGTTGTTCTTCTCGGAAACTCTTTTCCCTTTAATATTTTTTTTCCTTTTTCTATTTTGAACCCTAATCTTGAAAAATATTTTGGAATAAAATTAAAATATAATTTGTGTTTTACATTTTATATTCACAAATAAGAAATATGCAAAATTAATCTCCAATTACCATTGCACAAAGAAAAAACTTTCGAAAATACTTATCGAAAACTAATTACAAGTAAATATTTATCTAATAATTAAATAAATATTATCTAATTATTAGCTAATTTATTATCATAAAAATTAGCACAAGTTAAAAAGAAAAATAGGATACTCACTTAGATTTATAACACACATAGTCATTTAAATCAAAATCTATAATTAATTATAATTTAAATTAATTCTTTTAATTTATTATGCTTATATTTCACTATTTATTTAATTTGAATAATATTTATTTATTTTGTAAACAATAAAAAATAATTAAGCAAGAATTACCATTCCTAAATGCAATATACATGAATCTAAGTGCCCGTGTGTGATCGAGAGAACATCCTACTTTATCCTGTCAAGAAGCTAACATCCTCTCCTTAATCACACCCTTGGTCTTCAACCTCCTGCATCTCAAGTGCACTCAAGAACACAACAATAAACTGAATTATTATCTCGTAAAGATATAAATAAAAACAATAGAATACATTAATTCAAATATTTCTATTCTATTTTTCTTCATCTTCAAAGTAAAACACATTCAATACTATTCAAATTTTCATAATTTAAGTAAACACTTTCATATATGACCACACCAAAACACCATAATATTCATTATTATTGTACCACACACATCCATTCATATAAAAAATCCATAGAAAACCAAAAGCAACCTACATCAGGGGATGAGATGTGACATCCTTCCCCACTAGGAAGAGACATTGTCTCGATGTCTTATTACAAATCCACACAACAAAATATGAAACATCAGTGTATCATAAGTCTCTAAATGAAAGAAAATAAAAGCATGCTAAGATCTCAAGTGATGAAAATCTTTGTCAATGTCCTCAACATTCTCCCAGGTAGCATTATCCACCGAATATTGGTCCCACTGGACCCTATACTACATAATATCCTAATTTTGCAACTTAACATTTTGCTCTTCCAGTATCATGATGGGCTCCACCTGCATCACTCCTAGGTCATGTACCTACAACAAATGCCAGTCAAGAATATGAGCAACATTTGGATGATAGGGCTTAAGCACTGAGACATGAAATACATTATGGATCCGGGATAGAGAAAGCCTATAAGCAACTAGATTAATTACCTCCAAGACATCAAAGGGCCCAAAAAACCTAGGGGCAAGCTTAGAGTTCTTGCCGAAAGAGATTCAACTCTTATGTGACTGAACTCTCAAAAATATTATCTTCTATAGAGAATTGTCTAAAAGTTCTGTTCTTATTTTCAAGATTCTTTTATCGATCTGAAGCTTGCTTTAGCTTTTCTTTAATAAGCTTCATCTGGTCTTCCATTTCCCTCAACATTTTAGGACCAATCACAATCTTGTCCCAACTGATGGGTGTTCAACATTTATGTCCATACAAGGCCTCGAATGGTGCCATACCCAAAGAGGCGTGGTAGGAGTTGTTGTAAGAAAACTCCACCAACAGAAAATACTCCTCCCATTTGTGTTGTTTCTCCATACAATACATTTAGAGGTCCTCCACTATCTGGTTCACCCTCTCTGATTGACCATCGGTCTGAGGATGATATGTGGAACTGAAATTTAATTTGGTTCCCAGGGAAGAATTTAGAGTAGTCCAAAATATGGAGGTCATCTAAGTGTCATGATCTGAAATGATCATTTCTTGTACTCCATGCAGTCAAAAGATTTCTTGTACAAATTTCCTCTCCAAAACCATTGAACCATCCTTGAGGCTCCCAGAAATGAAATGGGCTACCTTAGTCAATTTAGCCACCACAACTAGGATGGTATCATGTCAATTCCTAGACATCAGAAATCCTTGAATAAAGTGCATAGATATCACCTACCACTTGTATTCTAGCACCCTATGAGGATATTAAAGTCCTACCATATGTACATGCTCAGCCTTAACTCACTGGAATTCCAAAAATCAAGCTATAAATGCAATAACATCTCTTTTGAGTCCTAGACAGAAACATAGAGGCTTGAGTCCCTCAACCATTTTAGTCACACCAGGGTGTCTTGAATAAGGCGCATTATGGAATTCCTCTAGCACCAACTCTCTCAACCCTACAAAGTTAGGAATATACATGCGACCCTAAAATCTCAAGAGTCCATCGAACTCAAGTACATACCCAAAAAATTTGTGATCCGAAGGATCCTATTCTAGGGCTTGTTTTACCCTTTCATACTGCTCATCCCTAGGTAAGGCTTGGACCACCTACTCCCTGAAATTAGATTTTATGGTAATCATGGCTGAAAGATGTCTTCCCCTACTCAAGGCATTTGATACCCTTTTTTCCTACCCTTTAATGTACTCAATGCCAAAGTCATACTCACTCAAAAATTCCAACCATCACCTCTGATAAGCATTTAGGTTGGGTTGAGTAAAGATATGTTGTAACCCAACATGATATGTTTTTAATTCAAAGGGCTTTCCCAAGAGATAGTGTCTCCACATCTGAAGGGAATGAACTATGGCTACCAACTCTAAATCATGTGGTGCATAATTTATCTCATGTTGTTTTAACTTTCTTGATTCATATGCCACCACTTTTCCTTCCTACATGAGAACGGATCCTACCCCTTCTCCTGATGCATCAGTAATCATTGTAAAATGACCATTCGGATCAAGAACAACTAAAATAGGTGCAAAAGTGAGTTTCTCTTTTAGCAACTGAAAATATTTTTCACATTTGTCACTCCACTCAAATTTCTTTCCCTTTTTCTGGAGTGCAGTAATGGGTGATGCTATTGATGAGAACCCTGGCACAAATCTCTTGTAATAACCTGCAAGTCCCATAAAACTTCAGACTTCTGAAACATTCTGCGGTGCTGGCCAATATAAGATTGCCTTAATCTTATTTGGGTCCATAGCTATCCCCTCTGCTGAAATAATGTGTCCCAAGTAGTGCACCTCAGATCGAAAAAAGGTATATTTGGATAATTTACAATCTAAATTGTGTTCTCTCAATCACTGGAATATTATCCTCAAATGGTTCTCAGCTCTTCCTCTGACTTAGAATATATCAAGATATTGTCAAGGAAGATTAAAAAAAAGTTATCTAAGCAGTCCTGAAAAACATTGCTCATCAAATTCATGAAGGTTGTAGGGGCATTGGTTAGCCTGAATAGTAGCACTATCAATTCATAGTGCCTGTACATTTTCTTGAATGCAGTCTTGTGAATATCTTCATCCTCTATCCTAAATTGATGGTACCCCGATCTTAGATCTATTTTTGAGAATACCTTGACATCTTTCAACTGGTCAAACAAATCATCAATACGAGGAAGCATGTATCTTTTCTTGATAGTAATCTTGTTAATCATCATGTAATCAATGCATAACCTCAAGGTCCCATCCTTCTTCTTCACAAATATAATAGGAGCTCCCCAGGGTGACACACTTGGTCTAATGAAACCCTATTTCAACAATTCCTCCAATTGGGCTTTTAGCTCATATAACTCTGTTGTGTTCATCCTGAATGGGGCTTTAGACTGAGGTTTCAATCCTAGTAGCAAATCAATAGAAAAATAAAAAACATGCTTAAGCGGTAGCTCAGTCATCTCTTCCAAAAAAACATCCTCAAATTCTTTTATAATGGGATGATCATTAACTGATGATTCTATCTCATCAAGGTCCTTGACCTTTATTGCATTAATAGTTCATCCCTTTTGGCTTGCCTTGTTTAACTGCATGGTAGAGACTTGCTTTGCTCTACCTTCTTCTCTACCTGGTTCCCATACTGAGCTTTCCATGAATTTTCCATATAGCTTGGTCTAATTGATAATTTAGATACAACATGAGGATCCACAAAACTATCAGTGGAACCAGTATCAATCAAAATAGAAATAGAACATCCAAAAATTTTACCCGAAAGCTCGATAGGAGTGGCCTGATAATTTTCTTGGTGATTGTCAACTGCCGCATGGATATGATGTTGAATCATGTTGTTCTATCTGTTAACCCTATGAGGGCACACACTGGTGTAATACTCACCACCACGAGTATAACAACCCCCACAAGGTGCTTTAGGCCTTTCAAAAAAATCCCTCCTGTTATTGTCATTCTTCTTATTGAAATTAGCCCTCTTATTATGATTTTGGTTTCCATCATTACAGTTCTGAGGACTACCACCCATTTTTAAATTTCTGATTTTCCTGTTATTATTTCCTTGGTTACCTTGATTGCTCTGATTACCTTGGCTATTATTACCTTGATGATTTCCTTGGGACTTTTTATTGCCATACTTGGCTTCCTTGCTTTTCTTGTAGTTTGCAACCTATTGCATTTTATGTTCCTACAAAAGTGCCAATTCAAAGGCTTCATCCATGGTAGCCAGTCTATGCATATCCACCTCATTTCCAATTTGAGGTCTAAGCCCTAGAATGAATTTTTTAATTTGAAACCTCTCATCATGATCGTACTGAGGTACATACTTAAGAAACTGAGATAATGTCTCCCAATATTGAGTCACCGTCATTCCTCCTTGAATGATCACCTAAAATTTTATCATTTTCTTATCAAAATAAGACTGTGGAAGCCACCTCTCCCTCAAAGTCTGCAAAAATTGTTCCCATATTACCTTTCCAATTTTTTTTTTTATCAACCCTTTCATTCTCCCACCATGTAGCAACTTCACCTATGAGCTGGTAGGATCCCCATTCCGCCTTAGTTTCCTCAGAAAGGTTTCAAAGGGAAAATTACCTTTCCATTTCAATAATCCATGCTTCTGCCCCATCACCAAAATATTTACCATCAAACTTGGGTGGCACAACCTTCTTGAGGTCCTTACCCAATTCTTCAACTACCTTCGTTAGCTTACTTTGATTCTTTTCAGTTTCAGGGTTTTCTCCATTTGGTTAATTTTTGATGTTTTCACTTTCACCAAGATCAGACCTTGTTGGCCCAATTTTTCTTTCCTACTAAAGGTTATCGATCCTAGCCTCTTTCCTACTTAAAATGGACAAAATCTGATACAACTTATCATTGGGATCACCACAGGATCCTCCTCCTCGTTCCTGCTGATAATATCTACCCTCCATTAGGGTTACCCTGACAAAAAATAACATCAAGCATAATTAGGCATAGGTCCTAGAGTTAAACCTTGCTGCTCTAATACAAAAATGTAATGCTCAAGATATGATTTTCATTTAACCACATAATTTTCCATAACTCATTACATTTCAAGTATAATAAAAGTAAAGGATGAATAAATCAAGATCTTCCCATAAGTGCTCAAAAGGAAAATTAGTAATAAATTTCATTTTAGTATGCAAAAGAATTAAATTGCATCAACAACAAATATTTTGCACTGATACATATGTAAATTCCATTTGCATATCAATGAGTTTCCATACATTCATTCATTAACTTCAAATAATACATCTATTTGAATGTTACATTAAAATATTTCATTCCAATACATCTATTTCAATGTTACAATACTAAATGTCAAATAGAGTTACATTTATAAGTGGGCTTTACAAGCCTTTCAAAAATAATACATTTATAGCATGTGAACCTCTGAACCTCAACCGTCGTGAAACCACTGGTCTTCTTGTAAGATGGGGCCAAGAGTGTGATTAAGGTACCTTTTCTGCCCAACCACGAAGTACAAGACTTCCTCGGGTTTCTTCCTAACTCAAAGAAATCCATGGACCTACATGAGGAGCCTATAAACCTGATACAATAAAGAAGGAAGGAACTCTCGATCCAAGCCTAATGCCTATATGCATTCCTAACATGAGAATCACATATTTCTTGCAAACAGGAGGTGGCAAAGACCTATATACATTTATTTCTATGTTTTTAATTCCATCTATTTCAGTGGCGATTGTGCTTGGCCAAGCAAGAAAATAATTAAATGATAGTTTTAGAAAAATTAAAACTACCGTATTTGTGGATCCACTTTCGGCATCCTATCTCAGAAGTTTCCCAAAAGAACAATAAATAATACACTTTCCATCTAAAGTTTTCATTCAATTTTAGACATCTCTACTTGAAAGGAATTCTAATAATTACAAATTACATACATGGTTCACAAATAACTTTACATTAGAACACTAACTTAAGTGAAAAATTGGTCAGACAGTTGGTTTTTGCAAGTCACTTTCTATGATTTGAAAACAATCTAAATTTGGTCTTTTGGAAAGAGTATATCTATAAACTCATAAGTTCTCATTTCTAATTAATTAATTTGATCAAAGTAAGTAAACTATATAAATTTGGGAAAAGAAAGCTACTGTAATCAACCTTATAATTTTGGGGTAAAATCCTTGCTTACAAATTACTTTCCTATTCAATAGGAATGCATCTATATTTTTAAGAAAAGAATAATTAATTAAATTTAAAGATAAGAAAGAAATTTCACACACATTTATTCAGAGAATTACAAAATTTAGGTTGGCAACTAATTACTCTCCCAGTGGTTATAATAAAAATGCTATCATCTAATTGAGGTGTAATAATATTTTTATATGCAACTTTTGGTGTTTTATATTCAAAAAATTCACTAGTTTATAAAAGCAATTTTTGTAGAATATGTTTGCTAACTAAAAATGTTCATCTACAACATTTTGTTTTATAGTATTACTTATATTGCACTAAGTTTTACAATGATATATGGTAATTCATACAGTGCACCATTACTTTAGGAAATAATAAAAACAATTTTAGAAAAGAAAACAATGTAGATAACTAGATTTGTATATGAATACATGTTTTCTACTGTACATAGAGTTATTTATAGGTGTTTATTCAGCATCTCTCTATGTTTTAGTTGTATATATATGTATAAGCTTATCACCCAGAATTGTATATGTATTTCTTATGTATATATATATATATAAATACATAATATATTTATAAATGAATATAATATGAGCTTATACAAAATGTTGTGTTCTCTGTATAATACCAATGACAGTGGGTAATGTTTTCTGAAGTAAACCAAGATATATTTATATGTGTTTGTATATATATATATATATAAATATATATATATACACACACACCTTTATTGGCAGTGAAATTACTCAAAAGAATCCAACACAGATTTAATGAAAACTCATAAAAACACAAACTCCATGCTATATGGGGGGCTGATGCCTTTCCCCATGGGGAATGTGCTACCTATGAGGGGGAAGCACCTCCTCCATAGGCCGAGGCCTATGGAGGGTGTTCTCCCTCCACAGCACAACCCCTTCCTCCATGGGACGGGGCTGGACTTTAACCCCATTTCACTATTTCTTCATTTTAAAGACATAAACTTCCACTAATTTCATTCAGTCGACTGTTACAAACCCAGAAGCTTTTAAAAATTGTGTATATAATATATGTATATATATATATATATATTTATTATATGCACATAGAACATGTGTGTATATATATAAATATTTTCATAATTTTTGTATAAAAATTTAGCAATCAGAAACAAAATTATGAGCCACAGTATGCTAAAGAGAAAAGCCCTAATCTGATAATGGAGAAGTTGTGCAATTTCTTTCAAATTCATACAAAAGAATGGAAAATTTTCCCAAATTTCACAATTTTGCAAACAACTTCAGACACTTGGTATTCACATTCTTCAACAATACTATTATATTTCAAACAAAAAATCATGGAAAGAGAATTGAAAACTCGGATATTTCGCTTCTAGCTGAAGTTGCTCTCCAGTCAATTCTTCTCTTTGCCTCTTCTGGAACTTATTTTCTGGTAAGCTTCTTCTTCTTCCCTCTTTTCCTGTTACTTTACTAACTATTTTCTTTTTACTATTTCTCAAGAGATCATTCTAAAACTTTATTTTTTGATAAATCAACATTTTTTTGGCAGCCATTGAAACTAATTTGAAGAGCATATTTTCAAGAAGATTTTCAAGAACCGTTGTTCTTCTTGGAAACTCTTTTCCCTTTAATAATGTTTTTTTCTTTTTCTATTTCCAACTCTAATCTTGAAAAAGATTTTGGAATAAAATTGAAATATAATTTTTGTTTTACATTTTATATTCACAAATAAGAAATATGCAAAAATAATCTCCAATTACCATTGCACAAAGAAAAACTTTTCAAAAATACTTATGCAAAACTAATTACAAGTAAATATTTATCTAATAATTAAATAAATATTATCTAATTATTAGCTAATTTATTATCAGAAAAATTAGCACAAATTAAGAAAAAAATAGGATACTCACTTAGATTTATATCACACAGACATTTAAATCAAAATCTATAATTAATTATAATTTAAATTAATTCTTTTACTTTATTATGCTTATATTTCACTATTTATTTAATTTGAATAATCTTCATTTATTTTGCAAACAATCAAAAACAATCAAGCAAAAATTACCATTCCTAAATGCAATCTACATAAATCTAAGTGCTTGTGTGTGATCTAGAGAACATCCTGCTTTATCCTGTCAAGAAGCTAACATCCTCTTCTTAATCACACCCTTGGTCTTCGACCTCCTTCATCTCAAGTGCACTCAAGCACACAACAATAAACTGAATTAGTATCCCATAAAGATATAAATCAAAACAATAGAATACATTAATTCAAATATTTCTATTTGATTTTGCTTCATGTTCAAAGTAAAACACATTCAATACTATTCAACTTTTTATAATTTAAGTAAACACTTGCATATATCACCACACCAAAACATGACAATATTCTTTATTATTCTACTACACACATCCAATCATATAACAAATCCACACAAAACCAAAAGCAACCTGCATCAGGGTCTGAGACGTGACAACTAGAATTGCTCAAATCTCTTGAGGTGGAACAAAAAAGAGCCATGGAGGTTTAGTTGGCTGAGTTATTGGAAGTACAAAAAAAAAGAGAAAAGGCCCTAATGGCCATGAATAAGTATCAATAGGTGATTAAGAGATGGTTTGACAAGAAAACCTCATACTAAGGTCTAAAATGCAAAGACCTAGTGCCAAAGTTTAATGAGAGGGCTGCAAAGCTTGGCCAACATGGAAAATTCAATAGTCTGTGGGAGGGCCCTTTTAGAATAATTCGTTGCAAGCAACATAATGCATTCAAATTAGAGAATATGGATAAAGAAGCATTGGGGATTCTAGTTAACTTAATCCACCTAAAATTGGTTAATTAAGCTTCCTTAATTATTCTACCCATGTAAATATGTAATTATTGTAAATTTTCCTTTGTGTTCTTTTTGTTTGATTTGTCCTTCCAAGCAACCCATGAAGCAAAGAAATGAACCCACATGTGGAAAATTGAAAATGAACCCATATGTAGAAAATTGAAAATGAACCCATGTGCGAAATTGAAAAGGTACTCAAAGAAATGAAGAAAAGGGAACCCATATTGCAGAATTACAAGAAGCAAAAGAGATAATTTGATAAAAGTTGTATATTCATTATATATGGAATTAGATACTCGATAATAAATTTCCAAAATGGCTCTAAGTCCATACTTTTAAAGTATATCTATATATTATGTAGTTTTTCATATATATATATATATGTTGAAATCTTTTTTAAGGCGTATATACAAAAAACAAATTGATTCTTAAAACATATAAAAAGTGTTGGGTCCTAAACAACAACAACAGTACCAATGGTGAGTGGTGGGGGATATACCCAATCCTTGAAGTTAGTATACTACTCTATGTCATAGAATAGCACCACATATAGTAGCATAGAAAGAAGTGACAGGCGTAAGTGACCCTCTGACGGTGCTCTTCATGTGTTAGAATGAAAAACCTGCTTAGAAACAGAACCCACAACACCACTACATTCTCTTTGATATGTTTGCAAAGGTCACTCGCCATCAAAATTCCAATGCCATACACAAAATTTACCACAATCTCTCCAAGGCCGCCAAGGTACTACTTCAGGAATATTTCTAGCACCAGACATAGAATCATTGGCTTAGGGACTTGTATATCTATCAAAGACATGACAAAGTGAGAGCAGGTGTCGGTATTGGCTCTATACTTATCTTCATACTCTACATAGTCCCAACCTAACACCGACTTCATTACTATAATAGCCAAAGAATGCTTTTTTTTCATCATTCACTTCAAGTGCCTATTAGAACTTTCACCTAAGAAATCCGTCTAAAACTTATTGCTAACCAACCTAATTAGAGTATTCACCCAACTGCCTAATGCTAATTCTATCTAACTGCCAAATACCAATTCTTCCCAATTGCTAAGATGATTTTGTTATTATCTTGGGGTCTATTTATAGAAATATTTGAGGTATCTACATGACATAAGCATGATTCTAATCAAGTACTAACTCGAAAATCCCACCAAGAGCCAACTCGAATTTCCCACCCAGATGTGTCTATCATGTACAAATTGTTGTCTACAAAATTAGGAAGAGGTAATTAAGTAGTGCAAATTGGTGGCAGTCCCAAGTGATCATCCATACGATCAGGTTTTGATATGTCATGCTGCAAGCATTTTTTGAGCTCCAAGGATGAACTCAAATCTTTTCAAGTACTCATTGCACTCTCGGCTTTTTTTTTTTTTTGAGATATTAATTTCCAAAGCATGCAAAGGCTAAAAAACTCCTTCAATTGTCAGCTCAATTTCCCAAGGAAATCACATTGTAGGGAATAATTACTAATTGTCATTATGATTTATTGTCTTTTCAAAGTTGCAAGGAATTCATTTTGCACAAGCAAAGGAGCTTGCAGTACTTGCTAAATTTAATGAAAAAATGCAACCGTTGTCTACAACTCCAAGAAATAAATAGCTAAGTATTGCATGTGAAAGGCTAACATTGTAAAAATATTCCTAAGTATGCTATCTAGTACAAAGAGTTTTGAGTGTAGAAGTGTTGAAGAGCCAAAGTGAATTGCAAAAGATTTGAACATCGTAGAAATCCACAATAGAAGGAAAATGGCCCAAAATCCTTAGATAGATGTGCAAAGTGAGGTGACCCAAAGCTTGTTTGACACCATGTGTGTGACACCCATGGCCAATATTTTCCATGATACCTCTTACACTTCACCTAGAATACTAGAGAAGCCAAAGTGGATTCACACATAGGCCACAAAAAAGAAAAAAGTTCACAGGAACCAAAGCTAGACAAAGGAAGAATGAGATAACATTTGTGATACCATCCTCAACACCAACCCTAAGAGTCTTAGGGAATAAAATTGTGAAAGGACGAAAGTGGACACTAGTGAATTTCAGTTGACATACAAGCAATGGTTCTACAAACTTTTGTAGTAAATGGTCCCTTTCATGCACTATTGTACAAAGCTAGTTCATGAGGGCATTCAACATTTTAACCTAGATACCAATTCCATTGAAGGACGGGAGCTTAGAGTTGTAATATATGATGATGCTATCAAGGACATGTTGTGCATCCCAAAAAATGACTTTAGAGCAGAGAAGATGGAGTCATTCAATCCAAAAAAAGGGGAGAAAATATGGAGAAGCAAGGATCATGCTATGGAATTTTATAACTAGGAAACCTAAAGCCTTCAGGAGGATTTCACAAAGCTGCCTAAAATTTTAGTCATGAATATAACTTTTAAATAGGATATGTAGGATTCCTTCTCTATGATAGCTTTCATTTGTGGCATGGGAATAGAAAAATGGGTGCAAGAGTCCCAACTAGGTTTGGATTTTTAGTTAAGGAGGAAATATACCTTATTCTAGTATGACTTTGCAAAAGTCATTGTCTGAGAAATGAAGAGACAAATCAAGGAATTCAAAATGCAACATAAGTTTAGATTTCCTTCTCTCCTTGCTCATAATTTATTGCATCAGAACCCTGACTTCTTAAGAAAACATGTGAAGTTGGCTATTTCTGATGAAAAGGGAAATAGAAGGTTGGTTTCTATATGGACTCCTCTTCTCTCTGCAACTTATGACTATTATGCATTCTTAGATTATTTCTTAACTTTGATTCTACAAGACTTGATTAAGGATGGCAATTTTTATTGATTGTCTATCGACCAAACTGGGTAGATGAAAAGTTTCACTTTGAAATGCGATTGGTTTCTTGGAGAGGATTTCACATTCATTCAGATGCATGGCTTTATTAAGGAACCATTTTGGCTTCCAACATGTGTCACAGATCAGGTGTTGGCCCTTGATATGTTTTGGAAAATGTCAATTATTTACTATACCTTTTTTGGAGGGAAGGCCAATAAGAAAGGATTTTTGTTCTTCCCACTAAGCTTCAGAATAGTGATTATGGAAAAGAAGTAGATGCATAAGATGCTAGAGGTGAAGCTAGCTCATTTGGAGCTAGTATGGATTTGCGACAAATGGAAATATAACCCCGATAATGACATGGTAGGCATAAAAATTTAGGTGATTCATATCCCCCGACCTTACTGTGAAAAGTGGTGGAATCCATTAGAAGATTGGGATGATCTATTGGTTGACCTAGTTCACATTCCTATAGAGGATAGGAGGCTCCCATGGCTCAAATTGTACTTCCCTTCAAAAAAAATTAATGAGAATTTTTAAATGGGTGCCACCCTTCACAATGACTTGGTCAAGAAGTCATTGTGGAGTGAGGAAAAGGTTAGAGATTTATGGATTTACCACCAAGAAATCAAGTGGACTAATTCCCTATTCCCAAACATAGACATGGATGAAAGATTTGATACTATATGGAATACAATGCATGATGATACTGATAAAAGCGATGATAAGGATGTTGACCTAGAGGAAGCTGGAAAGTATACAAGAAAGGGGAAGAGAAGGAAAAGGAAGTGTAGATGGATCTAGTGTAGAAAATTGAACAAGATGTGAAGCAACCTAGCACAACTACTCTGAAGCTATGAGTGAATATAACACATTTGGGATCCTTGCAGACATGCACATGGGTCATGAAAAAACCCAATGTTTCCCAAAAACAACCATACAAGGTCATAGAGGTGGAGAATTCCCCACCAAACAAAAGGTAGTGCACAAATGCAACTTCTGGAGGGGGTTCACAAGATCCTACAATGAGCCATGAACCAAAAGTCCTCCACAACTCAGGTATCTTTCACTTTGTCTTTTCTTGCTTCACAATCTTTGGTTCCTTTTGCTATCTCCATGTCACACATCACTTCAAGTGTTAGCCTTTCCTTCTCTACTTCTATTGCAATGGTTGCAGGAGGTTTCTCCCAATTCTCCTAAGTAGGAAAAACAACCTTTACTCCTTTGTGATCCTTTCCACCATTCATCAGAGCCCAATCCACAATTGCCATTGATACCCCTCTTGCTACTACTATATTAGCTCTGACCCAGTTCGCCCAACATATGGAATCCACCATGTCCCTAGTACCACCACTTCTTCTCATGAATCCTCCCACTGCTTTACAGACAGGGCCTTGTCATATTCCCCTATTCTCCCCACTAATAGTCTCTCTTTTGAAGAAAAAATTGGTTGGAACCACTACCCTCTCATTCCCTTTTGCTCTTCCTCACAATGCACCCTTCATGGATGAGCTCATTAGGTCACTAGAATTTTTTTTGTCAAAGGGTGACAAAAAAAAATTGTAAGCTCTTAGGCTCCAAAAGTAAAGGGACAAGGATGCTAAAAGGCTAAGAGAGCCAAAGGTCTAGATAATTTTCAATGAGGCTTAGCAATCACTGTATTTCGCAACCATTCATCCAACCATCATCAAATGACAAGGGGAGATGTGACCTAAGGACTACACCATCCATGCTATGGGACTCGATATGAGCATAGCTTGGTCACAAGATAAATTTGAGCTTATGGAGGAGACACAATGAGTGGTGACCACTGAATTCCTTAAGTTTGGTTGCTAGTTGAAGAAGGAAGAAGAGCTCAAAACTATCAAGGAAAGAATTGAAGTCCTACTAGTGAAGGACAAGGCAAGGGATGTTGAATTTGTGCACTTATCACAACAAGTGCAGAAAGAGCAAGCCAAACTTTGGGAGGAACTTGCAAAGTTCCAAGCCCAATATTCCAACCTGGTCACTGAGTTACAATAGAAAAACCAAGAATTATAAGACCAATTGGCATGAGCAGAGGAGGAGATGCAACAAAAGAATGAGGAATTTCAGCATCAAAATGCTCAATTGGAGCAAATAATGTAGCAAAAGGAAATAGATTTTTAGGGCTGAAAAACTCAATTTGAGAAGGAAATCCTAGAGGTGAAGCTTTCCCTCGAAAGGGAATCAACAAACAAAAGCTAGGCCAAAGAAAAATAGCTTGTTGATTTGAGAACCCTACAGAAACAACTCTCCACTATGAACAAGAGGATTGTGTAACTAACATAGGATATTGGTTCAAAGGATGCAAATATTGGCCTTTTGAAGAATCTTCCCCAAACCCCTACTGCCCAGTCGAACCTCCTTCAAGTAGCTCAGCTACTATATATCTCATAATGGGAAAAGGTCAAGGCCTTCTATTTGACTCTAAAGTTGATGCTTTAGTTCACCGCAGAGGCAACAAGTTTAAGTAGGGAGGTTCATAGAACTATTGAGCGATTCCCATAGTACATTGCAAAAAAGGTTCTTGAGGTGGAAAAATTGCTAGATAAGTTGTACACAGTGCTGAATGAGAACTGGGTGCACATGGGGATTGAAGACCGAAAGGTAGCTGCCAAAATAGAAAAAAGAGTTTATCTATTTCTAGGTAGCCATCCTCCATGCTAGTGAGTGCATTGCCACATTGGGTTGAACTATGAACAATATGTGGGTGAAATTATCCTAGCTAACTCAAATGGGCTTACCCTCCCTATTTCTCTCTGATGATTTGGTGGTCATGGGTATGTGCAGGATCATGATGGGCCAAAAAGTGGCGATATGATGGGTATGTGTAGGGTATAGCGTATGTGCCTCATGACATTTATTTTACCCAAAATTGATGAAATGAAAATAGTTTTTAAAGGAGATTCTCAACTTTCTACCAATATAAATTATTGTTTACTTTGAATTTAATAAATAATTATTATTCATTTTCTATTTGAATTATGACTAAAGTCCTAATTGATAGGCTGATTGAAAAAAATCTATAGCTTTCAAATGGTATCACTTTTTTTGAATCTGAAATAGGCGTCACATTCTATGCTTCGCATACTATAGGATTAAATAAAATAAAATTGAATTTCATGATGTTTTGACCAAGTTAAGGTGGACATAAGTACAAGTTTTTCAGATTTTTTAAAAGTTGTAATAAAAAATCATAATTAATTATTTACTTGGAAAAAAATTACAAAAAATTATGCATCACATTAGGACATGAGTCCTCTACTTATATCTAAAATATTATAAAAAAATATTATTATTTTATTGTGGTTAGGGTGGTTAGACAGACACATACTTCTTATTTTTTCCCTAAAATGTAAGTGCTACTACATTGAAATTTCAAATTTTCACCAAATAGATTCCTCTTTTTTAAAATAAACCTAGTAGTTTAGAAACTACATTCAATTTTCTATAGATTCTATTCTTACATATTTTTGAAATAATATAGATAATTTATTCAATTTTTTACGTCAAGTTGCCTAATTCTGATTTTGCTGATTTTTTTGCCACTTAAGGGCTTGTTTTTTCCATGATGATCCTACACATACCCTCACAGCAGAGCAGATTGTAGAAGATTGAAGAGAAGTAGTAGGACATATCCAATTTTCAAAGCTTCAATCAACCCCCTACTGCAAAGAATATTCAGGGCATCACTCATTAGATAGCATGGCTACTTTTTCAACTTGATTATGGGGTCGGTATATCCATGAAGCTTCCATTCAAAGAAGTGATTGTTTTGCATGAAATGAAAGAGAGGGTATGTGGAGGATCATCATGTAGAAAACAAGCCCTTAAGTGCCAAAAAATTCAGAAAAATCAGAGTTAGGAAACTTGACATAAAAAATTGAATAAGTTATCTATATTATTTCAAAAATATGTAAGAATAGAATCTATAGAAAATTGAATGTAGTTTCTAAACTACTAGGTTTTTTTTAAATAAAATCTATTTGGGAAAATTTGAAATTTCAATGCAGTACTTAAATTTCAGGGAAAAAATAAGAAGTAGGTGTCTGTTTGACCACCCTAACCATAATAAAATGATAATATTTTTTGATAAGATTTTAGATATAACTAGATGACTCATGTTCCAATGTGATGCATATTTTTTTGTAATTTTTTCCAAGTACATGATTAATTATGATTTTTTTATTACAACTTTTAAAAAATATAAAAACTTGTATGTCTGACCACCTTAACTTGGTCAAAACTTTATGAAATTCAATTTTTCTTTTTTTAATCCTATAGTATGTGAAGCATAGAATGTGATGCATGTTTTGGATTTGAAAAATTTGATACCATTTGAAAGCTATAGATATTTTTGAATCAAGACTTTAGTCGTAATTTGAATAGAAAATGAATAATAATTACTTATTAAATTCAAAGGCATAATTTATATTGGTGGAAAGCTGAGAATCTCCTTTAAAAACCCTTTTTGTTTCATCAATTTTGGGTAAAAAAAAAAATCATTAGCCACATACCCATCATATTGCTACTTTTTGTTCCATCATGATCCTACACATACCCTAGAATATACATGACATATTGACGCCATCTGAGGCCTACTGGCTACTTCTGCAGACCACTCTCTCAAAGCTCTAATTACATCACCTAATGGATAAGGCTCTAGTCTTCGAACCATAAATTTTTGGGTTCCTCATTTTGTAGGAGAAATGCCCCTAGTAGTTTCCAAAAGCTATGGATTTAAAAAATCTCTTGAGCTCCCTTTAGGTTAATACTATTTCACTTTGCTTTCGCCCATGCCCCATACAATTGAATATTTCCTGACCCCTTTTTCAAGAACTTCGCCCATTGCCACTAGGTGTCAGTCATGGGCTCCTCGCAAGGATTTCTTCCTTCGCTCCTCTTATAAGTCCCCCCATGCTTCCATGTGTCAACAACGTGGGAACTTGACACTTGCTTCCCTTTGATTCTCAATCGAGCTTCATTTGCATGCCACGTAGCATCATTTGGCATACACTTTTGGCAGATCCCACAGTCAACGCTAGCAATGAAGACTTATTCACATGTCTTCTCCATAGGGATTTCATTGAAGGGAAGGAAAGAACAATCAACGAGCTCCGCCATATTTCCATGTATCCTAACTGACTTCATGGGTGAGTGACATATGTCTGCATGAGGTTTTGTTGTTATTCTAGGACCACTGCCATCATTTACAGAGGATGCATCTAGCTCTAGGGTGACTAAATTTTATGGATTGAATATTTTCTATTGCAATAGCCTTAGGAAATCATTTCTCTGGGCATCATTTCTCATGAAGAAGGAATCTTTTCTATTACTGGCTTGTAACGGTGGGACTATTTTCTATATATACTACTTCCTTCTAAAAATGAGTTCGAAACATACAAAAAGAATTGTGAAAGACACTAGGCCTTTTGTATTGTTTTTAGATTATTGCATATGACTCACACACTATGCCATTTTTTGACCTTTCTATTTTCTTAGCCATTTGAAAAAACATTATACTGTGATATTATTGTACTGAGTAGTTTATTTGCAAAACTTCTACGATTTCAATATAAGTTTGTTGATTTAGATCATGTCTTTGAATCTTCTTTTCAGTAAATGTGTATGGGATTTATCTTATGTTATTGGATAAATTATTCAAGTTTTCATCTTTGATTTCTATTATTCTGGGACTTAGCAAATTGCTAAACGGGCTCTTAAATCTCATCCAAAGGATAGATTTACCATGCGGCCTACATCTACATCTTGGCACATCACCTTAGTTAGATCTTTATTTCTTATATTTGCTTCCTTTTCCCATTCCAAAACCCCAATTATAGAAGAAGATACTTCTTTAAGAACCTGAAGGTCACTTAGTTTAGCACAATTGGTCCACCCATTAATTGAATTTCTCATAAGGTTGAACATACCTTGTCAATTTTTGGCATCAAAAGTACCCTTGAGCCTTTAGCTATCCTCTATGATGGTTCTAGTAGTATGGTGATTTACACTTTTGGAGATTGTAGCTTGACTAACTATAGGAGGACAAGATCCTTTGGAGGCCATATCAACTTACACTTTAGTGGCTAGATCACACTCGATAGGTGAGGAGTTTATAGCCGGACATATTTTTGATTGGCTGACACGATTACATAGTACATCCTTTCTACTATGATCAGGTTCTATGGAAGTTTTGGTAGGTCTATACACCACCTAGGGCATGACCCCTCTTTAGGAGGTCAGTGTGGAGTGGCCAAAGACCTAGTGATATAGTATAGTTCATTGTAGAGAATATTCTCTATAGTGACTCCAAGTACTCGGATCACAATACTTCTCTAGTCTCTAACATTGATGATGTCGGTGCCATAGATGATTATGAGGAGTGGTGGATAGTATCATGAATAGCTCCTATATTTCAAGGATGATCCTTTAGGATATGCGGTATGATTCCAAGATAAGGCAGATGAGATAGAGGACAGTGTCGAGGAGCCACAATACAGGGCTGTGCAAATATTTACAGATATCATAGATGAGGACTATGATGAGGATACAAATCTTGATTATGATAGTTAGGATGAAGGAGATGAGGATGATGAGGAGGAAGAATAGGAGGAAAAGGAGTAGGATCCACCCATGAGCGAGGGTGATAAGGCAACAACTGAGGATGGAGCACATCACAATTGGAGAGAGCTCTCGCCCATTCCTATACTAGTTCATGAGTAGTGACCAAAACAAGAATCAGTACCCACAATCATGGAGGGCCTAGTACATCTTCCATGCCCCCTGCATAGGATGAGACTGATGTTTCATAGCCTACTATAGGTATTGGTGATGATATTTTATTTATTCATTTACTTTGTGCTTATGCTTATTCTTTGTATATATATAATGATGTGTATTGATTATTTATTTTTTGTACCTTGTAGGATTTGTCAGATATTTGTGGGATCTCTCTCAAAAGGTCTAGCTATAGAGATAGTGCCTACATTAGTTGACGATGAGGCCAAAGAATCAGACTATGTGTCCCCACCCATTATGGATCAGGACCCAAAGTCACTTAGGCCATTCACGAGACTACAAGTGACATATGAGAGTTTGAGGAGGTAAGTCCACCAAGCTGATGTTGCACTGGAGGCACATTCATCCCAAACCCTAGCATAGTTCAAGAGACTAGAGTCAGCGGTAGCTAGGTTGTAGGAAGAGAGAGATCAAATAGTAGGAGCACATTGGGAGGCCCTTAGATAGATACAAGGCTTAAGGTTTCCTCTCAAACTCGATGATTCATGATCTTGATCGCACACCACCGTCTCTTGATGTTTAATCACTAGAATGACATGAGTATCAGAGCCTAAGGGATCTAGTAGCCAAAAACCTCTACGATATTGTATATATTGATGAAATGTACACAAAAATATTGTGTATATATCTATATATATATATTATGAGCATGTGATATTTTATTAGTTAAATTTATGTGTTGAATGTTAAATGGAAATATGATTAATTAAATAACCTTTGTATGATTATTTAATGAATTTCTTCATGATTTAACATGCATTATGTGATCTAATTAAAAATTATTGTACTTTCTCTAAGATGCAACATTGTAATTAAGTATTTTATTCTAAATTAAATGCACCTATGATCTAACTGAAGAACATTAAATGTATATAAGGATCTAATCTAACATAACACACAAGATGAACTTGAATAGAATGAAACCTAAAGTAATTATATAAAAATAACTTTAGATAATCACCTTAGTGTTCAAGTCATATTCCTAAGTGTTTGTTAGGAACAAAGCAATCCAAAAGCATACAAAATATAATCTAGTAGCTCTAACAACATTGCTTATCATTCATACTATTCAAAGAATTAGTCATAATATAGGTGCAAATGCATAGTATTGATAGGTTCTTTGAGAGGTATTCCATCTAGTTTAGTTAGCATGCATGCACTAAACCCAATTTTTTTTCAACTATGTAGGGTCCTAACTAGTTAGGAGGGTATGTGTAGGGTATGTGGCTAATAACGACTTTCTTTTTACCCAAAATTGATAAGATGAAAAGGGTTTTTAAAGGAGATTCTCATCTTTCCACCAATATAAATTATGCTTTACTTTTAATTTAATAAATAATTATTATTCATTTTCTATTTTAATTACGACTAAAGTCCTGATTGATAGGCTGATTGAAAAACATCTATAGCTTTCAAACGATATCAAAAAAATTGAATCTGAAACATGTGTTGCATTCTATGCTTTGCATACTATAGGATTAAAAAATAAAATTAAAAAAAAATCATTAAGTATTGAGCAAGTTAAGGTGGTCAATTTTTATTTTTTAAAGTTGTAATAAAAAATTCATAATTAATTATTTACTTGGAAAAAATTTAAATAAAATATGCATCACATCGGGACATGAGTCCTCTACTTATATCTAAAATATTATAAAAAAATGTTATCATTTATTGTGGTTAGGGTGGTCAAACAAACACCTACTTCTTATTTTTTCCCTGAAATTTAAGTACTACTACATTGAAATTTCAAAATTTCACCAAATATATTTATTTTTAAATAAACCTAGTAGTTTAGAAACTACATTCAATTTGCTACAGATTCTATTCTTACATATTTTTGAAATAATATAGATAACTTATTCAAATTTTTATGTCAAGTTTCCTAACTATGATTTTTTGTGATTTTTTTGCCACTTAAGGGCCTATTTTTTCCATGATGATCTTGCACATACCCAAGACTAAACATTCCTTTTTCATTTGGTGAAAAACATTGATGTTGTGTTGATTTTTAGATAGGACTAAATCACCTTTGTTGAATGTGTGAGGGATGACATTGAGATTGTAATGTTGTCATTTCCTTTTGTAGTAAGCCTAAAGATGTTCAAGAGCATTGATGCACTATTCATCAATCATTTCAAGCTGATGTAATTGTTGCTCTTTATAGTTTCTATCATCAATAAGTCCTTAAAGAGTGATTCTTAATGTAGGAATCTCTAACTCCAAGGGAATTATTTCCTCACTACCATAGACAAGATTGTAAGGTGTAGTCCCTGTGGAGGGTTTAGCACTTGTGTGATAATCCCATAGCACATAGTGTAATTGTGTATGCCAATCCTTATAGTGCTTGTTAACAGTTTTCTTCAGGATTTGTTTGATAACTTTATTAGTTGATTTAGCTTGACCATTAGATTGTGGGTAATAAGGTGTCGAAAAGTGATGTTGTATGTTAATTGTCTCCAAGAATTTCTTCATGACAACTATCTTTGGATCTATTTTAGGCATATCTAAGTATTTCGAAGCAAAAAGTTCAGGAAAGTCATGGAACAATATTGTAGTGTCTTCGTGTTCTTCATCATTGAGGAACTTCCCTATCTTAATGAATTTGTCTTTATCTACTATGTCCATTGGTATATCAATTGTATTGCCTAAGAAAACTACATTAGACATTGGAAATTTAGGGTCATATTGGTCCATACTTGCATCTTGTTCATTACTTTCACTTGCCACATATTTTTGTTTGGTACTAATCATATCACATGTAACATTTTTCTTTGGAGGAGTAGAAGATGACTTATCATTAACTCCTAACATTTGTTTCAAGGCTTCGTCACTTTCAAAGTACTCTCATGATGATGGGGAAGTTATGTCAAGAAATTCAGGAAACTTCATAGTATTATTGGTTCATGGTTTGCACATGATAGTGTTGATGTTTAATGATGGTCTCTTGTTTTCTTTCATTGTCTCAGAAATAGAATACCCTAAACCAATATTTTTCTCTTGCATGTTAGGTTCTATAGAAACTTGAATGCCTTTTTATTTCTTTCCACATCCTTTACAACTATATCCCAATTGTTTCACAAGTTTATAACCTCTCCCATAAAGTTTTTCCATTTCTTTTTGGTTCAATGGCTGTTGGTAATCTATCTCATCAAAATTAGTTGTGTAACTTGTGTTTTCTTCCAATGTAGATGAGGTGGATACTTGTGAAGGTTCTTATGAATTATGAGTTGACATAACCGTTGGTTGTTTTTGTTTTTCATCCTCCTTTATTGTGATTATATACTCTCCCATAAAAGGTGTGAACTCCAAGGAAACCCAATCATCACCTAATAATTTTGACACTATTTCTTCTTCTTCCTTGTCAAATTCTATAGGTTCTATGTGGAATGTTGGAATTAATGTACTCAGAGGACTTGTTCCATTTTTCAAGTTGTAAGCAACTTTCAGGCTTAGGGTCTATTTCAACTTGGTATACCTTGTTGTTATAGACATATTTCATGAAAAGATGGAGGGTCGAAGGCATCGCATGCATCTCATGAATACATGGTCTTCCCAAACAAAGATTGTATGAAAGGTATCCTTTCCAACTATAATAGGTAAGGTAATCACACATATCAGTTGCTTGCTTACATTGTCAAATCCTCTAATCGATAAGGAGTTAGACTCAATTTTGGATTTTTCTATAGGCAATCTATCTAAGAGTTTCACACTGCACACATTAAGGATTGGGCCATTAACCATAAGGGTCCTTTTGATACCTATTCTATTGAATTAGGCTATTATCATAAAGGCCTCATTTTTCTTTCTCAATTCCAAGGGAGGGAGCTCATGTAGGTGAAAAAAAATGCCTACATTGGTGCTGCCATAATAGTGGTTTACAATTTCTAGGAGGAACTGATTTTTGTTGGAATCACATATTTTTAGAAAATATAATGATTTAAGCCTTGAAAAGTTCCATTTAAAGAATTCCAATTGAAGAGGGTTTGATCAAACTACCTTAAATCAAACCCCCTTTGATAGAACCCCGCTAGTTTTAAACCATACCTATAACAGAGTCTCCTTTACACCTATCAAAATGCTGATAAAAAACCACTTTTGACTTACCTTTTGGGAGATCAAAAGAATTCATTTAAAATTTATTTTTTGCAAGTACGTATTCCTTATTATAATCTTCCCAAAAAGTATAATTTTAAATAAATTTAGTATGATTATTATATTTATTTTTATTTCTTGTGAATGTAGGTTTTTCACCGAAAATGAATCTCTTTGTTCTACACGTGGAAAAATTGCAGATTATTAAAAAAAAATTAAAAATATTAGTTCATCGGATATTGAAGTCCTTGATCCAACAAAGAAAAAAAAAAATTTTTGATACATACAAAAAAAGTTACGTGTTATATGGTCATGCTATGTCTGAATTATAATTGGTTTGAATTTGAAACTTGATTAAAGAAAAAATATTCAATAAAAAACTATCTAACCAAGTGGAAGCACTAGATATCAGAGTTGAAAATCTAAATTTGAAAGAATTATAATTTTATCCTTCATGGAAAAAAAAGTTATGCATTATACGGTGAGCGTCACTTTTTAAAAATGTTTTTTGAAAAAAACTAGTTTTCGAGGGAGATCGAAAAAGAAGTGCAATTTGATTCCAAAAATTTTGAAAAAAATATATTTAGAATCTATAGACAAAATCTCATGAAACTCTATTATCATGATTTGAAGTATCATCCTAGCAAAGATTCCAAATGAAAAAGTAGAACCTAAAGAGCTTTAACGAGTAATTAGAGTTGACTTCCATTGACTTCAATTGTAATTCTCCTATTGGTCACAATATTCCATATGCCTTGATGTGATTGGTCCCTTAGATTTCCTCTCATGTAGTTGTCTTATCCTATCTGATCCTTGTGTCCTATAAAAGGCCAGAGGATGCTTCATTTTTATTTAAGTTCAAAATTTGTGGATGTTAGAGGAGCATAATTTTTTTTAATGTTTTTTTTCTTTTTTCCTATTTTTGGAACCATTTCATTGTAAAACTTTGTATGAACATAGACATTAATTCATATTAGAGCTTTAAGGATAGCTACCTATCTTAGTATCTTTTGTAGCTAGTTTTGTAAGTTCAACTGAACAAGACTGTATGTTGCACCATTTGAGGGTGCATATAGAACCTACTCGATGCCCATAAACGAAACAATCTCTTTAAAAGCTTGCACCATTTTATACATAGTTGTGAAGCAATATAGTGAAATATAAATTAGTTTGCTCTATTTTGATTAATTTGGGGCATCCATGGAGAATATCAGGGAGAAACTTTTATTTTTTTAGTAATTTTTATAAAAAAAATTAGAATAGATGTTTAATATTTTTGAAAATGTTCCAAAAAAAAATGAATGGAAATAATTTTGTTGAAAATATTTTATTTTCCATGAAGTTGTTGAATGCTTAATGCTAAATCTGCTTAAGTGATAGCAAGGAATTTTTGATGTTTCATGAAATATTATGTTAAATCTTTTGGTTTCATGATGTTCAAGTTTATCAAATCAACTCAAAAAATTATCTAAAATGTTCAAAGAACAACCATAGTCCCCATTGAGATTAGCAACAAATGTCACATATTGCCTGAGTGACCCTAGTGCAACCAGGACCTTGTTATCAGAGACTTGGGATTGAACGAATGAAAATCTTTGTCCTGTGAATGCAAGATTTCCCTTGAGGTTGTCTTTGTTCCATATCTCTCAAGAAGGATAGGCTCTGTGTGGTCTTGTCTATGGAGATTTTATTCGAACTATTTACTGAAAGTAAAACCATCATCAACAAGAACTAGTGCTAGAAGGAGGGTCGGCTCTGACACATCTCTCTTTTTTCTTTGATATTTTACATTTCATCCTTTGGAATTTGAGAATTATGCTTTCAAATGTTATTCCTAAATTTGGAAAGAAGCTTGTAAATGAAAAATTGAATGCAAGTTGGTTTTCATTATGGAAGTTGGAAAACTTTGTAAAAAATTTAATCAAAAATTTCATCCTTCGAGTTTTTTTACTTTTGGAAGAGTCACCGAGTGTAGAATTCATGATACAACTAATCACGATGAACTTGAGTGTGAATTTTTTTTAACTAGGGTAAGTTTGGACATAAATGGAGCAATTTCATTAATGGAATAAGTTTTAACTGCTAAAAGATAGGGATTGTTAATGAGAAAAACTTTCTACCCTAGTGAAGATGAAAATATTTAAAAATTAACCATTAAACTAAAACAGTTTGAAAACTGCAATTATTTTAAAGAAAATTATTACGCTTTGTAGGAGAATATGCGAGAATGTTGAGATTCAAAGATATTTCATCACAAACAAGGAAAATACATGGATGAATCATCATTACCTATATACATGGAAAACACAGATAATTATATAGAGCGGGAAAATCAAGTGGGAAATGCAAGTATTATGCTTCAAGGTGAGAATTCATCAGCTATAAAAAGACATTTTCCTGATTTTTTACACGATACATAATATCAAGTTTTTACTTTTTCTCTTTCTGATAGCAATATAAATAGTGATATATCTTGGTCTAACAAAATACAAAGTGAAGATAGGGCCAAAGATATGAAAATTTTCAGAAGAGAAGGAAACAAAGAAATGAATGCAAGCATTCATGGAAATGGACCAGGGCTGGGAAAAGGTACAGTATTGTTGCATTAGATGAAATGTGTGCAAGCGGTCTCTAATGAGATCATTTTCATACATTTGAGTCTGATTTTGGGTAAGTACACAATTGAATTTATGATGTTTAAAAGCATAAAATTTAAGATATTCCATTATTACAATAGAATATTGAATATTTCAATAAGAGAATTTAAAGACAAATTTGTTGTAATTCATACTTAAACTATAGAGGAAATAGCCATATAAAGTGAAATAAATTTCTTCATTAGAGTTAATCTTTTGTGATATTAGAGTTGGGGTAGTTAGGGTTAGTTTAGTTTTTAGGTTTTTTTTTTTTTTAATGGGTTTTTCCTTGTGTTTGTTTATTATTTCTTGCTTTTTTTGTTTTGTTTGTCCTTTGCTTGGCCCCTACATTAGAAAATTCCGCTTAAATTTATCTTATGCATGAAAGTGAAATTCAAACATTTTGCAAAACTAAACTAGATAAATGAAATAATAAAACCATGCACAATAAAACACATTTTTTAAAAAGGATACCAAAAATAGAGAGATATGCATATATATATGTGTGCATGTGTGTGTGTGTGTGTATCATGTATATACATCAGATATCAAAATCCTTGTTAAAAAATCAAAAGGCTCAAAAAGAAAAGTGAAAAAAGTTGCAGACAATAGTTGTCATTCAGTCGATTTGAGACACCTCTTCTATTAGGGCTAAATACCCTATGCAGGTGAGTTCCTAGTGAGTTTCAAAGTCTTGAATATGGAGATCAGTGAGAAAGGGCCGAAGTGGAACCACTTCCTCATGTTCCAAGAATTGAGGAATATCATCCATGGAGGGGATCTCGATGGTCGGATGTGCAACAACTAAGATGGTATCTAGATTCTCCAAGAATTCAGGCTTCACTATTAAGTTGGTAGCAATGTGAACATCTTCAATAGGTAGCCCAATGTCTAGAAGTGACACTACAAAGTGGGAAGCCATGTCAGAGTGAAAATGGAAATAGCAGTTGGATGCAACATATCTTTCCCCAAGGACTAAGCATATGTTTGGAATAGTGAAACTGGAAGTCCCAATGATAAAGACCTTTTCAAGCCTTTAATATGGTGTGATGCTCCCCAAGAAAACATTCTATCTATGAGAACAACCCAAGCAAATTGGAGTATCCATGGCTAAAAAGTGAATGCAAAAACACAAAACAAAATGGAATTACAGAAAATTAAAAAAGAGAAAGAAAAGAGAAGTGTGGAGAATTTGAGAAGGAATGTGCAAATTTATAGAGAGTCGTAAGCAGAGTTGCGGTACATAATTGCCTTGAGTAATTTTTTTTTTGGAAATCATATTCAAGGTGGTAGTTGAACAATATTCTTTAGAATTAAAGGTTAAATCAAATTAATTTTTTACACATATCTAGTGAAATTGCTTCAAATTTGAGTAGTACATAAATTTTGAATCAAGCAAGTTGGAGATTTCAAAATTAATAGTCATCATTTGAAATAAAACAAAAAGTCATATTGATTATGGAGGTGTTATGTGTGCGGACTACACAAGAAGAATGAAGTCAGAAAGGAAATACACGTCATCACATGTCTAAGTTGAAAGGATAATACGTGTTGAGCAAGTCGTGTGAATTTAAAGAAAAAGAATGTGATTGTGTTTCAAGGTAATCATGATATTTTGATCCATTAATGAAGTGCATCGCCCTCAAGTTGAGATAGTTAACAGAAGTTTTAGAAGTTTCCATAAAATTTAATCGGAAGGGTGGTAACTAATGTTTCTAAATTTAGATTTAAATTTGGTGATTAAGTCAACTGTTTATTGCTAAAATTTAATTTATGCATATTTTCTAACATATAGTGAGCTATAGCTAGCTAGGATTTGGCATAGTTAGTGAAATTGAGCTAGAAAAACACACTTATAGAGAATCATTAAATAAGTTTTTGGGAAGTAGTAAATTGATGAAGGGATTTACATTGAATGAAAAATCAAAAAGTAACATTTTCTACCACTATAATTCTCAACCTAATAGTGGTGTTTCAATGCTTGCAAGTTGGTAAAAGAGCTATTATTGCAATATCAAAAGTGAAAATCAGCTATCATTGTCATATTAAAAAAAAATAACTCTTTAAGCTATCCAAATAACTCTACTAGGGCTATGGACACCTGACCAATAGTAGAGATATGTTTGGGGGAATTATGGAGATAACCTTGTTGGGGCTATGGATGTTTGACTGCTAGCAAGACTATCCCTAGTTTTCTTTGGAGGATTACTATATTATGTAGTTCAATGTTAATGAGCTGATTCTTTTTACTAAGTTCTGAAAACCATAATTAATCAGAGCACACATGGATGTTTCTGGTGGAGTTTTACTTTTTATGCCAAAATCTAGGTAAAGGTAGAAAGTTATTGTTTTAAAATATGTGTAAGTTTTAATTTAAAACTAGTGATTTAATTTCAAGTTTGATTAAAATTTGGTTTTATTGGTTGCAAGTTGTTGTGTGGTCTCACAACACTCCCCAAGACTAAAAATACTTGGGGACCCAAGTGAAAAAATATAACTCTTATGGTAGGAGCTAACTAATTGGAAGATCACTAGAAGTGAAGAAAGGAAGAGAAATCTTTGATAAAAAAAGGAAGTACTTCATATTGTAAGTGTTTCGTATACCAGGTACCAGGTACTGGAAACACAAAAAAGGTGTAAGGCAATATGAAGTTTAAAGTGAAAGGCTCCAGTCTAGTAAGAGTGAGTCTAGTAAGGAGTCTAGTATAATGGAGTTCTGGTATCACCGAGGACGAGGAAAGTAAGTGGATAAAGCTAAATACCAAGTACTGGGTACCGAGTTGCAATGTGAAATGAAATGTTAAAATTTTAAATTTGTTTATTGATCTCGATGATCTATTTTATGTACAAGGGTATGTGCAGGATCATGATGGGCAAAAAAGTGGCGATATGATGGGTATGTGTAGGGTGTGTCGCTGATGACTTTTTTTTTACCCAAAATTGATGAAATGAAAAGGATTTTTAAAGGATATTTTCAGCTTTCCACCAATATAAATTATGATTTACTTTGAATTTAATAAATAATTATTATTCATTTTTATTTGAATTATGACTAAAGTCCTTATTGATAGGTGATTGAAAAACATCTATAGCTTTCAAACGATATGAAATTTTTGAATTTGAAATATGTATCAAATTTTTGCTTTGCATACTATAGGATTAAAAAAAAATGAATTTCATGAAGTTTTGACCAAGTTAAGGTGGTCAAATATATGAGTTTTTATATTTTTAAAATTTGTAATAAAAAATTCATAGTTAATTATTTACTTTGAAAAAAAAATACAAAAAAAATTGTGTCACATCGGGACATGAGTCCTCTAGTTATATCTAAAATCTTATAAAAAATTATTATCATTTTATTGTGGTTAGGGTGGTCAGAAAAACACCCACTTCTTATTTTTTCCCTAAAAGTTAACTGCTACTGCATTGAAATTTCAAATTTTCACCAAATAAATTTTGGTTTTTTTAAAATAAACCTAAAAGTTTAGAAACTAAATTCAATTTGCTACAAATTCTATTCTTACATATTTTTGAAATAGTATAGATAACTTATTCAAATTTTTATGTCAAGTTTCCTAACTCTAATTTTTTTGAATTTTTTGCCACTTAAGTGCCTATTTTTTCCATGATGATCTTGCACATACCCAAAAAGATTCATGATATGCTTTTTGAAAGATGTGTTAATTATGGAATTTTTGTACTAAAATTTGAATAATGGTTTTATTTATGAGAGATGTTATAATATGTTGTTTTTTATTTTAAAAAAAGGGATTTAATATATGAAATTTGTGATTGTAGGAGATATCGATTGTGATGCAAAGCTTGGGTATGGACAGTCAAGAAAACTTGAATCATGGATGGAATAGTTTTTAGTCCTGTTTGATCACTCTAGGAGGTGATAATGCAGATGAATTTGAGTCCATCGGAACGTTGGGGATCTCAGTATTTCACATATGGTGGGAACAAATGCTAATCTTCTAGAGAACCCATTCTCGAGAGTAACAGAACCAGAGCCAAGCGAAGTGCAGGGGTCAAAAATTCCTCCTTATCATCCTGAATATATGGGAAGCCCCTACATATTATCATGATTTGAAGAATAATCCTGGAGAAGATTCTAGATGAAAAAGTAGAATCCAAAGAGCTTCAATGAGTAATTGGAGTTTACTTCCATTGATTTCAATTGCAATCCTCCTATTGGTCACAATATTCCACATGCCTTGATGATATTGCTCCCTTAGATTTCCTCTCATGTAGTTGTCTTATCCTATCTAAGCCAAGTGTTCCATAAAAGGCCAGAGGATGCTTCATTTTTATTTAAGTTTGGAATTTGTGGATATCAGAGGAGCATAAACTTTTTTTAATTTTTGTTCATTTTTCCTATTTTTTGAACCATTCCAGTGTAAAAATTTGTATGCATGTAGACATTAATTGATATTAGAGCTTTATGGATAGCTACCTATGTAAGTATCTTTTGTAGTTGGTTATGTAAGTTTGGTTGAACAAGACTGTATGTTGTACCTTTTAAGGGTGCATACAAAACCTACTTGGTGTCAATAAATGAAACCCTCTCTTTAAAATCTTGCACCATTTTATACATAGTTGTTAAGCAATCTGATGAAATATAAAGCAATTTGCTTTGTTTTTATTAATTCTTTGGGGCATCCATGGAGAATAACCAAGAGAAACTTTTATTTTTTCAGTATTTTTTATACTTTGTTTTAGAATAGATGTTTAATATTTTTGAAAATGTTCCAAATATATATATATATATATATATAAATGAATGGAAAGAATTTTATTTAAAATATTTTATTTTTCCATGAAGTTGTTGAATGGTCAATGCTAAATCTACTTAAGTGATAGCAAGGAATTTGTGATCTTTCATGAAATATTATGTTAAATCTTTTGGTTTCATGATGTTCAACTTTATCAATTCAACTCAAAATGTTATCTAGAATGTTCACAGAAAAACCATAGTCCCCCTTGAGATTAATAACAAATGTCACATCATTGCCCGAGAGTGACCCTAGTGCAACCATGACCTGGTTATCAGAGACTTGGGATTGAACAAAATCCAATCTTTGTCCTATGAATGCAAACTTTCCCCTAAGGTTGTCTTTGTTCCTTATCTTTCAAGAAGGATAGGCTCTTCATGGTCTTGTCTATGGAGATTTTATTCAAACTATTTACTATGAGTAAAACTATCATCAGCACATCTAACACGTCAAAATCATCACTACTAAAAGGCTTGAGGGGTAAGTTAACTTTGGTTGGTTTAGGTTTTTCATGACAAGCTTTAGTGGATGATCTTAGTGAGAGGAAGTCCTTAAGGGATTCATCTAGCATGTCTAACTCATCACTACTAAAAGACTTGGATGATATACTTTTTCTAAATTGAAGCATTTTTTAAATTGTTTCTTTTGATGTTTTGAGTTTTTGGTTTTCATTTGTTGATGAATCTATTATAAATGGACTAGGAACTAATGCTAAAAAATGAAAGTTCCAAAAAACTAATGCTATCCATAATTTCCATGAATGTAAATAATGTTATTTCTAGTGACTTGAATGTTACAGAAAGCAGCTGGACTGAAATAGAAAATTAACAAGGGAAAATGGAAACTTAAAAACTAGAAATTTAATTCTAAAATAAGCACTGCCAAACTTGCACTAGGACTAATTGGCCCAAGATGGTGAATGAGTCCCAGGAGGGATTTTTTTAAAAAAATCTAATTTTTTTGGTTGATTTTTTATGTTATTTATGTTGAATGATGTAGGCCTAAGATGAAAATGAAGAATTTTGTAACACCTCTCTAAACCCAGGCTGGTAAGGTAGTATTTTGATTTTGATTTGATATTTTAAATGTTAATTAAATGTTATCATAATGTTATTATACATTGATGAGTATGGAAAGGTTATCATGATTAGCTAATATTCTAGATCACATGCTTAAATGTTTATATATTGTTATCATTGATTTTGTATGATTATGGACAGGAAAGGGATGATGTCGTAACACTCATACTCGAGAGGCTTACGATATCATGACTCCCTTCCTAATGACTAATGTTACTTTGGACTATATGTATATGCACATGTACTTTGACATGTAATTGGAAGCGATGCAGGTACTAAGTATCGACTATGCCTGGATCCACAGGCCTGAGCGTACTCCTATTTCCTGATGGTGGTTACTGGAGGTAGTCACAAGCCAAATTTCCCTACCCTAGCCCATTGTACCCTATTAGGGCAGTGTTCTCCTTGTTGATATTGTACAGTCCGGTTACCTAATGGTAACGTCTGGAGCACCTTTTTGCCGTATGTTCCGATGCACCCTTCAGTTGTATGTGCTTTACTAGTATGTCTTATTGAGGTATTTTGTTATGGTTTTCGTGAATCTTTTATATGGCTATTTATTTTGGTTTTCAGTGTTATGACACATTTTCATTGGAGTCTTTTTGTGATTTCATATATGACATTTCAAATGATTTTATTGATTATTCGAGAGAATGATATATTTCATTTGAAAATTTTAAACGATTTTATTAACCCCTTTTGGGGAGCTTTGTGTATTTGGAAGATTGGATTTAAATTATTATTTATGAAAGAGGGAATGTTGGATACATAGTCATTTTAATTAATTGTATTGGGGAACTTTAATAGCCTGTTTATTTAAATTCCTTATTTTTTTTATTGTTTTGGGGAGAAAATATATAAAGGGGCAGCCTTGCTTTTGGTATATATAGTTTTATTCATTTTATTTTTGGGGGATTCATTCTTTTTGGAAAGAGAAGAAATTTTTCTGTCTTGGGAAGGAGAAGGAAAAACCCCCATGAATGGGGTAGTAGAGTCTGGAAGAAATAGGGAGAAGAAATTTGTAGGCATCTGATCATTGGTTTCAACTTGCTATACCCTCCCTGTTGTCCTGTTATGGAACCCAGCCACGCCTTCTTTGTAGAGTATTTTGTCATTTTAATTTTTGGGAAGCATTGAGGTATTATTTTGTTTCCTCTTTGAATTTTTTGAGTTATAAATGTATGCATGAATGCATGATTAAATGTTTTGGGAATCTTGGCTGTTGGGTGTTGTTATGGCATTTGGTTGTGGAGTTTTCTTTTTAGCCTAGTTATGGAATTTATTTTGGGAAAGTCTGAGTTTTTTTTAAAATATTTACAAATCCATTAGTTTAAACTCAAATCAAACTTTGAGATTCACTTGAAAATGCCCAAATCTCAACTCGGTTGGAGTTCAAAACGAATTTTGAACACTTTCCATTTTGGCCAAAAATTTGTACAGCTTGTAAAATGACATTGTTTATTGTTGATACTTAATCACCTATTTAAAATGAAAACTAAATGTGGATTCCAAATAGAAATTCCAAGATCTCAACTGGGTCTTTGGCAGATTTTGGTTCTGGGACTTTCATTTTTGCCCAAATTTGTGCCTATTGTTAAAATGACATTTTTCATTGCTGCTCTTTTACCTCATGTCAAAAATGTAAATTAAAAATGGATTCCGTGTAGAAATTTTGAAATATGAACTGGGTCTTTGTCCGATTTTTAATGCAGATACTTTCATTTTTTTCATGTTTTTGCCCAGTCTTGCTTTAAATGACGTTTTTCAATACAACACCTCATTATGGCTCTTACAATCAAAAATTGATGGTGGATTCCAATTTGGAATGCCAAAATCTGAACTAGGTCAGATTTAGGATTTTAATTTGGGCACTTTGAATTTTTATGCCTCTACTTCATGATTGAAATCAACTATTTGAATGATTAGCAACAATGTTTGTTTGACTGTTTTAAAAAGCTTTTATGATGGATTTTTTGGTTTTTCTTTGGTTTCACTCTTTTTATGGATTCCTCATTTTGTTAAATGAGAAGGTCTATCCGTCAGCAGGGCGTTGAATTATTTGTCTGCAGGGTGTTGATCTGGGTATGATTGAGTCTCCAAGTCTGTAGGAGAGATGTACTTATTTCCGTGTGGTGCCATCCCTTTGAGCACACATGATGTCATTTTTTCCAGCCCCCACTCTAGCACCTCATGCCTTAGTAGTCGTGAGTAGTACCTGATATGTTATTGTATGAGCATTTACGTGTTGTGATATTGGTTGTAATGCATTGTAATTTATGTTTCCTCCATGTCTAATGTGAGTGTTAGCTATATGTTACCCTTGCCTTGTCTTTTCTTCTTGGTCCTTGTGACTACCTCCGAGCATGGTCGGGTGGCCTCTTTTGAGTCCACATGGTAGGGAGGCGTTGCCACTGCCATTGGGGACCGGTGTATAGATTATTGGAGCACTAGTTGGAGTCATCCCCTCTTCTGTAGTTATCTTATCAGATGATGTATTTTATTCATAGCAATGATATTTTATTCATACATATTCCTTTATGTATATTGTACTCTCTTGAAAAAAAATAAATGTAATCATATAAATTAATGAGAAGAAATGTGATGTTTTATTTTGGTTTACGAGTTTCGATGTTGGTATTAGACTCGCTTGTACTATGATGGTCATAATGGTTTTTTTGTCAATAGTTTCTATGTCAAATCAGAGTTTTTAATTGTATAATTCCTTCATGTTTAATCTACAAAAGTTCTAATGCATCGCTGCTTCCTATATATTGTTCTATGTCATTGCTACTGAAGTTCTAGAGCAGTGTTGCCGAAGTTCTGAAGCAGTGTTGCCAAAGGTTCTAAAGCGGTAGATAAGTTCCAGAGTAGTGCTGCCAAAGGTTTCAGAGTAGTGTAGAAGTTCCGGAGCAGTGCTGCCAAAGTTCTGGAGCAGTGCTTCTAAAGTTCTTGAGTAGTGTAGAAAGTTTCAGAGGAGTGCAGAAGTTTTGGAGCAGCAGAAAGTTCCGGAGCAGAGGTTCCGGAGCAGGAAGTTCTGGAGTAGAAGTTTTGGAGCAACAGGAAGTTCTGGAGTAGAGGTTCCGGAGTAGGAAGTTTCATAGCTGGAACTTTTGTAGCTAGAAGTTTCATAGCTGGAAGTTTTGGAGCAGGAAGTTCAAGAGCAAGTTTCTAGAGCTATTATTTTTTCTCCTATTTGGATTCTCTCTAGAGGTTGTATTAGTCCTCTCCTTTTGGTTATGTTCGACCATTCTTGGCCATGTTTGTGGTCGTTATATTGTATTGGAAACTGCTTTATCTGTAAGTTATTCAATATGTTTTAAGAGAATAAATTATCTTGTCCTCTTTTGGCTCTTACTCTTCGGGGTTGCATAGTAGGATGTTACAAATTTCAATTATTTTCACTAGATTTAAATGCAATAATGCAAACTATATGAGATTTTCACTAATGCAAATTTTGAAACCCTAGAATGTAAACTAACTAATGCAAAATGCAATGAAAATCAAGCTAAATATAGGATTTAAATGCATTCCAAATCATAATTATGATGTCCAAAAGTCGAGTTCACCAAAATGTGGACACTGGAAATGGGTGTTTCATTTCCTTGTTCACAAAATGGATATAAGGAGAGAGATTCAATTTCTCAATATTCACATTCAAGGACACCTTATAGATCTCAACACAATGAGAGATGTGAGAGATCTAACCTTAAGGTATCCTTGGTGATTATTGAGACAATAAAGCGGTTCACCACCAAGTGTAAACCTAGAAAATACAAAATATTTGAAAACATAGTGTGATATGCAAAAATATCTAAAAAGATAAGTTGAATGCCAATAAAAAAATAGGAAAGCCAAACAAAAATAATGCACCTGGAAAATTGTAGATGATGGAATGAAGACTACAAATGGCTTTGCAATTCTAGAAAATCTAACTTTTTGGCCTGCTGGGACTCATTCACCAATTTGGGAAAATTAGTCTTAGATCAAGGTTTCTTCCTAGAAATATATTTCAGGGAAAATGTTACTAGAATTTGTAAATAGATCTAACAGACACCTTTAGTGGGACTCATTTTCCATTAATGGTGAATAAGTCCCATTCTACTTTTTTAGAAACTGGAGACTCTGATTTGCACTCTAGCATCTGCACTTTCCTTCCAAACTAGGTTTTGGATTTAAACCTATGAAAATACCTACAAAATAGAATAGAAATTTATTTCTAATGGAGGACTTTTCCTCCATCAAACCCCTAGTATGGTAATTAAACCTTGAAGGAAATAACAAAATGTGCATACAATCCCTAGCCTTAAGCATGTCTAAGACTAAGAAATTTGAAATATGTGATGCAATCCTATTCTAATGTGTAAGAACAAGATGCATGAAAGAACTTGAATGATGTAGGATTTACCTTAGGAGATCTCCAATCACCTCAAATGAACCAAAATGATGTGTAAACCCTCTTTAGGATGAAAATAGAGTGATGATGGAAGATGGAATCACTTAGAAAACAAGTTCTTAGGTTTGTCTTAATGACTAGTTGCATCTCCCCAACCTAGAATTCTTCATGATTCACCATAGGCATCCATGATCAACCCTTAGAAATGATAGATCTTGAATGAAAGTGAGCTTGAATACCTGCAAAAGAACTTGAATGCTTCTCCAAAGCTTCAACTTTGCTGCAAATAGACTTGTGAATGACTCTAAAATTTGCATGCTGAAAGGGCTTAGAATTATGCTTGGATTGCATAGATAATTGAAAATGATTTAGAAGCTTGTATTTATAGGAATTGACACCTAATTGACCATTATTTAAACCTCAAAGTCTGACATCCATTGAAAATTTGAATTAGATTGGTGAATTTCTCGCTCAAACTTGAAAAATGCCCTAAAAGGGACTCATTCGCCACCCTTGGTGAATGGGTCCTACCAAAGGGAACTCATTCGCCCAAGGTGGAAAATGAGAACCACCTAAGGTTTATAAGGTGGGTTTTTCCTGATTTGAATACATCTTAAATTCTATTTTTTGAGATTTTATATGATTTTTGAGTAGAATAAGCCTCGCAATCCAAAATAATGGGTCCTAAGGGCCTATAAATGTTGATTTAAAGAGTAATTAATGGAAGGGTTCCCAAGATAGGTAAAAATTATACCTAGTATTGTATTATCTCCAAGAAGGGAGTACAATTTTAGTGGTCACAATGTCAAAAAATATTTGTTGTTGCATTGTTATCAATCTATGGAGATGCTTTGATTGGTTGTATTAGGTTGGACCATTAGTAGTATCAATGATATCAAGCTATAGTGTTTTTTTTATGAGAATATGTTTTTGGATGTTTAACCTTTATGTGGTTAATATTCTGAAGAGGTGTTGTAGATGTTGAGATGGTATTTTTGGTGTTTGGTTTCCAAGTTCTTTTGAGAAAATTTGAATAAAAGAGTGTTCAATGTGGAAAATTAGTGTTTAGTGTTTTACTCTACATTACTTCGTGGATAAAGATTTACTTGTGTGATTCAAACCATATGTTGATCAAAGGTGTTCAAAGGTGTTATATCAAGAGTTTCATATTTTGGATCATTTGACAAAAGACTCTATGCTCACTATTGTGTGAACTATGGTGTAGCATTGTATAGGAGAAATGGTTTTAGTCCATATTTCTCCACATTGTGGTTTCTAGTTTTGTGGATCTAGAAGTGTGCTTAAATTGCTCATAAAAAAATATGAATACTACTATTGGAAATATGATTTTCATTTATGTCAAAAGGGAATCCCATTGATTTCAATTGCAAATATGAGTAATATCAAATGAGGATTTATTGGTTGAAGTCAAAAAAGGCATCAGTGAAATAAGTAATGAAGTGTTGCAGAAGTTAGGGAATCTGGCCTTCGACTTACCTTATACTACTTGCTAAGTGAAGGAGTTAGTATTTTTTAGCTAAGTTTAATCAAGCTTTGAACTTTGAGCTTGTAGCTTATTCTATGTTCAAGATAATTGGACGTTAGGATTTGGTTATACACTATATCGCATTCCTCAAAGAAATGCTAAAAAGAATGTACTAAGTACAAAATGTTTTGGACTTCAAGATTCAGTCATACCTCTTACTGAATGCCTCAAAGGAGATGAATAATGTTTGAGCTAAGTGTGAAAGGTTTTGAACTTCAAACTTTATGCATACCTTGTACCAATTACATGAAGGAATGAAGTTTGAATGTGGTAAGTCAAAGTAGTTGAGCATAAGACATCAAAAGGTTGGATTACACATTACTAAAGGAAAGTAAGCAGTAAACAAAAATCCCAAAGGGTGACACCTAAAAGGGTTATGTTTGGAAAGATTGTGAAGGAAATGTTCAAGCTTCACAATTTCAGAGGATGGCTTACACCTTGTTGAAAGGTAGGTAAGTAGGATGAAGTAATGGATAACATTAAAACCCAAAATGGCTTTGGTGTTCATAGTTTGGTAGTAAGGATTATTCCTTAACAATTTGTTAAGCATGAAGAAAGGAGAATGATGAAATCTTGAAGGATGCACTCAAAAGGGTTAATTCCTATAATGGAAATGTTAAGGCATCACGAAGTGGTAAGAATACTTATGCATTATCAAAATAAAATAATGGAAACCGGTATGATGGAAGGGTGAATGCCAACAACTGACAAGCTCAATTTAAATTTGGTGTTTCACAATTTGAAGTTTGGAAGGTCTGAGTGATGGGTTGCAATGGAGTCAAGCTTGGTAAAAGGTGAAGGGTAAGGCTTGTGGCTGAAATCCAAAAAGTATGAAGAAGAATTGGAGATTGGAATTTAGGCTTCTTTGTTAAGTCTTGTAATGCACTTCATGTATGAGGTAAGGGGGGTTAGCAACTCCCAACCCTCAATGGAAAGGAAATTAAGGATCATAAAAAATGGAGTAATTCCATGAGAAGCTTATGTTCACTTGTGTTGATCGCACGGGTTTGAGGGAAAGTGACATGTGGCTAGAAGAAATTGGATGAGCTAATTCACATCATTGTTATAAATAAATTTAACAAGGTGGCATCAACATATTGAGATCTCAAACAAAGTTTGAATATTTTATTGTCTCAATGTCAAATGGTGGAAATCCAAGTTAGGTGAACAAAGACATGGCATAGTAAATGAAGTAACCACTCAAAATACTTCTTTTATTATTGATTGGAAGAAATAAATGACACCATTAATATAGTTGACTGTAAAATATAGAAGAGATCGAGGAAGCAGGCATGACGGAGCTATGAAATTTTTTATGAATCTATTTCATATGTATGGGCATTAAATACATGCAAACCTTGAGATTATGATATGTCAAATATAGAAAATTAAGTAAATGTTGTTGGTGGTGATGGGCTCAAGAAGTTGAGATAACTTGTATGATACAATGGAGATACATCTGGATATTCCATCAGAGGATAAGAAGACAATTGAAATTTTTTTCATTGAATATATGTTGGCGTAGAACATTCCCTTTAGTGACATTGTTGGTAAAGATCTTGATAGCCTAGCTAGGGATTTAAGACAAAGAACAAAGTAAGCCATTTAGGTTGATGAAGAGCTGAAACTCCAAGCAATTGATAAAGATTGGATTCCTATTTTTTCCAGAAAGGAAAGGTGAATATTATCTAGAGACAATCCAAAGAGATCTGCACAAAAAGAAGAATAGATCTACTAATGAGAATGGATGAATATGTAAAAATAAATATTTAGAGTGAAATTGAAGATGCTACAAATAAAATAATGTATAAACTAAAAAGTGAATTTGATGTTGATTCAAAGGTGCCTCCAAAAATTAGAAGTGAGCAAAACATATTTGGTCAGCAAGAAGGAGAAGATATCTCTAGCATGCATGATAAACATGAAGTCACTAATATGGGGATATAAAAATAAATAGAACTAGAAGAAAAGACAGCCAAGATTCTCAAAGAAATGAAGGTTGAGGTGACTTTTGAGGATCAAGTTCCTTTATATTATACTATCCCATTGGACATACTAGATGTGTCTACAAAATACATAGATCTATCAGCTTTTGAGGGAAATGTGGTAGGTAGTAATGAGACAAATGATAAGTAGATTGAGAAGAATGATTCTCTAGATAATATAGGTGCACAAGGTGTAGTAGATCAAGGTGAAGTGGGTGTCCCTCCTCTAGGAAACACTAATTATAGTCAAGAACATAACACTCCTCCTTTGGAGAATTCAGGAAATGATGAGTTGCAGAAAGAGGATAATCCTAAGAAATTTTAGGATGCAACCGAGAAGATAGTTGTGAGGAAAGATGCTTCTATAAATATAGGTTAGAATTCTTCATCCTCATATTCTTTTAAGGACCTATTGACTTTACAGATGCAATTTCAACCTATAGTGACACCCCAAATTCTATAAATTCCTACTCATCATGGACAAGTTGACTTGTCAAATACTTATCCCCTTCATAAGCTACAACTTGGTGATATCTTGTATGCTTCAACAAGGAAAGAGATTCTACAAAAAACATTTGAAGAAGACTAAAAATACTAGAAGATGTTATAAAGGTAATTCAAGAAATTTTACTAGAGGTGAAAATAGATTCATTCTTGCCTCTAAAACATAAATTGAAGTTTTTTATGGATTATTTTAAAGTTAATTATTCACACATTGAGAAAAAGGTAGATCAAGAAGCCTTGTAGAAGATAACTAATAATAGACTAGTTGAAGCATCTATTTGGTTTTCTAGTAAACACAATAAATTATAGGAAAAGATAAAGATGTTTAAGGATTGTTTTGATGAAGTCAGTAGGCTTTATCAATTTTGTTTTAAATGGCCCAGTTCAACTAAAAGCGTCAAGGATCAAACTGAATCCATTGAGTCATAGATCTCTCAAATGGTTGGAATATATGATTTGTCAAAGGATAAGGATGAATCAATAAGAGTTTGAAAATATTAAATCTTCATTTGTAGTTGGCATTGCTTTAGGATCAGAGAGAGGAGATAAATGAATAGTTTGGTCAACTAAGGGAAATGGTCAACTTGAGACTTGCTTCATTATCTAGGTTGCTTGATGAATCAGAAAAGGTTGATCAGAAAATAAAGGCTCAAAGAAATATGGATGAGACTAAGGATTTATGCATGCAATTTCAATCCCAATCATATTCTCACCTCATTAAACGAAAACTAGGTTCCAACTCTGGCACACCTTAAGATAATTTACAAGAACACCCTACCCTTTAAGGAAGCTGTAAAGGTGTAGATAAGACAATATTGTCTTTGTATAGTTTTACAAAGGATTGCAGTATCATTTTCTTTTTTTGAAAATACTTTGTACATAGCATTATTTTTTGGGGCATCTCCATCTCCAAGGGATATTTTTGGTGGGAATCATATAGAAATGGGGAGTTCATATGGTTTTTGGGATGCTATAAGTAAAATATATTGTTACCTTTTCCCTTGATGTTAGAGGGGGAGAGAAGTCTTGTAGATATATCTGTTTCCATCAATGACAAAGTGGGAGATTATTTGCAATAGGTGTTTGCATTCATAATTTCAACTCAATATGTGTTGTCATTGATGTCAAAAGTGTGAGTTGAAGATTGTATTTTTTGATGTTTTGGTTGTGTTGCTGATATGTGGTTGTAATTGATATCAACACTATTGGAATTAATGTCTGAGAAGCTATATATGTCAAGGATATTGAGAAAATTGTAATAAAATAAGTTGCAGGTTGTTAGTGGTGAAGTGAAGTTTAGTTACTTGGTTAGCTTAGTATGTTGGTGATCAAAGGTTGTGGATTAAATATTTTCTTGTTGAGTATATCTATTTTATCCATGTTAAGTTTTAGAGATCCGCATGAAGATTTGATCGAGTTATGAGAAGATGTGTTCTAATAGTTTTTTTGATGCTTCAGTTGGTGTTCTTGAATGAAGATGATGCAATTTTAGCAAGTTCAATTATTGTGGATGCTTCTCTAGTGATTCGTGATGTTTGTGTACATTTCTAGATCATGCTCTATCTGTGTTGCATGTTTGCATTGATCATTATGCTCGCGATTAGAGATTTTCTCTTGAGTGTTCATGTTTTTCATGTTCTTGGCCAACAAGGTGTTGTAGCGTGTTGTGGATCTTTGAGGAATACTTTTTTGATTTTTTTTTTTGTTTAAACATTTTTTTTTGGGTCTTCATTATGTTTTGGCTGACTTTGGTTGATTAACATTAATAGTCTTTATTGTTTTGGGCTGATAGTTTGCCTATGTTTTATTATTTTGTTGAGGCTGACATGTAGCAATGTAATCTCTTGTTGCAGATATATATGAGTGATTGTTTATTCCATTTGAAGGTGTGCATGTGTATGAGATGTGTGAATAATGTTCTAATCACTTGAAGATAGAAGAATAGTTTGAAGAAGAGTGAGCAAAGTGTGACGAAGTGTTCATGTGCTTAACCAAAACTGTAATTAGGCATTAGTAGATGCTGTTTTCTCAGTTCAAAATCCCATGGATGTAATCCAAATATTTTGTAAGATAGTGTGTCTTCCTTTGGGAAATAATCCTATTTGTATTTGAGTAGTGAGCTCTAGGTAGTGCACCTGAATGCAAGTGCATTCCCCATTTATTCTTCTTTATACTTTTAACAGGGTATAATCTTCTGGACTAACCTTGACTGTGGTTTTTCCCTTAATAGGGTTTCCATGAAAAAAATTGTTTTGTGTTATGCGTGTTTCTGATGTGTTGTTGATTTATGATTTCATGGTTATTGATTAGATCTGATAATAAGGTTAATAAGTTTGATAAGTTTTAAAATTTTGGGACAACTGATTCAACCCCCCCTCTCAGTTGTCTACCCTTGTGTTGACAACAATTGGTATTAGAGCAGGTTACTTGGAATAATTTTGATAGCTTGAGGTGATCTTGGATGGTGACATACAAGAAGGATAGTCTAAGATTTGATGGAAAAAATTATTCTCTATGGAAGGCTCAAATGGAGAGTCATTTGAGATGCATTGGTGAACCCTACTGGAAAATTACAAAGAATAGGTATATCATTCCACTGAATGGTCCTTCTACTGCAAATGAGATTAAGGAAGCCAAGTACAATATCAATGATAAGGAAGCATCATTAAGTGCTTTGACTAATTTTGAGATGAAAAATGTTATGGATATGATGACTGCTTATGAGATCTAGAAAAAGTTGGAAACTTTGTATGAAGGTGGTGCTAATGCAAAGATTGCTAAGTTGTAAAGTTTGAAAGGGAAATATGAAATGTTTGAGAATGGGTGATGACTATAACATTACTTCTTTCATGCAAAGAGTGAATGAACTTGTGTGTGGTATCAAATATGTTGGTGGATGATTGGAAGAACTAGAGATTGTTGCTAAAGTTCTTAGATCCTTGCTTGTTGCATACAAAGTCAAATCTACTGCTATTGAGGAGCTCTGGACTATAACAAATGTAACAAGAGACATGTTTATTGGTAAGCTAACTACTTTTGAGTTGATTGAGTTTGGTGATGCTCTTCCTAAGATAGAATCTGCATTCAAAGCTACTACTTCTAGAAGAGATAAGTAGAGATATATTTTGGGAGAAAGTTCTTCTAGAAAGGTATTCAAGTATGAGGAGCAAATGAGAGAGATTGAAGAAGAGGAGAGAAAGCTAGAGGATCTTGAAGCACTTATTGTCAAGAGAGAAGATAGAGGAGAAGGTAAGTATAAATGAAATTTTCCTATTAAAAGTTTTTTTTGCAATAAGATAGGTCATTTTACATCAAGGCATCTGAAAAGAGTCCCTAAGCTAAGACCTAACAAGCCTAGATTTAAAAGAAAGTGCTATTATGTTTCTGATGAAGGTGTGACAGATGATGAATTTGATAAAGGGAATGCAAGTGAAGATGAATGGTTATTTATTGCTATCAAAGAAAATGATCTTCTACCTACTGAATCTATTAATTGCTCAAATGTGGAGAAATCCCTAGCCATTTGAGTTGAAGAGAAACATGAATGGGTGATTGACAGTGGATGCTCTCATCACATGATAGGTGATAATTTAAGCAAATTTGTGAGCTTGGAAAAGTATGATGGTGGTGTTGTAAGATTTGGTGATGAAAAAGCTAGTGTAATCCATGACAGAGGATGTATTTCTCTTGATGGTAAGAATAGTATGAATGATGTTTTATATGTGGAAGGTTTGAAGCATAATCTCTTAAGTGTCAGATAGATGGTTGATAAGGGATACAATCTTTGGTTAGAGAATGGAAAGTGTAGAATATTGGGAAGTTCCAGAATTGTGATTGCTTCAAGTACAAATACAAAAGGTAACATCTTTCACTTGAATGATGCTAGTAAAAGTTATCTGATTGCTCAAGATGATGAAATTTGGTTGTGGCATAAGAGAATGTGTCATGTAAACTTTGACAATATTATCAAGATAAGTTCTACTCAGGTAGTGAGAGATCTTCCTAAGTTAGTAAAGCATACTAAAACTATATGCAAGGAATGTCAGTTAGGGAAGCAAACTAGAATTTCATCTTAGAGTAAACAACATTGTTCAAATGAAGTATTGGAGCTTGTTCATACTGATTTTTCTGGTCCTTCTAGAGTCAAAAGTTTACAAGGAGACATGTACTTCATGTTACTTATCGATGATTACTCTAGATTAATATGGGTTACTTTCTTAAGGGAGAAATCTGAAGCTCTTGAGAAATTCAAGATTTTTAAGGCTATGGTTGAGATAGAGATAGGTCTGAAGATTAAATGTCTGAGATTAGATAGAGGTAGTGAATTCACTTCCCATGAGTTCAATTCTTTTTTTGAAGTGCATGGGATCAAGAGGCAATTATCTGCCCCATGGACCCCTTAGCAAAATGGAGTTGTGGAAAGAAAGAATAGGACAATTCAAGATGTTGCTAGGACTATGATGCTAGAAGGAAATGTTCCTCATATCTATTGAAGAGACGTTGTGAATACTACTATTTACATATTCAACCGCTTGGGTACAAGTCAAAGGTGATATTGGTAAGACCCCTTTTGAGCTATGGTCTAGTCACAAGCCTACTGTTAGATATTTTTAAATATTTGGGAGTAAATTCTATATCAGAAGAGATGAAAATATAGGAAAGTTTGATGGGTATGTGTAGGATCATGATGGGCCAAAAAGTGGCGATATTATGGGTATGTGTAGGGTATGTGGCTGATGACTTTTTTTTACCCAAAATTAATGAAATGAAAAGGGTTTTTAAAGGAGATTAATAGCTTTCCACAAATATAAATTATGCTTTACTTTGAATTTAATAAATAATTATTATTCATTTTCTATTTGAATTATGACTAAAGTCTCGATCGATAGGCTGATTGAAAAACATCTATAACTTTCAAACGGTATCACATTTTTTGAATCCAAAACATGTGTCACATTCTATAATTCACATACTATAGGATTAAGAAAAGAAAAATTAAATTTCATGAAGTTTTGACCAAGTTAAGGTGGTCAAATATACAATTTTTTATATTTTTAAAAGTTTTAATAAAAAATTCATAATTAATTATTTACTTGGAAAAAAATTACAAAAAAAATATGCATCACATTCAGACATGAGTTTTCTACTTATATCTAAAATATTATAAAAAAATTATTATCATTTTATTATGGTTAGGGTGGTTAGACAGACACCTACTTCTTTATTTTTCCTTAAAATTTAAGTACTATTGCATTGAAATTTCAAATTTTCACCAAATAGATTCTTTTTAAAAACCTAGTAGTTTAAAAACTACATTCAATTTGCTACAGATTCTATTCTTACATATTTTTGAAATAATATAGATAACTTATTCAAATTTTTACTTCATGTTGCCTAACTCTATTTTTTTTGAATTTTTTGCCACATAAGGTCCTATTTTTTCCATGATGATCTTGTACATACCTTGATGCTAGGAGTAATGAAGGAATATTTCTTTGTTATTCTACTAAGAGTAAGGCCTATCGATGCTACAACAAGAGATTGAGGAAAGTAGTTGAAAGTGCAAATGTCAAGGTTGATGAAGACATAGCTAGACCATCCATAACCTATGCATATGATTCAGATGATTAGAATAATAGATCAGTAATAGGAAAGAAATTTTAGACTCAAAATCAAGTTCAAATCATTCTTGTGAATCAAGAAAATCAAGAGGAAGGAACTAGTGAAAGTGCAGAAGAGAGATCACAAGAGCTAGAAGTTCAAGAACATCCTAATACTCAAAGGTATGTAAGACTAAATGATTTAGAAGATCATATTATAGATGATAAGAACAAAGGTGTTCAGACTAGGGGAAAAATTGTAGAAGAATGTTGTCTGATTTCAAAGACTGGGTCTAATAGTGTGAATGAAGCATGTAAAGATGAACATTGGGTGGAAGCAATGAAAGAAGAACTACAAAAATTTGAGAATAATAATACATGGATTCTTGTTCCTAGACCTAAGGACAAAAATGTAATTGGAACTAAATGGGTCTTTAGAAACAAGTTGAATGAGCAAGGTGAAGTTGTTAGAAACAAAGCAAGATTGTTGGGTAAAGGATATTCTTAGATCAAAGGAATTGAATTTGAAGAAACTTTTTCCCCTGTTGCTAAGATTGAAGCTGTGAGACTATTTCTTGCTTATTTTTCTTATAGAAACTACAAGGTTTATCAGATGAATGTCAAGTCAACATTTCTAAATAGAGAATTGGAAGAAGAAGTGTATGTTGATAAACCTAATGGATTTCAATTGATAGCGTAGGGAGATATTGCTTTTCAGTTGAAGAAAGCATTGTATGGTCTTAAGCAATCCCCTAGAGCATGGTATGCTAGATTGGAAAAGTATTTGTTGAAGCTTGGATTTAATAAAGGTATTGTTGATAGTAATCTATATTTTAATATTTGATCATGATAAAATTTTGATTGTTGAAGTCTTTGTTGATGATATCATTTTTGGAGGAGATGATAGTTTGTACATGATCTTTGTTGATGAGATGAAGAATGAGTTTGAGATGTCTATGATTGGTGAGATGAAATTATTTTTGGGATTGAAAATTACTCAACTAGATAAAAAGATCTTCATATGTCAGTCCAAGTATGTGAAATAATTGCTAAAGAAGTTTGGTATGGAAGATTCAAAGCCAGTTGGTACACCTATGGTGACTAGATGTAAGTTGACGCAAGATGATGATTCTCTAAAAGAAAATCAAACTAGATATAGATCAATGATTGGTGGATTGCTTTATTTGACTCAAACTAGACCTGATATCATGAATTTTGTATGTATTGTTGCAAGATTTCAAGCTGATCCTAAGGAATCTCATATGACTATTGTGAAAAGTATTTTTAGATACTTGAAGGGGACAATTGCTTTTGGGTTGTGGTATCCTAAAGATAACGATCTTACTTTGAGTTCTTTTACTAATGTTGATTGGGTAGGTGATGTGAATGACATAAAAAGTACTAGTGGTGGTGCATTTTTCTTGGGTAAGAAGTTGATTTCATGGTTAAGTAAGAAGCAAAATGCCATTTCTTTATGTACTACAAAGTTAAAATACATGTTGCTAACAATTGTACTCAAGTATTGTGGCTGAAGCAGATGTTGAAAGATATCAAAGTTGTGTATGATGAGCCTATTGCTATATTCTGTGATAATTCAAGTGCAATTAACATTTCTAAGAATTTTATGCTGCATTCAAAGACCAATCATATATCTATCAAGTTTAACTTTTTGAGAGAGAAGGTGAGTGAAAAGGAAGTCAGATTGGAGTATGTGCCTACTAAGGAATAGACTGTAGATATTTTTACAAATCCATTGCCTAAAGATAATTTTGAGTATCTCAGAGGGAAGCTATGGATGAGTACCCCTCATAATCATAACTAACATGCATTCTCTTGCATCAATCCATGCATGTCATAGTCATATATTGATCTAGATTGATTTTGTGGTGGTTGCTACTCAAGGGGAGTAGACAAATGTTCAGATATGTAGTTCAAAGCTTGTGTGGAGAAAGAAAATGTGTATCTTTTTCATTGATGTCAAAGGGGGAGAAGATTCATGTGAAAAAATATGAATTATCTTGGGAGAAAAGTCAAAATATAAGGGGGAGAAAGAGCTAAGAGATAGCTGTGTTGATGGTGTTTTTCACATCATGTGTTGCCATCAATGCCAAAGGGGGAGATTGTTGGATATTGCTGATATGTGGTTGTCATTGATGTCAACACTATTGGAATTAATGTCTTTAAGGTTGTACATGTCGGGGATATTGAGAAAGTTGTAATAAAATAAGTTGAGCATTGTCATTGGTGCAGTGAAGTTCATTATGTTGGATATTGTTGATATGTGCAAAGATATTTATTGGTACAAGTCAAAAATGTAGTATAGGAAAGTATGGTGATCAACTTGGTGTCTAAGTATTTATGAAGAGGTAGGTACACATGTTCTGATTTTCTTACAATATGTTTTCATTAACATCATTCATGTTTGGTTTACCACACGAAGAGACAAGTTGTAGAAATTTTTCTAAGGAATTCATAATGTATACTTTAAGACTCATGGTATTTTTGTTGGCATCCTTCCATGAAGCAAAATTTTATCTTTTCATTTCAAAAGATATGATGGCTGAGATGTGAAATTTTTATATTCAACAATTCAAGTCATTACACCTTTTGTAATGAAAGTTATAAGTGACAAAGTATTGGTCTAAGCTCTAGTAGAGTAAAGTGTTGATGAAGGCTTATTGGAATACTTTGCATTCCTCTAGAGTGATAGATGTGGTTGTGTAGACATGGGAATATTATTATAAAATTTTATGGGTTCATCCTTATAATTCTAGGATGTTTTGATGAAATATAATGTAATGTCATAAGTTTTGAAGTGTTACAGACTATTTGGGATGTTTTCTTTTCATGAGTTCAATATGTTTCACTTCTTGCACTATATCATAATTATTATATACTTTACAAGAAGGTTGAAGAGATATTGTGCATAGACTACATTTTTCACATCTTGATTTCCATGATGCTTTTGGTTTACCATCGATGGTGTAAAGATGAATAATTGGTAGTGTTGGTAGTATTGATGTTGTTTGAGTCAAAAATCTTGTTCCCTTCATTTATGGTTCATCTAGATTAATTATTTTTTCTTTGGATAATGTGTTGTGATCTATTTGGGCCTTGTTATGTTGAGTGTTGATCCACAACTCATTTTCTCTTCATAATGTATATGTTTTGAGCTGACATATGTAGTATCTTATGTTTCATCTAAATTTCATCTTGGAGATGACCTAATCATGGTTTTGAGTTGTTGTGGAGGGTATTTATAGAAGAAAAAAATAATTTGTGAAGGTAACAGTAACAAATAATAGAGATTGAGTAGTATGTTAAATATGAAGTGTGTGAAATCAATGTGATGGATCAATTGCATGAAAAATGGATTGCAACATCAACATATGTTAGATGAATCTTCTATAGAAATTCATGTTCATGTGTTCCTTGTAATTTCTATATGTCCTACTATCAAGAAGTGACCCTCTTTAGTAGGTATTTGTATCTTTTTCCAAGTTTGTGTGCCTTAGCCTACAATTCTAAAAGGAAGTGAGCCTTATACAACATTATAATTTTTATAAAAAGTGAACTTCATTTATTTTGAGTTAAATATCACCATGGTTTTTCCCTCATTGGGTTTTCCATGTAAAAATATTGGTGTACTTGTGTGGTGCATGTTTTAATTTCTTCTCCTCTTTTAGTTAATGTGATTTGATGTTTAATCCACAAATATAATGGTTTAGGTTTTAGTATATGTTTATTCACCCCCTCTCAACATTTTGATGTGTTGAACATAACTTAGCAGTTAGTCTATATGTTAGTCCCCATTTTCCACTTAAAAAATTCAATGAACCCAAATTTCCTTACACTTACTATATCTTTCTAATTTTTTTGCTTTTATTCTTAAAAAATGTAATTAGTTTTAATTATTTATATTATTGGTTTATATAGATTATTTGTAAAAAATTGTGCGCTTTAATTAGAAAAACCACTTAAATAACCTTTTTGTTTTATTTTATATTAGAAAAATAAATATTAAAAAATATATATATTCTAGCCCTTAATTAACTTTTGTTGTCTTGTCAAAATCATTCTTCTATTGCTTTCTCCTTTTCTTCTCCTTTACCATTTTCTACAAAGTTAGATTATCCAATCACATGTGAGCTCATTTTGCAAAATTTTGATGTGTTCCATGAGCCATTTAGTAGTGATTATTTTTATATTTTAAAAGAGGCCCTCAAGGACTTCATATCAATAGAATCATCCTCTATGAATCACAAAATGTCCCTTTTTCAAAGATTAATCAACATGATTTGTGTTTCTAGAAGGGAATCTGAGAAACAAAATATTGTTGTACATCTTCATTCAAACATTCATAAATTAAAAAATAATCCTATTATCACTATTCAAGGTGTTCCTAACACATTTTTACATCCTTGTTACATTCTAAAAAATTTCAAATAACATACTCAAGATAAAAAAACTTAATCAAAATATATCACAAAAAACCTTATTATAATTTAGTGGCTCATACATATAACACTTGAAATAATAAAACAATCTAGAAAAATAATATTTTTCCCTTCTTCTTTTCCATATTCTCAAACTTCTCTTCCACCTTCTCAACCTATGCTACCTCTAGTACCTCATCTTCCTCAAAACTCTAGTAGAGAGTATGATCTCATCGAACAACTCTGTGATACTCTAGCTAATGTTTTACTCTATTAATTAATATAAACCTAACCTATATACCATGGGTTGCTATACGAATCCTTACAAAAGATATTGATTCCACCTTCTATTACACTAAATTGCATAGCATCTTGTTTGAATGTATACATAGGACAAATTTTGATATTATATTCTTGCAACATGAGTTAGACTCTTTTGAAATCCAAAAAATACATGATACTCTAGTGACATTTTGTCATTAATTGTAATAGAATAAATTGTACCCTAATCAATAATTAATCAAACATTAATATTTTTAGCATTGAACTATTACGTTCATTTGGTGTGGATATGTCTCTCATTAAACTTGATATTATTTTTGTTCAGGGATTTCATAATACAAGTTGATAGTCCTTGGGTACAATTACACTACCAGTAGTGGTAGAAATCATAATTTTACCTATTCCTATACATGTCTTGCCTAATTATCTTTCATATAATATTCTTCTAGGTAGACCATGGATTCATGCTAGGGGTTGGTATTATCTACTCGTCATCAACAATTAAAAAATTTCTATAGTAAAAAAATTTATGTAGTTGAGGCTGATATGAGTATGGAGAGTTTCTTACAAGAAAAATTGAAAAATCAACCTACTATTTCTAAACCTATTGACACTTCAATTCCTTCTTCAATATAATAAGATCCACTACCTCATGTTAATAATAAAAGAGAGTTTGATTTACCCATGAGTGATCTATTGTGTGATGATTGGGGATCATTAGATTTTACATTTACTTTCATTGGGGATTCTAAAATCTCACCATTAAATCCCAAAGAATTGAATTTTCCTTCAATGGCATCAAGATGATTTAATACAAATAATGATCAAAATAATTTTTCATCTTCAAGTACATGTTTTGTTAATGATTATTGTTCATTAGATTTTACACCCTCTCCTATGGGAGAGTACAAAATCTCACAATCTAAACCTAACAAGTCTTTTGTTTCATTTTCCCAATCTTCTTCTACATCAACAAATCCAAAATCATCCTATGTCTGAGGAACTCATTAGGTATATTACCCTTGAAGTTCATTTCTATGTGGTAAATTCTTACCATTTTGTTATGCTTAATCATTTCCCCCATAAAAGGATAATTTATTTTTCTTATTATATCTTGGCATCGCTAGAGTTCAGTCTAAAGGACCACAAAAGGAACCCCAAAAATCCATTATTTCATGTGGGGATCATTATTTTAATCTCTAACTATGATAAATATTTTGAGGTGTCTAAACTAATTGCTACTGCCAAGGGTAAGCAACAAAAGTCGACTATGGAGTATGAAACAGTTTTTGAAGAGGAGTCAATTAGAAAGAAAGGGAAAAAGAGGAAACTTGTTTTGGAAAAGGAATCAGGGTCTAAGATGGATGTGGAATATGTCCCAAATTCTCTTGCTTCCATGGAGATGGTTTCACAACCCCTGAAGTGGGTAATTCTAAGAAAGGGGTGTCAAGCCCTAATAAGGGTTATGACGATTGTAGTGAGGATATTGCAACTGAAAAGCCAAGTAGATGCCTGAAGGAGAAGACTAAAATGGCTAGTGAGGTGTCTTCACCTCCTATTTTGGGGAAAATCATAAGAAGGATCCAGAGGTGAGCAGTAACAAGATATTTTTTATTAGTTTTGTGAGCCAATTGCTTTAGATGCAAGTGATTCTCCCCTTAGGATGGTTGGTGGGAAGGGTATTGTTGATTCCCTAGTTGTTGATTTGGACTCGTAGAAGAGAATTATGTTTCTAAGGAGATTGTAGAATCTTTTTGAAAAATTAAAATGTCGGTTGCTACTGGTAAGGGTAAGGATGTCTCTACTAGTCTGGACAAGGTAAGCTCCTCTTAGGAGGAGGATGTTGTGGGTAAGGGTGTTTTTAACTTTGACTATGAAGATATGTTTGATGTTTGTGAATGGCTAGAAAGGGTTCCATTTTTTTTCTCAAATTGTTTAAATGGGTGTTCCATGAACTTAACATGACCAATGTTAAAGTATGAGGTGCGATGAGTAAAGCTAGTGAGTCTTCGGTTCAGAATCAAATTGATGGACTATTTGATTCTTTGAAAATTGTGGCAGATGAAATGCTAAAGATGAAGTAGATTCTTGAGGAAATAGTTATCACCCTTAAGGACCAAATGAAGAGGATTTATGCTAATTTGGAGAAGGGTGGGGAGGAGACTAAATCTACAGTTAAGTTTGAGTCCATGGGAATTTCCTCTCCTTTCGATAGTGCCAAGAAATGCAAGGAGATTGCTCCTAGTAAGGAGATTGGTTTTGTTGGAAGGCTTATGGAGGAAGACATTTATGTTGATAAGAGTGGTGATAAGCATAATGTTTTGATTACTGATGTTAATGTGGGTAGGCTTGGGTCTAAAACACAAAACAAGACCAAGGTTCAAGCTAGGACTCTTGTTAAAGATTTTTTTGAAGTCATGGGTAACTGTCATAAGGCTGTGGTGAGTGACATGGAGGCTACTAGTATCCTGAAGAATATGTAGTGTTGTTGATTTTGTTCCTCCTTTTTGGTTGTTGTTGTTTTTATGGTGTGTTGTTTTTGGGTAGCTATATGCTTTATGTAGTTATCTTTATTATAAGCTGATATTTTTTGTAACGGGTTTTGGGCCCCTTCAAAATCCTTTTTTTTTACCTCTAATGAAAACTAAATCCAAAAACATCATCTTATGATGGTGATGGAGGATCCTTGGCTTTCATCCCTCATTTTTTAGAGGTATCTAATCCTAACATGTCAATACACAAAAAGGATTTGTATTCTTGAAAATAAATCAATTATTCTCATAATAATTTATACAAGACTCCCCCATCCGAGTTAGAAAAACATTATGGGCTTGGATTTAAAATTATTTCTATAATTAGATATAAAAAAAATGGAACAAGGATTTAAGGATCAAGAGAAGTCTACAATATAATTTTCTATAAGGCATTCAAGTTTCCAACATTCTCGTTCATCTATATCTCATACTCCATCATCTACTATATTTATAACTTCTTGTGGTAAGCAAGTAATTTTTCCTTCATAAGAGAAAGGGTTTACTACTACTACTTATCCTCTATCTAAGCAAGAAAATATATTTTCAAGGCTTCTTAAAATCCACTTGGTTAACATTCCCCCTCCAAAACATAAGAAGTTTCATAAATATAACTCATTTTATGCATATCATCAAGTCTATGGTCATTCTACCAATGAATTATAGGCATTGACCAATAAAATATAAAAAATTCATGATTGTGTTGCTATCACCCTTTAATGTGTTGATGAGCCTATTCATTCAAATTAATAAATTCTCTTCTATGGTGTTTCTCATCATTATGTGGCATTTTTAGCTTCATTTTTATTTTATTTTCCATTCATGGTGACAAAATCTTATGTGAAACCATATTTCATCTACAATAGTAGCATGATAGTCTTAAGCCTAATTTTCCTTTCCTTTACACTTGGGGGAAAGATTAACTAATTTTGGAGGTGTGCATCCTTCTTTAGGATGCTCTCCCCCCCTTCTTTTCCTTAAAAAATCAATATAGGAAGTATGCAAAAATTTTAAGGGGGGACATATCACTCTATCCCTTTCAATGATGTATTATGAGATTTGACTTATTGACATAGCCCTTTGGTGGTGGTGTTATTTATAATGCTCCTAGAGGTTTTAGTATCAATTCATCCCTTGTGATATTAAGCATTTGATTAGTCCCAAATGATGCTAAAATTTTACACACCTTGAGGTGATCTGTTCCCTATGACCTTAAAATTTTATGTGCTCCCTAAAGCGTGATTGAAAAATAGTCAAAGGATTTATCATAATCGAGCTTCCTAGTATAAGAACTTGAGTAATTTTTTACATGGACACCTAGCATAATACAACTTAATTTCCAATGGAGTCATGTGTTTCATGAGTTAACTAGCATGGGTATGTGCAGGATCATCATGGAAAAAATAGGCCCTTAAGTGGCAAAAAATTCAAAAAAAATCGAGTTAGGCAACTTGACGTAAAATTTGAATAAGTTATCTATATAATTTCAAAAATATGTAAGAATATAATCTGTAGAAAATTGAATGTAGTTTCTAAACTACTAGGTTTGTTTAAAAATAAATAAATCTATTTGGTGAAAATTTGAAATTTCAATGCAATAGTACTTAAATCTTAGGGAAAAATAAGAAGTAGGTGTCTATCTGACCACCCTAACCATAATAAAATGATAATATTTTTTTATAATATTTTAGATATAAGTAGAGGACTCATGTCCCGATGTGATATATTTTTATAATTTTTTCCAAGTAAATAATTAATTATGATTTTTTATTACAAATTTTAAAAATATAAAAACTTCGTATGTCGACCACCATAACTTGGTCAAAAATTCATGAAATTCATTTTTTCTTTTTTTAATCCTATAGTATGTGAAGCATAGAATGTGACACATGTTTTGGATTCAAAAAATGTGATACTGTTTGAAAGCTATAGATATTTTTCAATCAGCCTATCAATTAGGACTTTAGTCATAATTTGAATAGAAAATGAATAATAATTACTTATTAAACTCAAAGTAAAACATAATTGATATTGGTGGAAATCTGAGAATATCCTTTAAAAACCCTTTTCGTTTCATCAATTTTGGGTAAAAAAAAATTCATCAGCCACATACCCATCATATTACCACTTTTTGGCCGATCATGATCCTGCACATACCTGCATAAGAAAAGTTGTTATCCTTGTGAAACCCATCATATTGCATGGAAACCTAGAATATCATAACTTGTTATCTAGTAGATCTATGTATCTCATCATTTTAGCATTTTATATGTTTATGTTCAATGGATGATGCTTGGTAATTGAGACAACCTTATAAAATGAGGTTTGTCTACAATGTAAACTCAAATCTTAATTTTTTGTGTACTATCATTATTTTTTCTTTATTTCATGTGCATTTTATGTTTTATTTATGCATGTATTATGTTTTCCTTATGTATTTCACATGTTTAATTTATGTATTTTTTGTGTTTTCTTCATGTATTCTATGTGTTTTCTTTATGCATTCCTTGTATGAATTATTTTTCTTTATGTTGTGTGGCGTATTCTTTTATGTTTATTCCATTGATTTCTCTATGTATAATTTAACCTTTCTTTGTATTTGGTGTGATATATTTTATTTAGATTGTATTAACATTGTAGATTGATGAGATCCTAAGATGGGGTCTTGTGCACCCTTCAACTTGGTGTCATATTATCTCTTCAATATTTTGATATAACAATTTATTCCTTTAGTGCAAGTATGAATGTAATTTCATACTCTCACTAATGTGGGGGCTAAATGTAACATTGAAAACTGTAGCCATCTATGATTAAATGCTCAGTATAGCCCTCAATCAAAATTATACTTTATTGTATGTTCTAAGTTCTCACTTTGAGATGTTTCTTGATATAATTGGTCTTATTCTCGATCCCATGACCTACCTTAAGAGAAAATGTCAGGTAGGACACTAGGACCTTGTACTATTGTTACAACGATTTTTTAAATTTAGGTCAGTTCTTTTGTGATTTATAATATGACCTTCTTGTCATCCTTTCTCAAATGGTCACTTTTCTTCATGTGTGTATGCATATAGATAAGTAAATTTTAACATTTTAAGAAGGTAAGCTCTTTTGAGATTTGAATCCTTTGGTAAGAGAAAAAAATAATTCAAGCATTCTTGAATCAAGAGTTTTATATTTCCATTCTTAGCTACAACAAACTTATGTTCAAGTAAATATGTCGTGTTTCATTATTTCTCATTTTATTTAATTGACTAGCCTATTAGAAGAATATAATGGAGCCTTCTCCTTTACACTTGTGAATTATTTGTGAATACTTCATAGATCACATAATGGTTTTCAAAACTATAACTTAATATTCAAATTATTATTTACATATTATAATTTTCTCCCATGAGATAACACATTTTTTTATTTATCTTAGCATCTAATCCACCGAGGGAACATAGTCTTGTATCTCCATTTGTTGTTGTGAAAGTGGAAACACTTACATGGGATTTAACTAAGGAAAACCCCTATACAACAAAACCATTTTCCCCCCTCTTCTGTTTAGGCTATCAACTTGTTTATTTAAAGAAAGATATGAATATTAAAGTTACTTGAAACTTTAAACATATCTCCGTACCTTAATTACATTACTACATGTGAAGACTAGGGTTTTGAACATTTGTGGGATCACAGAGTGAATTTGGACCACAACTGACGAAAGATAGATGTTAAATGCCTTCTTGACCTAACCACAACTTTGGATCTAAATTATTTCCCTTAGGACATTAGCATGACACACTAGTGTCCCACTCCAATTTGTACAACCCACTTTTGGTGATAGGTGCTCTTTTGTGTCTATTTCCCTGCTCTATGTTCAATTTTTGTTTTTTGTATTTTCCTATTTTTGAATTCTATAATTTATTAAGAATTAGGTTTTTTACTCTCTTATTCTAAAATTACAGCACATTATATTCAATCCATCCTCTTTACAAAAAAATAATAGTTCAACCTAGAGAAACTCGGTTCTCCTTTTAGGTCCCTAGCCAAGCTTATCATAACCTTGCTAGTTCATGTTGGTATAATTTGGCAAGGAAGAGGGTTGAATTGGTTTAACATACTAGTTAGTGATGAAAGAGGGAGACTCATACCCTTCAAATCTGAAATAAAACACTTCACACAGTCTAAACCCTCTCTGAAATATCTCACAACAAAAAATTAAATTAGAAATCAAGAATTTGCAAATTAAACTCCACAATTTGTTTGCACAAGAAAACATTAAATTACTTAGTTAAATAAAGTTTATTACAACTTAATTTTCAATCATCATTGGACTTATGATCAGGAAATAAATCCATACATCATCTGATATTCTAATAGGAAAACATCCAAATACAATTCATGCTCAATCTTGTGAGCTTTTACAAACATATCCTCATTCCAACACCTCAACTCCAGATGTAACTCCTATAAATTGTACCTGTTCATCTGAAAAATTAATGGACTGATATAAATTAGTCACAACCTAAAAAAATACATCCATGACACTTGTCCAAGAATTCTATACCTCCCCTTTTCTCCTTCCCAAAATTTCTCTTTTTAAAACTTTTCAATGAAAAGTGGGTTTTATGTTGCTTAACTCCTCCTGTCATAGAATTAATTTCATATGAGAATTATTTGGACCTCTCCAATATGGCATGACCCTTGGTGTTTCTACATGTGAAAACCTTCAAAAATTAATTAAAAACCATTAAAATCCCATGTCTAGCAACCTTGTGAATGATAAGATGTAGTTTTTATTCTCCACCTTTAACTCCTGAAAAAGTAGAAAATAAAGGAAATTCCTACGAACCCACTTCTCCAATCCCTAATTTTTAGGGATCATGATGAGATGTTGTAACTCCTAAATTTCAAAAATTCAAATTCCCAAATAATCTTTTGAAGTAATTTTCAATTAAAGATTTAAGTTGTTTTTCTTACTTTTTCACCCCACTAGCCAACTTGTTAATGCGCAAGGAAAATATTTGCAAAATTTAATTATTCAAAAATAAACCATTTTCCATCCTACAACATGAGTTCAAATGAAAATTAACTAACTTCAACAATCCAAAATTGGTTAATTGAAAATTAATTTTTTTTGTTGATACAGGATAGCCAAATGCAATGGATGCTCCTACATCAGACACCCATGGTAGAGAAGAAATTTTTTATGAGTATGAATCATAAAAATTTGTAGAATCTGTGCACATCCTAGATCCATCTCATTGATTTTTCTATTGGAATCTTCTTATTCATCAAATTCTGCAAGATTAAAATATTATGTCCTTTCATCTTTACTCCTCTACCCTTCATGTATTTCAAAAAAATTAATCTAACCTCCCACCAATATATTCCAACAGAATTAACAATCAAATATATGCCTCCACCTTCAACAAAACAAATTCACTTCATTACCTCTATTGATCTTTTACCTTTTTCCTCCTCCTTTAGCTGGTCTGTAATGTGGTTTGTCACTCCTATTATGTCTTCAAAAAGACATATTGTTCTTGCAATTTGATATTTAACACCCAATTCAATGTTAGTACCACAATCCATAGATTCATTCGCCATATTTTGTAATAAATAGTCATGCTTTATTATCAAGTAATTTTCATCTTCAATAATTTCAATCAAACAATCATATGAAAACTTCATTTTCACCTCAGTATGTTCAACACTCTCATATACTTCCAAAGGATTTATTTCTACAAAATTTGACTCTACTTTTACATTCTCAATATCATCAAAATGTGTACTAAAATCTGAAGTTTCCTCTTTACCTTTGGCTGAAACCTCTACATTCACTGAAATTTTCTCATTCCACATTCTTTCAATTACTTCAAGTCATAATAGCAAATCATCTTTCTCTTCCTTTATGTCACATGCATGAGACTCTGCTACACCCTCTTTCTTTTTTGCAATCAAAATATCATTAGAAGGATAATCAAAATTACCTTCAACTATTCTCTCCTCTTGTTTCCTCCTCTCAATATATACTCTCATTTTATCTATATATTGTTGCATCTTTATCATTTCTCTTCCTCTAATTGTCCAATCCCCCCAATTCTTTAACAATACAAGTCTTCAAACCCTCATGTTTTACCTATGTAAATTGCCTCCTTCAGTGATCTATTTACAAAACCCTCTTCCAATATTCACCGATATTAATGTAAAATTCCTCTTGTAGATATCTTTTTACAATCATGGGAACCTCAATTCCTCAAATCCTCTGAGAATTTCTTCTTACTTCTTGCACATTCATTTGCAAGCAAAATCTACACATTCTCCACCCTTAGGTCTAGTGCAAACTTCCTTCAATCGACACTTTGCCTACATGCTTAGGAACTCCTACTCTAATAACACTAATGAAAGAGGGAGACTCATAACCTTGAAGTATAAAATCAAACACTTCATACACTCTAAACCATCTCCAAAATATCTCACAACAAAAATTTAAATCATAAATCAAGAATTACAAATTAAACTCCTCAATTTGTTTGCACAAGAAAACATTAAATTAATCAGTTAAAGAAATATGATTACAACTTAATTTTCATTCATCATTGGACTTATAAGCAAAAAATAAATCCTTACAACATCTGATATTCTAATAGGAAAACATCCATGCTCAATATTGTGATCTTTTACAAACATATCCTCATTCCAACACCTCAACTCCATATGTAACTCCTATAAATTATACCTATTCATCTGAAACATTAATTTACTAATATCAATCAGTCATAACCTAAAAAAAAAGACATCCATGAGGCTTCTTCAAGAATGCTACGCCTCCCCTTTTCTCCTTCCAAAATTTCTCTTTTTAAAACTTTTCAATGAAAACTAGGTTTTCTATTGCTTAACTCCTCCTGTCATATAATTAATTTTATATGCTTGATTTGGGCCTCTTCAATATGACATTACCTTGCTATTATTTCACATTAAAAAATTGAAAAATTAATTAAAAATCATTAAAAACCCATTTCTATAAGCCTTATCAAAGATAGGATGTTGCAGTTTTTTTTCTCCACCTTTAACTCTTGAAAAGGTAGAAAATCAAGGTAAGTCCTGGGTTCCCATTTATCCAATACCTAATTTTTAGGGATCATGATGAGGTTTTGTAACTCCTCAATTTCAAAAATCCAAATTCCCAAATAATCTTTTGAAATAATTTACAATTAAAGATTTATGTTGCTTTTCTTACTTTTTCACCCCACTAGCCAACTTGTCAATGTGCAAGGAAAATATTTGCAAAATTTAATTATTCAAAAATAAACCATTTTTCATCCTACAACATGAGTTCAAGCCAAAATTAGCTTACTTCAACAATAAAAAATTTCTCAATTGAAAAATAAGTTTTTTTTGTTGATACAGGATAGCTATATGCAATGCATGCTCCTGCATCAGTTAGTCTAGATCTTAATCCCCTTTTTCCAACTAGACAAGGATAACTCGATGAAGATGAACCCATTGTTCCAATCAAAGGGTTAGGTAAAAATTATTATTCAACTAGAATCTAATGAAATATATATATATATATAATATTTAGATTTTTTATTAAACCCCAACCCTCGAAAATTGTTTCCTTAACTTTGACTATAAAAATCATTTACTTGGGAAAATAATTACTACTATGATTCTTTTTTTTTCTACTAGATCTATCCCTAATATAATCAATTTTATAGAGATATAAAAAGGTAAAGGGGGAAAAAATATTTGTATAAAAACCTATATTATTAAATTCATAACATGATGTATGAATAAATCAATTTGAGTATAACTAATCATTTCTTCAATAAAAATTTATATTTTCACAATCACTGTTGCAATATCAAAGGGAATTCCTTCAAATCATAATTTTATTATCTATTAAACATCTAGTGGAGGGAAAATAACAATAATATTATCTATGGTATGAATAAATAGAGTTTAGGTTGTGCAAACAAAGCAATTCACCATCAATAAATCACTATTGATATGAAACACATCAAATATATAACATATTCACTTCATAAATGTACAAAGAATAGAATACTTAACACTTGTTTAAAATTAGGAATGAAAAATACTATATAAAAATGTATACTTAATGTATCTTACAAATCTTACTTTCATTTGGTTAGTCTTTCTTGAATAAAACTACAAGTTTTAAAAATTATATGATATCATTTAAATAGAGAAAAAAATTAGTTATAGAAAATATTTTTTAGGTTATTAAATTAGAATTATTGTATCCTTTTGCATTCTCAACATAGCCAATAAAAATGCACATTTTCACTTCAAGTACAAATTATATTATTTCTTCCTATGAATATTCCCTATAGAATCACAACCAAATACTTTAAAATTTGTTACAAAAGGCTTCATACATATCTAAATTTCATATAACATCTTCTCAAATTTAAAATTAGGGGACCTAGCTTTCAAATAAAAAAAAATCTATTAGCTAATTTAATGGTAAAGTCTCATCTTACACTAGCATGGATCAATAGACTTCTATCTTTATCAAAAAAGGCTCTATCCAAAATTTTAACAACTCCATTTCGTGGTGTATATGATGTTATTTTTTTTATAATGTTAGTATGCTTACAATATACCTCAACTCATGAGTGAAAAAAATTTGATAATTATTCAAGCTAAATACTTTGATCTTCTTACTAATATAATTTTTATAAGCACTTGAATTCTTTGAACTTGAGAAAAAAAAATCAATTTTTCCTAACAAAATATACCCAACCATTTCAAAAGTAATCATAAATTTAAAATATATAATATTAGGAGTTACCAATTTAGTGTAGACCCAATATAAAAACTACATCACTATTGTGCGATCTTCCTATTTTCATCATATTCACACTATATTTTGATAGATTCACTAACTTATGATACTCTTGATTTTTCTATTTATTATTATACTATGGAATATTGATACTATATTATAGTAGCAGTGGATTGATGATAATCATGCTAATTAAGGTTATCGACTATTTATAATTTCTAGATTTAGATTTTACGATTTTAATTGGACATCACTACAAATGGATTTCATCATAAAGTTATTATAAAAAAGATTAAACATCATGGATATGATTAAGATTTTATGTATCTGAGGATTTTTTTTTGGGTAAGAGGTAGGATGCCTATATATTAATATATTAATAAGGATGTAAAAAAGTATATAATAAGATGATTTCGCTCTCATCATCCAGATTCAACTTATAACCCTCCTATTTAGCCCATACAATGCCATAGCAATTTTTGTTTTTATCCCATGACTTCCAAAAATGACATGAATTCACCATGTACCTTTCCCAAAATCATTACATTGCACGAATACTATTCCTAATATCACCTAAATTTCTAGAAAATTATTGAAAGATGCAGCCGGAATGTAGGAACAAAGTTCCAGAGCCTCATTGAAAGATGCAGCCAAAAGGAAGAAATAATGTTTTGGAGAATTCAATAGCTCTAAAGTTCTGGAGTATCACTAAAATATGTAGTTGTAATGCAAGACAAAATTTTCAAAGAATAGCTAAAATATGCAACTAGAAGGAAGAAATAAAGTTCTAGAGCATCATTGAAAGATGCAGCTAGAATGCAAGAATAATGTTTTGGAGCATTATTAAAAGATGCAACTAGAAGGAATGAGGTAATACAATGAAGTACCATGGAATGAAGCAATTATGAGGTGATACCCCTATTTGAAGCTTGCTCTAAATCAACCAAATTCTTTAAAATCGAAAAATCCTTTACATTATTCTTGTTACCTAGAAATGTGAATTCTTGACCATCACTACCTAAACTTGCAAGTTTTCTATTTTATTTCCTTCTCTATACACATGCAATATTTGAATTTATTTAAAAGAGTCCATTAATAACCAAGCCCTCTTGAGAATGTAATAAATTTTCCAATTAAGAATCTTTCTTTGTTTACAAAATATGTTACATCTTTTACGAATTATTACAAATATGTTTTAGATGATTAATTTATGTTACATGAATATCTCTTATGTATTCAAATATTGAGATTTAATATGAAGTGTTTATGTTGCACATATGATTTAGTGGTAAACTTTTAGTTAACTATATTCTTTAGACATATTTACAATTTCATGTATATTTTTGGGTTAATATTTCATGTCCAATAGTATTGGTCAAGGTCACTATAATCCATTGTTTGATTTTCCTCAATATACCTAAGCCTTCCCTTTTCGAGGGTTAAGGTATTCTTGTGTAAATATATATTGTAATTTTGAATTCATATTTTTTTATCATTGTCCTTGTTATATCTATTAAGTTTGTGGTGGTTAGACTCCTCATGTGTAATTTTTGGATTTCAAATTGCAATGGAAATTAGAGGCCATTTTATGTTCATTTATTTACTATTCATCTAAAATCAAGTCCCTAATGTGTTAACCTATAGGTTGGGGTCATGTCATAAATTTTTTGAAGTACTTTTGAGGTGTCTAGAACCTTTATTTTTTTATATAAGTTATGATATTGAGGAAATGAAAATCTAATTTTCTCTCTTCTCTCTTTTATCTAAGTAGTACTACTTTTCACAGTAGTCGCTCAATAATTATGTTTTGGTCTTCAGCTGATAAATCATTTAGGGTCACACCATGCACATACATTTTAAAAACACCTTTTTACATCACTCACACCTATTTTTTTATCTTCTCCAGAGAGTCTCATATATATATATATAAGTATATTTCATTCATCAATTAGGTTGGATAAGATCTATAAAAAACATCCACAAGGTAGATTCAATCTTCTTAATACATAACATGTGTTAGGTCAACCAAGACTGGGACCCAAACATAAAAGCTTGAAACACTCAAAAAACTTATAAATGAAATGTAACATTATATTCTCATTATACTACCATCAAAGATATAACCATAGGAACCATAGCTTCTAAATGTTCTTCATAAAAAGGTGCAGAGTCTCTTGCACAAATGTATAGAGCAGAGAAAAAATTGTAGTGTACAAAGTTAAAATCTATCATTGATAGCTTACTACTCCCAACACAAAATTTATCAAGATCCTAAATATAGTTCTTTGAGTGAATCATAATGACATAGTTAAGATATCATAGTCATAGGTTGTCTTGAGGTAAAATCTAGACCCAAAAACTAATTCATCAGTTCACGGATAAAGATCATATTTGATAGGGAATAACTTTCGGTAAATGTCTCAAACATTTGGTAAGGTATCGACATCAATGAAAACCATTTGATGCAATCCAATTTCCTATGGATATACACTATGCAAAAACCACACATCCTCACACGGGTTAGTGGAATCCAGTATCCACTAGGTGAGCCCTTGTAAAGGTGACATAGATATGCACATGGTCAGTATATGCACAAACACAAACAAGAAAGTGGCTATAGGAAATTCATGCCTAAGGTTGACTCTCACACATAACAACCATACCAAAGATATACATTCTAATAATTTTGATAAGCTTCCACCAAATAAAACTTTGAGGATATGAACAACATGCAAGTAAAGATTTTTTCAAAGGGACATTGCTTAGTTCATGTAAGGTCTCTTCTTAGGGAACATCATGCCTAATGTCTCCAAGAGAGGACATATAAAATAGATATCAAACTCTTAGAGGAAATAAAACCCAATGACACCACCAAAAAAAGGATGCATTGCAAGAAGAAAGAAAACCACATAGTGAAACACAAGTGTTGATGTATGCACCCACTTTAAAGAAGTTTCTAACACCATTGCTATGAGAAATTTATTTAAAGTAGAAGAAGGCATGCAAGCTTATTTAGAAATCCCTATGTGAAGTCATATGTTCCATAATGAAACTACAACATGAATAAAGGTTTTCCCAAAAAATGTAAAACATAGAAATAAATGTAAATCATATTTGAGCCAAATTAAGGCATGTCATCCACATCCCAATATTTCTCTTATATATATATGGAAGGTAGAAAAATGGCCAAGTGAGACAACAACAAGTTCCATATAAGGGCAAGGATTCCTAACCCCTTGCCCCAACTTAGTGCAAGACAAAAATGATTCAAGATGATTGATGAGAAATATGAAAATTGGTATCAACTAGAGGAACTAGGTGTTGCACCGCAAGGAAGAGCACCACAATCCTTAAGACGTGGAATTATATTACTCAAATCCTTACATTCATTAGTAGCATGACCATGAATTCTATGATATGCACAAAATGAAATCTTGTAGTAACATTTCTTTCATGTTTTTGGAGGGAGATATGTCAAGTGATCTTGGAGGAGTCTCGACAAGATACTCTCCTTCTTATTACAAGGTGTCATACTTACACAAGGCTCTTTAGATGGCAAGATTTTGTACTCTTATTTAAAGTAAGGTGTAAAATCTAATGAACTCCAATCATTACTAAGAAATTTCCTAGGAGTTCTTTGTGTCATGAAATTTGTGGAACAAGATAACTGAGAGGGGGGTGAATCAGTTGTACCTATTTTATCCTTTAAAACTTTCACCAGAGGTTAGATCAATAACCATTCACAGATCGTTTACTCTACTAATGTGATTAATTATTAAGTGCTAAAGTAAAATCAAAAGGAAGTAAAATCATACACACAATAACACCAGATTTATGTGGAAAACCAAATGAGGTAAAAACCATGGTGAGGATTAGCTCACAATATAAAGAAATCCAAAACCAAATACAATGGCTCACTACAAGAAGGCTCTCTACCAAGACAGGACTTACTTGTCCAAAATAGGACTCACTGCTTGGAAGGATCACTATCCAATAAGGGCTCATTTCCTATCTAAGGGATCATTGCCACATAATTACAAAGAAGATAGAAGAGATGTGTCATAGAGAGAAAATTATCTCAATGCAATAGATATTTTCACCACATTTCACTCACACTTGTAGAGATTCTTGAATGATAGAGAACACCTTCATCTCACTACCTCCAAGAACTCAGTAATTAAAATTTGTATTGATCTGCTCAAACTCACATCACACACTATTTTGCATATATCTAACATCAATCTTGCATTTATCTTTTTCATCTATCTCATCTTTCATCAACATCCTGACTTATAATTATACTGACTTCAATCTTGAAACCTATCCAAGGCTGGCCACACACAATTTATATTTACAAATTTAAATTAGGTCAACACCAAAACCTTCTACGGTGGAATTATAATGAGGGTGACCCAAATACATACTTAATAGTAACCTAAATAAGTCCCAACATGCCTCAACACACTTCCATGAACTTCATAAGTAGTGTTTAACACAAGGTTGGTCAACACTAGTGTAAAACACAAAAAAAATAGCACACACAACCTTAACTTGTTCCAAAATTCTCAAGCAACAAATTTCACTTGAACACAACCTCATCAACTTACTCTTAGAATTTCAAGTCTTGAAACTAGAATGCAGAGAAATTTGGAGCAACTACATTTCTCCTAGACCTTAGCCAGGCATAGTGAAATGCACAGTTCACAACTAGTGAAGATATCTCACACTGAACAATGATCCAAAAACTAAACAATGATCCAAAGACCCAAATTCTAGATAAAACAACTACCAACAACCATGAATAATATGCCAAGAACTCATAATCATAGAGGAAATATAAAGCACATCCCAGAGCACACATAGAATACCTATAAACTTTCTTTATTACAATTTTCTCAATATCCTTGACATATGCAACCAATAAAAAAATTTCATGACATCAATGACAACAACGACAAGTTGATAACTAGTTAACCAATTGGCATCAATGACAACACCTTCATACTTGTAAAAATATCCCCCTTTGTCATTGATGGCAACACATGATGTGAAAAACCATTAAAGAAAACACAACATCTTTGAACCACTAATCTCCAAAATTTTGTCTCCCCCTTACTATGATGTGAAAAACCATCAAAGATAACACAATATCTTTGAACCACCAATCTCCAAAATACTTTCTCCCCCTTACTTTTTTGTATGATATTTTCTCCCCTTTTGATATCAATGGAAAAGGAAAAATGCATTAAGAGAATTATTAGTATTGAATACTCCCCCTTAGGAGTACACCCAATCAACTACACAATGAAAACACATGACACTACCTACTCCCTAGAGAGGTAGCCACCAAACATCAATCTCCATATCCATCTAGTACAAGAAAGGAGGGGAAATAAACCCTAACTTCTCCCAGAGATACTCAAAATTATCTTTAGGAAGAGCCTTAGTAAATATGTCAGAAATCTAATCTTTCATAGGTACATACTTGAGCTTTACTTCATTCTCCAAAACCTTCTCTCTCAAAAATTGATACCTTATTGATATATGTTATTTCCTTGAGTCCATCACAAGATTATTTGATATGTTAATTGGACTTGTATTATCACAAAAAATAGAGATGGGGTCATCATACATTACTCTGATATCCTTTAATGTCTATCTCATCCACAAGACTTGTGCACAGTAGGATGTTACAACAATATACTTAGCCTTTGCAATGGGTAAGGAAATTGAATCTTGCTTTTAACTTAACCATGACACCAATTTGCAACCAAGAAATAATGCACCACCACTTGTACTTTTTCTATAATAAACACAACTTTCCCAATCTACATCTATATAAGCACTTGGTGTAAAATCAATATCCCTAGAAAACCATAAGCCATAATACAGAGTGCCATTTGGATATCTGAATATCATCTTAACAGAAGAAACATGTGTTTCTTTAAGGTCTCTTGAAATATAGCCACAAGACAAACTACATCCATGATATCTGGTCTAGTAGTAGTTAAATACAATACTTCTCCAATCATTGATATGTATTTTCTCTAAATAGCCTTAGGTGAATCATCATCTTTAATCAATTTGCAGCCAATCACCATAGGAGTGCATACCAGTTTGGAACCATCCATCTCAAACTTCTTCAACATTTTTTTTGCATACTTCGACTATGAAATAAAAATCCCTTTTTTTGTTTGATTGATTTGTAGGCTAAGAAAGTGTCGTAGAAAAATGGTCCCTTGTCATTTTCATACCCTTTTAGGTCTTGTTTCATGGTGTTGGAACTATGTTGCTTTGATTTTATGTTGTAACATGGTTCGAACATGCTTATTTAGGTACTAAAAATCAAAGAACGACGTCTTGTGAAGGTGTTGTGAAGTGTTGTAAGACATTTCTACATTCTTCCAGGCTCTATTTAATGCAATTTACCTAAAAACCACCTTCCCACTCATCAACAAGCCCTATTTTGAAGTGTTGTAAAGTCTTGTAACAAGCTTTCACGCTCTTCTAGGAACATTTTCACTATTTACACCCTTCTCATGCTTTATTTGTCCCTTTATGACCTCATAAGTTGTAATTAAGTGTATTTTTGAATGTTATCCTAACAAATAACATTAAATACTATAACATTTTTCCCTACACGTGTTTTTAGGTTCTAGGTGCGACCCATTCACCATGGGTGGTGAATGAGTCCCCTTGGCCCAAAATTCAAAATATTTCAAATTTCCTTTTGGGATTTTATTCAAAATCACTTGATGTTAGCCTGTGATGAAGTATGAACATATACTAAGGCACAAAAATTGTAAAAATAAGTGATTTTCACCTCATTTTACATATCCAACAATCCTCCAACATTCACATATCATATCCAAGCTATCTCAAGCATTCAAGAATTCTACATCAACAATTCAAGCACTTTGAAGTGGTCATTAACATTAGTTCAGACTTGCATTATCAAGAGTTAGGTGAGTTGATAACACTTGCATGCTATTAGTTTATCTTTCTCTTTCATTACTTTGTCAAACCCCTATTCACTAACCCCTAATCATTATTCCCCTTTTTCTTTTTTTTTGCAACCTTTTATTTTTAGATTTGATAGGTTATTAGGTGTTGAATAGTGATTTTGAAGTCAACTAGGTGCTTCAAGTCAATTTGAGTCAAAATCAAGCTTGGAGAGAGTTATTTGTCTATTTTCTATAGATTTGACTCCAACAACCCGACAAGTAGACATTCCAATATCTAGTGTTGTAGAGTTGTCTCCTGGTTTTTCAAAAATTTGGAGGAGGATTGATTCACCACTTGTGGTGAATGAGTCCCACTTTATGACTAGAAACTTGAGTTTTTTCATATTTCAAATCCCTACAGACAGAAATCAACCCTTGGCAATTTTTCACTAGTAGGTGGACTTATTTGCCAAACTGGGTGAATGAGTCCCATTGTGAAAAATCAATGAATTTCACCAGCATCTAGAATATTCCAGAAACTTCACATTTCATTCAGGTGCACTCATATTTAACTAGATATTCTTTCTATTTTGCATTATTTCTTCATTTACATAGTTGTAATTACACTTTTGCATTCATTTTTAGTCACTTAGATTAATCAATTGCATTTAGTTAAATTTATTTAAATTAAACAATATTGCATAAATCCTAATTTGAGTGATACATTACCATTTTTGGCCCTATCTCTCTCCTTTTAGGTGAAAAACCCTATAAGTGCAAGAGTAGTCCATAAGGTCCCAAAAATCTATGTTTTTGAAAGAAATTCATCTCACCAAACATAGACATCTCAAAATCTTTTTGCATTTCTTTAGCAAATATTTTACTCATTGTTTCATTTCCTCCAAAGATAATATCATCATCATATACAACTACTATGAAGATTTTGTCATTTTCAATTTTGAAGTACAAATTGCTATCTATAGTACCTTTGTTGAAACCTTGGGGTGATCCCAAAATACTAGTTTACAATTTTTGGCTAAACTAGACATTGAATTGAACTTTTTTAACTAAATCTTCACTTTCAGGGACCTATAGCAGCTAAATTGTGAAGAATTTGAAGATGATGCAAACTAATGATTTGTGACATTTTGTAAGTAGATTCTAAATATGTTTTTTTGAAATTTTTTGGAATCAAATTGCACTTATTTTTTCATCTCCTTCAAAACCTAGTTTTTAATAATAAACACCATTTTTAAAGAATGGCATTATTGGCTAACACAACTTTTTTCAATGAAGGATACAATTCTATTTTTTTAATTTAGATTCATAAGTATGATATCTAGTGCATGAAATTGGTTTCATGGCATTTCATTGAATATTTTTTTCTTAATTAAGTTTCAAATTCAAACTAGTTACAATTTAGATACAATTTATTGGCTAAAACATAAAAAAAAATTTGTATCAAAATTCAATTTTCGTTTTTTGGATCAGGGACATCAATATCTACTGCAATGATGCAGGTTGTTTTTGGCTTTGTTTTAGGTGTATTTATGTCATGTCTTAGCCCTAATGCAGGTTGTTTTTGGCCTTGTTTTAGGTGTCTTTATGTCACGTCTCAACCCTGATGCAGGTTGTTTTCGGCTTTCTGAGGATTTGCTACATGTTTTGATGTGTGTGGTAGAATAATAATTAGTATGATGGTGTTTTGGTGTGGAGATAAATGAAAGTGTTTATTTAAATTATGGAAAGTTGAATAGTATTGAATGTCTTCTACTTTGAGAATGAAGCAAAATAGAGTAGAAACATCTTAATTTATGTAATATATCATTTGATTTATATCTTTATGTGATACTAATGCAATTATTGTTGTGTGCCTGAGTGCACTTGAGTTGCAGGAGGTCAAAGACCAAGGGTGTGATTAAGGAGAGGAGGTTAACTTCTTGACAGGACAAAGTAGGATGTCCTCTCGATCGCACACACAAGCACTTAGATTCATATAGAATGCATTTAGGAATGATAATTTTTGTATGAATGTTTGATTATTTGCAAATAATTAATGATTAGTTAAATTAAAATATAAGCATAATAAATTAAGGGAATTAAATTTTAATAATAGTTAATTATAGATTTTGATTCAAATTCTTATGCATTCTACTCTTCTTTTAATTTGTGATAATCTTTGAGTTAATAAGTTAACTATTAGTTAGAAGACATTCACTTTATTATTGGGTAAATATTTTCAAAAAGGGGATTTGCATGCAATTAAATTAAATATTTTTCTTATTTTAAAATCTATTATTTTCAAGATTAGGTTTGTAGAATAAAGAAAAAGAAAACTTTAAAAGAAGAGAAGGGTAACGGGAAAAACTAACTTTTCTTGAAGTATTCGGGAATTGCTCTGCAACTAGTTTTCTACATGGCTTCCAGATAGTATTTTGGGATTTTTTTTTTAATTTCAATAGATTAGAAAATAGAAGAACAAAAGAAAGGAAAGGAGAAGAGTATAGCTTTGTAGGAAGGAAATTTCAGAGAAAGAAAGAAGAGGAAGTTGCAAAGACGCTTCTTCAGTTGTCCACAAATCATCTTGGTTCTTCTTCATAACTCTCTTTTATTGTATTAAGTTTACTAGATAAGAGAAAAGAAAACTTCTTGTGTGTGCAAGAACTAATTGTGAAAAACCCCTCTATTTTTTGTGCAAATTTTTATGGTAAAATCTGTACATTCTTTTTAAAATTCTTTCTAAATTTTAAAGTTAATTTTGTTTCTCTGTATTTTATTCTAAAAACAACATTCTTTTTGGTAAACTATTTAATAAATCTTGTGCTAGATTGTTGATTGTGGATTATTATATATATTTATATATCTAATAATCAGTGTGAGTGTATTTATACAAACATATACACATATTTTTGAACTGAATCATTTTGGCACTATACCAAATCAAAAACAAATTTCCAATGAATAGTATTTAGATGTTTCTGAAATCAATTTTTTATTTTTGAAATTTTTGTTTATGTGAAGGGGGGGCTAGGGTTTCTCCCTAGCAATGCCCTCCCCATAAGGGAAGGGTGGTGCTATGAGAGACAACATTCCCTCCATAGGTCGTGGCCTATGGAGGAAGCGCTTCCTTCCATAGGTAGCGCCTCCCCATATGGGGTGGGCGGCAGAAGCCTTCCATATATATATTATATTCTTTTTAAAAAAACACCTGTAAGATAATCTGTGAAAACTACGTTTTTCCAATATATTTTCGAATGGGATATATAATGCATAGTATGTTATATATATACATAAATTGTATATATATATATATATATATATATATATATATAAACACACACATACAAATAGCAGGAATATTAAGTGTTGAAAATCCTTTCTTATTTGAGGGAATTATTTTTCTTTTGTAAAAGATTCCTAAATTATAAACTTAAACACATAATATGACTACCTGGGAAATGAAATACTTAAATACATTTAAATGTAATATATATAAAAATACAATTATATAAAAATTTATACATGTATGAATATTTGTATACCTCAGTAAAAATATATATACATATGTAAATATGGGATTTTATTTGAACTTTTTTTATAATTAAATCAAGTTGAAACCATGCATATTGACATAGACTTGGATTTTTCTAGATCCAAGCACGAATGTATGCATATAAACATATTAAAATATAGTTATATAAATGAATATTAATATGAGTTTCAAACTTAACATTTTAATTTCATACTTTCAATGGAAAATAAGTTGTCAAATCTGTGATGCATAATGTATAAATCTGAAAATGAATAGGTAAACTATTGTGCTAGAATTATTCTTTTTCCTTTTTCTCCTTTATGTTAACTTAGTATCTGTTGCATATATTTCTAGATATACCTCCATTGATAAATGTGGGAAATCTAAGTACATTCCAATCCTTACTTATAACGCTGATTTGTGTAGTTTCTTTTTAAATTTATATAACCTCATTATTTTGGAAAAATTATTCAAATAAAAGTTACAACTTATGATTTCATACACGCTCTTTTCAAAAGACCAAATTTAGATTGATTTGAAATCATAGAAATTGACTTACAAAAACCAACTCATGATCAAGTTTTCACTTAAGATAGAGTGCTAAGGTTAAGTTATTTGTGAGCCTTGTGAGTACATTGTAATTATTGGTATTCCTTTAAAGTTGAGATGTCTAAAATTGAATGGAAACTTTAGATGGAAAGTGTTTTATTTATTGTTTATTTCGGAAAGTTCTAGCACAGGATGTCGAAGGTGGATCCACAAAGACGATAGTTTTACCTTTTCTAAAAATATCATTTGTTTTATTTATGCTTGGCCAAGCACATGCATCATTGAAATAGATGGAATTAAAATCCTATAACTAAATGAATATAGGTCTCTGCCACCTCCTGTTTGCAAGAAATATGTGATTCTCATGTTAGGAATGTATATAGGCATCAGGCTTGCATCGAGAGTTCCCTCCTGCATTGTTGTTTCAGGTTGCTAGGCTCCTCATGCAGTGTCAGGGATTTCTTCGAGTTAGGCAGAAACCCGGGGAAGTCTTGTACTTCGTGGTTGGGCAGAAAAGGAACCTTAATCACACTCTTGGACCCAGCTTGCAAGAAGACCAGTGGTGTCATGGCAACTGAGGTTCAGAGGTTCACATGCTATAAATGTATTCATGTATTATTTTGAATGGCTTGTAAAGCCCACTTGTAAATGTAATTCTATTTGAAAGTTTTGATGTAACAATTAAATAGATGTATTGGAATGAAAATTTTGATGTAACATTGAAATAGATGTATTGGAATGAAATTTTTGATGTAACATTGAAATAGATGTATTGATTGAAAGATATTGATGTAATTGAAACTTGAATGAATTTATGGAAACTCATTGATTTACAAATGGAATTTACACATGTATCATTGCAAATATATTTGTTGTTAGTGAAATTTACTTCTTTTGTATACATGGAATGAAAATTTATTACTGAATTTTCCTTTTGAGCATTTATGGAAAGATCTTGAACTATGCATCCTTTGTTTTTATTATATTTGGAATGTAATGAGTTTTGGAAAATTATGTGGTTATATGAGCATTTTTTCTCAAGCATTACACTTTAGGGACACCACTAGAGCTTCTTCTTCTAAATTTTTCTTTTCTTTTTCTTCAAACACTTCTTCTACTTCTTTGCAATTAGGTTCAACTGATACATATCTATCAACTTCAATTGAATTCTTCAATACTTCATCAATCTTGACATTTGTGCTTGTACAATATTTCTCAACCTTTTATTGTAGCACCTGTAAGCTTTGTTTCTAAGGGGGTATCCAAGGAAGATACTCTCATCACATATTGCATCAAACTTTCCTAAATTTTATTCATTTCATCTGATATAACATTTACTTCCAAATACATTAGAATACTTTATAGCAAGAATCTTTCCATACCACAACTCATAGAGAGTCTTAGTGCTGTTAGCTTTTGCTTGAGCTCATTTAAAAACATAAATAGCAGTGTGAATTGATTCTCTCTAGTATAATTCTAGTATACCTCCCTCAGTTATCATTGTTCTAGTAGTTTCTTGAACTTTTATGTTGTTTCTTTCAACAACTCCATTTTGTTGAGGAGTTCTAATAGCAGACAACTATCTTTTTATTCCATGTGCTTCACAAAACATGTTAAACTCATTGGAGGTGAATTCTCCACCTCTATCAAACCTTAAGCATTTTATTTTCATATCCATTTCATTTTTAATCACAGCTTTGAATGCTTTGAATTGTTCTAATGCATCAAATTTCTCTCTAAGAAAAGTAACCCATGTCATTCTAGAGTAATCATCAATCAAAAGAATTAAATATCTTTCACCTTGTATACTTATCACCCTTGTAGGACCATAGAGATATGTGTGAATCAAATCCATTAGTTCAGAAGTAGATTGTTCCCTTGACCTAAAGCTATTTCTAGCTTGCTTTCCAAACTGACAATCCTTGCAAATAACATTAGCATGCTTTGTGATTCTTGGTAAATCTCTCACAACTTGTACTACATTGATTCTCACCATATTATCAAAATTCATATGACATATCCCCCGATGCCATAACCAACTGTCATTAAACTAAGACATAAAGCATTGTCCATCAACACCCTTAAGTTGATAAATATTTCCTTCAAACTTCTTTCTAGTAGTAATCACTATTTTGGACCCTCTCCTTATTTAACATTTCTCATCCTTGAACACAAGATTATATCCTTTACTACACATTTTTAACCAACACTCAAGAGATTATGCCTTAAACTCTTAACATAGTAGACATCATTAGTATTATGCTTGCCATCAAAATTGATTGAACCTATCCCACAAATCTTAGCACCAGTATCATCTCCAAACTTAACTAAGAATTCATCATATTTTTCAAGTTTAGCAAACTTACTTTTGTCACTGTTCATGTGATGTGAACAACCACTATCAACAACGTAGTAGTTCCTTTCTTGTTTAGCATTAAGAGCAGAGATCACAATACCTTCAACTTTCTCTAGAGCACTTTCCTTCATAGATTTTTCAATATTAGAAGTAGATTCATTTTTTATTTCCAAGAACAAGCATTCATTATCATCAAAATCTCCATAATCAAGCTCTTCATAAAAAATTCCAATATCTTCATTTACATAATATTCTCTCTTGATTGTATTTCCTTTGTTTTCTTTTTCTTCTCTATGTTTATTCCTCTTAGCTCTTTTAGGACATCTTGAAGCATAATGACCACTTCCTCCACAACTAAATAATTTGAAAGGTAACTTACCATGATACTTATAGAAGCCCTTTTTAATTCTTCTTACAAATTTAGCTTCCACTTCATCAAAGTTCTCTTCATCTTCCAGATCTTCATTTTTTGTCACCTAAAAATCAATTTCTTTCTTTGATCCATTTCTGAAGCTAGGCTTTCTCATTTCAAATGATGATAGAGTATGTAACAACTAATCCTTAGTATATGTCTTATAATTTACAAATTCATTAATAGCAGATACCTTTTCACTATATGCATTAGGGAGAGTTATGAGAATCTTCTTTACTATCCTATATTCATCCATTGTTCCACGAATTCCTTGAAATCCACCTACTAGCTCATCCACTCTCTATACATAGGATTTAATGTTATCATCTTCAGACATTTGTAAGATCTTGAATTGTGCCTCCAAGTTCTATAACTTTGCTTCTTTAACCTTTTCATCTCTTTCATGGATCTTTTCTAGTGCATCCCAAACCTCTTTAGTAGTCTTCATATTTACAACTTTAATTAATTCAAAATGTGAAAGACTATTCTTAAAAATAAATTTTTCCTTATTGTTCACTTCATGTTCCTTGATCTCAAGCAGTACTTGGACCATTAGTAGGAGGAGTGTATAGACTCTTATAAGCTTTTTCAATATCATATCCACAATATTCCAAATATCCTTCCATCTTTAGCTTCCAGAAAGTGTAGTTGGTCTCATCAAACTTAGGACACTCAATAATTATCTTGTTCACCATCCTATACCTTCCTTAAGTGTTTAAGCTCTTTTCTAAGGAGCTAAGCTCTGATACCAATTGTTGAATAAGAAAAAGAAAGGGGTGAATCATTTTTGGCAATTTTAACCTTTAAAAATTTTACCAAATGTTAGATCAATAACCATTCATAAATCCTTCACTCTACTAATGTGATTAATTATTAAATGCTGAAGCACAAAATGAAAGAAGTAAAAGCATACACATGTAATAACACCAAATTTACATGGGAAAACCAATGAGGGAAAAAGAATAGTGAGGATTAGCTCACAATATAAAGAACTCCAAAAAAAATACAAAGGCCCACTTTTGGAAGGCTCGCTGCTAAACAAGACTTACTTGTCCAAAACATGACTCACTGCCTAGAGGGCTCACTATCTAATAAGGGCTCACTGCTCAGAGGGCTCACTACCACAAAATTATAAAGAAGATAGAAGAGAAGTGTCACAGAGACAAAAATATCTCAATGCAACAGAGATTTCAACCACAATTTGTTCACACACTTGTAGACATGCTTGAATGATAGAGTACACCTTTAGCTTGCTACCTCAAGGAACTCAACAATTAAATTTCATACTGATCTACTCAAACTCACATCATACACTATTTCGCATCTATCTGACATCAATATTGCATCTATCTTTTTCATCAATCTTTTATTTCATCAACATCTTGACTTATATTTATACTGACTTCAATCTTGAAACCTATCCAAGGTAGGCCACAAACTATTTGTTTTTACAAATTTAAATTAGGTCAGAGCCAAAAATTCTACGGTGGAATTAGAATGAGGGAAACAAAAATACATACTTAATGAGGACCTAAATAAGTCGAAACATGCCTCAAAATGCTTTGATGAACTTTGTAAGTAGTGTTTAACAAAAGGGCATCCAACACCAGTGTAAAACACATAAAAAAATTTAGCACACACAACCTTAACTTGATCCAAACTTCTTGAACAACAAATTTCATTTGAACATGACCTCATCAACTTAATCTTGCAACCACAAGTCTCGAAACCTAAATATGAATAAATTTGGAGCAACTACATTCCTCCTGAACCTTAGCCAACCATATTTAAATATATAGTTCACAACTAGTGAAGATATTTCACACTGCACAACGATCCAGAGACCAAAATTCTTGATACAACAACTACTAGAAACTATGAATAATATGTCAACAACTCATAATCATAGAGGCAATACGAAGAACATCCCTGAGCACACATAGAATATGTACAAACTTTCTTTGTTACAATTTTCTCAATATCCTTGACATATATAGCCAATAAGAAACTTTCATGACATCAATGAAAACAACTAATTGACAACCAAATAACCAATTGACATCAATGACAAAATCTTCATACTTGCAACAAGATTAATGTTAAGCAAATATTTTTTTGTTTCTTTTGTTTCTTTTGAAGGATGATAACCAAGACCACTAGTGTTTATTAGTTCAAGACGCACTAATTTGCTAAAGTTGGCTTAGAAGAATCTTATGTAAGAGTGTTGATATTGATTGAAGGCTTGTTTGTTTCTTTCAATGCACAATAACCAAGACCACTAGTCATTTCTTTCATGTTAGGATCTATACGGACATGAATACATTGTTCTTTAGCACCACATCATTTTCCATTATACCCAAGTTGTTTCATAAGTTCATAACCTCTTCCATAAATATTTTTCATTTCTTTTTGATTTGGTGGTTTTTCATAATCTACTTCATTAAATTTTGTTGTGTAATTTTATTCTTCTCCTAAAGTGGTTGAGGTTGATGCTTTTGGATTTTGTTCAAATTACCACTTTTTCTTTTCCCTTTTCAAACTATTTATTTATGATCTCGTATTCTCCCATGAATGTAGATTTAAAATCTAAGGAACCCCAATCATCTTCCAATAACTTTGGTACTTCCTCAATATGCTTTTATTTTTCTTTCCCTTTCACATGTTCCACTTGTATAGTTGGTGTCAATGTATTCAAAATATTATGTTTATCTTTCTTAGCATGCAAACAACTTTCAGGTTTAGGATCATCTTGGATTGTATAAAATTTACCATTGTAAACATACTTCATTTTATGATGAAGAGTAGAAGGAACTACTTGCATTTCAGGAATCCATGGTCTACCTAAAAGAAGATTATATGAAAGATCATGGGGCATAACATGGATAGTAGTTTCCCACATGTCTTTTCCAGATGTAATAGGTAATATGATCACACCAAGTGGTTGTTTCCCTACATTATCAAACCCATGAATAGATAAAAAAATTAGGATAAATTTGGATTTTGTCTACTCCAATCTTATCTAGAAGATTTACACTACACACATTAAGTGTTCAACCATTATCAATAGAGTTTATTTTATCCTCCAAGTATTAATCTTAGCTATTATCATGAAAAATTCATTTTATTTTTTCACTTCCAAAGGAGGGAGATCACTTTGGTGGTAAAAAATGTCAGCATTCATTCCTTGGATTAGGGTTACTATATCATTTGAGTTTGCACTAGGGGGAACCACAACTTGTTGTAAAGCAATTTGAATATCTTAGCATGAGTATTCTTGATTTTTCAACAATATCATACTCCTTTCCATTATGCATAGGAAAACAAGGGGCACTAGGCAAGATAGGTTGAGGCAATGGGAAGGATGTTGGAGTTTTTTTTTCTTGGTTGTAGATTGTTTCTAGTGTTATATGTATGAGTAATGGTATTGTAACTCAGTTTCTATGAAAATTTTTCATTATCATGTTTCCTTTTAGGTTGTTCTAAGATAACTAGAGGTTTATTTTGAACTTGTAGTTGTTTTGAGTGTGGATAAAAGATAAGAACTAGCTCAAGAGATCATTTCAAGGGATATCTAATGTGAATAACTTCAAAAGAATCATCCTTATTTTCATGATCCCTTAGTGAAGGGGAATCTAATTTCATTCCATCATCTTCATATGAGGAATCCTCATCGGTATAGTTTGAAAGAAATGCATTACCATTTTCTTCCACCGTGATATCTTCCCTAGTAGGATATTTTTTAGGAGAGCTACAAACTAGATGTTCATGACATTCAATGTTTGGTTCTTCTGAAATAACTTCATCACAAGTAGGAGACTCATCAATGGTTTAGTATTCTTGTTTATCAATGATGGAATTTTCTTGTTCAATAATGTCTTTCCTATGGGAAGAGAGACAAATAGGACTCTTATAACTCTCATTTTTTAATCTTTTAAAACCATAATATCTTCTTCACAAATAGGAGAGATATTAGGAGAAGAACATGTATAATTATCAGGGTTATCTATGATTACATTCATTTGTCCCAAAATTTCTTCCAAAATAAGAGAGGTAGGGGAAGAAAGATAAATATGGTTGTCATGAATCTTAAAGATTTTATCATCCAACACAAACATATCCTCCTCACAAATAATGTGATTTTCATGATTTCTTACAATTGCATCCTCTTTCACTAAAACATTCTCACAAGTGGGGAATATATTGGGAAATGAATGTAGAGTATTTGAAGTGGTATTTAGGTAGGTTTCAATGGTCTCTTCTTGTTTTTTGTTATGTGATCATCATGATTACTTATGGTTGTGTCCTTTTGTTCAATAATTTCTTTCCCAATGAGATAGGTAGGAGGAGAGAAACAACCAGGATTCTCAAAACACTCTCTGATTGATTCTTCTAACACAAAAATATCTTTTTCACAAATAAGAGAGATAGTGGGAGAGGAATGAATATGATTGTTATGATTTCCCAAGATTGTATTTGGTTCACTAGACTAATCTCACTCATGGGAGGGATACTAGGATGGGGATCGACGATGAACAAAAAGAGAGGGTAGAGAACTTCATATTCATATCCACATAATAAAAAATTCCTATAGTACTCAACAAGATCTGAAAATAGAACATGAAGTATGATAACCATAGATTTTTGCAATCAAAACATGATGTAATCTAATTGTCCTATAAATTTGAAATGTGACAATGATAGAAAAAAATGCAAAAGGATAATACAAGGACATGATAAATGATTGATTATACTATGTATAAACCTAAAAAATGATATCTTTTAGTTCCAATATTTTTTTATGTTTTCCAATGTACTTGAAATGAAACCAATTTTGAAAAGATTGAAATAAAAATAAATATGCAAACTAAAACATGGATCTGATAGGAACAAAAAAAAAGCAAAAAGATTAAGTTTTTAATGCTATAAGATACAGATTTAGACCGTGTTGGTGTTTTCCACTGTACCTAAGAAATCTCTAAGTAATAGCCAATTCCTATACTCAAGACTCTTGTAATGAATGGCCAATTAATAAGATCTAGTCAATGACTGAGATCTTCTACACTTTAGGCTCTATGGGACTAAGGAGGGTATTCTTAATGTGTCCACTTAATATTTTTATTTGTAGAACACATCATTTACACAGATAAATTTCAATGAAGGATAATTTTGCAACAATTACTATGAAATTGGCCTGTTTCTAATTAACTTGCTACCCATCCACCAAAATGAAGGCATCCTTAGTGAGAATTGATATGTACAAACTTTGAGATCAATGAATTTTAAATGAATTTAAATCCTAGCTTTAGGTCATTTGCTAGACAATTGTTTGATTAACCCTTTAGGTAAATCATTTAGGAATGGATTAGAACCCTATTCATTGGGAAAATGGAGTCACACTTACAATAACTAGTAAAACAAAGATGAACCAAGAATTTAATGGAATAGACTACTCTCACAATAACTTTGCATCATGGAGCTCAAATTTTCTAATACATTACTACTTATCAAATCCTTTACAAATGAACATAAATTCATGACCCCATTTAAATATTTAATTGATTGCTTAAATCAAAACAAACAATAAAGACATATATTCAAACAAATGTTCAAAGTAGAATAGAAATACCATTAATATTTCATACAAAATTCACTTAAACTTACAGAAGGAGAGAAATATATCAGAATTATTCATTTACTTTTATTTAAATTAATATCTACAGAACAATTTAAGATAATTGCATGAGTTCATTCATAATCTCAAATTTGATAGTCTATTTTATTCCTATCTACCCATATACATTCGACCCAAAACCTAGCCAGAATTTTTCCATCCTTACAAATGAGACATGGTTTCCCTTTTATAGGAGAAGGGAGTGACAAGCTTCAAGCCCAAATGCATATCGAATACAACATTTTCATTTCATTTATCATTTTGATTGGATTTCAAAATCCCCATGTGTTGAATATGCAAGTACATGGTGTAAAATGGGGAGAGCCAAAATTATAACCACTATCAAAAAGGGGAAAAAAAAGTGCCACCAAAATTCCCTTGTCACCATCCATGTCACAATAAATGAGGTATCTTTATTGCCATGAGGGCACACATTCAACATTGAACCCAAAAAGAACTATCACATATGCTAGAGAAGAACCACCCGCTACAACAACACACCATAACAAAAAATTTCCATCCCACATGGTAGTTCCCTACTGACCAGCCACCTTGCCTTTACCAGCACCCAGACCCTAGTATACCTGCCCACTCCGAGTGGTTGCCAGGGAGGGAGATGTAACCTAAACTTCCTCCTCATCCTTGCCTACGTGCATCATAGTACCAGTCCACCCACTTGGAGTCTTAACTTCCAGTGGAGGAACGGACAAAACCTCCTCACCTAGGGCTAGATTTTTTCCCAGAGTCAAGAGATATTGTTGATAACTAGGGTATGTTTCAGTCTTGCTATCCAATTGTCTTTCTATGAGATCAATGGGTGAGGTTTGACACCTGAAGGAGCCACACCCATATCTTATTTTCTTGTCAACACCAGAAATAGAGCACACTGACTTCTTTCCTTTGTCATCTACTAATTGAACAGCAAGGTCCTAGAATTGTAGTCTTTTACTACATTTGGTGGGCACAAAGCCTAGGCTTACTAATTGAAGCACCCTCGTGAACAATAGGACCAAGCTTTTGCGAGCTCAAATGAACAGACCTTCTCACTAGGTTACTCATCTTCTCTTGTCAAACAAGCACTCAAACTTGATCAGACTCAACTTAGAAATCTTTCTAACCACTAAACTAAATTACACAATTAGAAATTAATTCCTCCTATATTTATAGTGTGAGGCAATGGTAACCTTAATCAATGTTTAGTAAAAACACATGTGCAAACATGGAAATTTGGTGGTGTATGTACTGTCACCATTTAACTTGAGCAACATGAGAATTTACAGATCACCCTTCATGATTGCTAACAACTACATCTTCACATGGATTGAGATTGACATGATTGCACTAGCAAGGAATAATTCATTAATGCTTCACCCATTGCAAAATAAAATGTCTACCATGTGCCATTTTCCAACTTTGAATATTGCCCACTGATCTCTTGAAGATTTAGTAGATCAAATGGTTCATCTTAGGCTGACTAGGTTTCAAATCTAAAGAAGCATTACTATCTTGCCTCTAACCAATAGCTTTAATCCATCTCAGACACCAACTACCATGTCAGTGGGCCCAATGCATCTTGCAAACTAAGTGGTTGGAGCCACGTGTCCAAATCTTGCTAGCCCCATGGCTTTTAACTAGCCTCCATCTTCCCTCCGTGAGCCAGTGGGGAATGGTAGAGATTCATTCTAGCTTTTGATCATAGTCATCAGTATAAAACTATAGGCCATAAGCACAATAGTGGAAGTTGGGCCCCACGTCCTGTATGGGATACACATCCACTTTTCGCTGACTTTATGCCAAATAACTAGCCAGCACATTAGGTTCACGAGTTGGTAGGGTTTGATCAAGATCTTCTCCCATACCCTTGAATCTGAAAAAATTGCATACAACACGGTTAGCATTTAATGAAAGGCTTTGGACAAGCCACCAACAACATGACCCTTTGCAGACTAATGACTTAAGCTTAAGTCATCAAAAAAATTAAAACCCAAACTTAGGGAATTGGTGACATCAATGAGTGGGCTGAATGACCGGTACTCTAACTAAAGGGGGATGATAAACTAATGTAAAAAATGGCTTGAAGAAGTGACTTAAAGGATTGGGAATTAGCAGAACCGGTCAATGCCAAATTAGAACATTTGAAGGCTCACAAGACTAAACCCTACACACTTTTGAGGACAAGGGTTTACCAAAGAGGCAGACCAACTCCATGGGGAATGAAAAAATCCACCAAGATTTTAGAAGCTCCAATAACAACTCATGCTCGGGGACACATACCCCTAGTGGGTATGGCAAGAAATAGAACTTGGGTGAAGCAAACCAAGGAAGAAGGCCAAAATAGGAGCATACACGGACAATGTAAGTAGACAAACCTAGGAAAAACCAAACCCTATGTACAAAATCTACAAAGAATACATTGTAACTCATTTCAGAAGCCTCATATGAACTATTGCCTTTGATCCTTAAAATGGAGGCCTATGGCCCCCCAAAAAATTAGGGGTTGTTCTTTCCTTTGTCAAACACTTTAGCTATTTTCACCATCAGTGGATCTTCAAGAATGTTGTACAATTCCAGACACCTAGCCTCATCACAATTAGTATCTCCCATAACACTTGAGATAACTTTGCTAAAGTCATCCTTTCCCATCACGGATTCATCAAATTGTATTGAAAAAAAAAAACTCTCATATTTTGCACCATATTGAGGTGTAATATCACACCCAAGTTGTTCATCAAATTTGAAAACTTCATAAGCACCATGGCTTACATCTAGGAATTCTTTCATAAGATTAGGAAAAGGGAAAATAGAACCATACATTCCCTTTAAGTACCTCTCATCAGCATTGTCTTTGGTGGGTGAAAGAAATTCCATGATCATATCAAGAAGGTAAGGGGTATCTACATAAAACTCAACTACAACCTCATACTGATTAGTATAATTCCATTGGTTATTTGAATTTTCATATTGCTCATCATGTGGATCACATATATGTACCAAATGAATATGATTCTCCTCTTCAACATGACATGATGTCACTGGAGCATTAGTGCATTCAACCTGATTAGTCCTCTGATCACCAAAGAGAAAGTTTCCCTCCTTATCCTCCCCCTTATTGCAATGTATATCATAGGCCGGTGGTAACTCAACCCCCTTTTCAGACACATTATTTATTGTTGTAATAAAATAATCACAAGTACCTTCACATCCATTATAAGTAATGTCACATCTAATATTGTCATCATAGTTCTCTTCAATACATGAGACATTACCATCCCCGAGTGCCAGCAAACCTAAACCATCTTCAACATGCTCGCCATAGGCCACTTGTTCAACCCCATGTTGGCAAAAAATCCTCACCATATTTGTGCCATTGGATTTCCCTTTCAATTGGAAAATTATGAAATTAGGGAAAACATTTTCAAATACAATATCACCCTGACACATGTATATGTCCTCTACAACATATGTACTAGTGATATCTGGTAAGTATTCATCATATTTTTCCTCAAACAGATGATTACTCCTACACCAATAAACATCATCCTTTGTATCTTTAATGTTAGATGTAATCTCATTGAATAAAGAGTTTTTCCATATCTTGGACGTAATTGGATGTATCTTGTCATCTATATCATGAAGGATCTCTTGACCTTGGTATTCAAAGAACCCAAAATCATTATAGTCACTTGAGGAGAAAAGAGAAGCACATTCACCATCCTCTTCATCACTTGTGTTTATAACAATTGATCCATGCTCCAAAAATTCTTCACATGAGGAAAATTGTTCACTACCTAAAAAGAAAATCCTCTCAAGGCTATTAACACACCCATCACTAGAATCCATAAATTCTATCTCTTATTCATAAGAGTAGCCATTTTTAACTGAAGATTGTTTAGATTTGACTTTGCCTCTTTGACTTTTTACTTGTGTCCTATCATGAACACGAAGGGTAACCCTATTACTGGGTGGCATAGGATTAATTCCCATAGGATCCATTTGTGTACTTCCATGTATTTCCAGCATAGGCTCATGGCTCAAGACATCTAAAGGGAAGTACTCAGATATGACCTCCTTGATTTCACATTTTGTTTCTTCACCCTACTCACTGCTAGGTGCATCTCTCTCTAGATTATTTGTGAAATGGTAGCATTCAATATCCAATTGTCTAGGCACTAGTGCTTCTTGTTGATCTGTTAATGTTAATCTTTGTCTCTCCCCACTATGATAATCATTATCTTCATTGTGGGAAACAATGGGATACATACAACCATGCTTAGCCTCTTCGACCATACTTATCCATTCCACTACCTGATCAATGCTTTGAGACTTCACATCTTTAGGCCATTGGATTGATCCTAGTGTGTAGGCTTCACAAAAGAGGTTAATAAACATCAATTCATTAGGCTTAATCCCTATAGGAATTTCTATCAAAATATCCATGAATCTTCGAAACAAGTCATATGGTTACTCATTTGTATGTCTTTTTATTTCATATAATTTCCCAATAGATAACATCAAGTCCATCCCTCCCTTGCATGGCTGGCTAGAGGTTGATGATTGCTCTGCATTGCTCAAAAATGATATGAGTACAATTCCCAAAGATTCCTCCTCTTGATGAACACTTTTATTTTCTAGTTAACCTAGTTGAATTGTCTGGATATTACTAGAGCTAGCACCATTGCTCACTGTAGGTCTCCTCATAATTGATTACTTCAGATTATTCTCAATATTTATAGCCTCTTGGTAAGCTTGTACTAATGTAATTGGTTCTTTATCACTCAACAGGAAACTCATCTTTCTATCAAAAGCCCCCAAATATACCACCAATCATTTTGCATCATCTAGTCTTAAATACTCAGGGATTTCCATTATAGCCTTGGAAAATCTAAGGTTGAAGGCTAGGACCAATTCTTCTCTATCTTTAGAAATTTCCATGAATTCTCTCCTTGCCACACTTGGGTTGATCCTATCACCAAATTGCTCTAGTTAAGCATCTTTGAATTCATTCCAACAATGTATAGAGGCATTAGGGAGAAAAGAGAACCAGTCTCTTGCATCTCCCTTTAGTGATTGAACAAAAAGCTTCATTACCACATCTTCAAAATCAATTTCATAGTCACCCATTACATCTACAAATTCTTGCACATGCTTGTTTGTTGATTCAGATTTCTCACCACTGAACTTTGGTATCTTATCCCTAATCTTAGGTGGCACAATATTTGGGTAGCCAAAAATATTGCCAAAGCTGATAGCTCTATAACTATCAATATAGAAGCCATCCTGATGGGTCCAACACTACTTGATTTGTATGCTTTTGTCCATATTTGTACTAGAAGGCACAAATTTACAACTCACCCCTAATTCTTGAAAAGGAACTTTAAAATATTTATGCAATTTATACAACACTACTTCAATTCCTTTTACAAATACAATCTCAAGATCTTTGCACAAGTATTACACATAAAGGCTTCCTAAGATCTACATTATGACATGCTTCTTGCACTTTACTACATAAATTTCAACTTACATATGAAGCATGCTAAAATTCTTGAATATTCCCTGATCTAGTGCTAAATAACTTATTAGGGAATCATTTTCATGTCGAGAATTGGAAATTTATCATGATATTATCTGAAAATGCTCAAAATTATTTCAAATTGTACAAGAGTACATGTATTCTAGTAGCTATGACGTGTTTCTTAGCATTAGGGATAGAGATCCAAAAAAACTAATGTATGCTTGAACGGGCTCTTTGAGTCAGAGTCGCCACCTCCCTTCAGAGGAAAAAGCTTCAAATAAGATGAAGCTTCTTTGAAAAATAAGGTAGGTTCTAGGCTATCTTCCACAACAGAGTCACGTTTGAATCCTTTAATGCCTTCTTCACTTAGATTGTATACCAGGTTCAATAATTTGAGACCATTTGGAGTAAATCACCATTTGACTCTACATTTTATATCTTCATCTTTGGAGAATGATAACTCGACAACAGAGTAGCCATTATGTTGGTGTTTTCCACTGCACCTAAGAAATTTCTAAGGAATATCCAATTCCTATACTCAAGACTCTTGTAATGAATGGCCAGCTAACAAGATTTAGTCAATGACTAAGATCTTCTACACTTTAGGCTCTATGGGACCAAGGAGGGTATTCCTAATGTGTTCACTTAATATTTTGCTTTGTAGAACACATCATTTACACAGATCAATTTGGATGAAGGATAATTTTGCAACAATTACTACGAAATTGGCTTGTTTCTAAGTAAGTTACTACCCACCCATCAAAATGAAAACATCCTAAGTGAGAATTGATATGTACAAACTTTGAGATCAATGAATTTTTAATTAATTTAAATCCTCGCTTTAGGTCATTCGCTAGATAATTGTTTGATTAACCCTTTAGGTAAATCATTTAGGAATGGATTAGTGCCCTATTCATTGGAAAAATAGAGTCACACATACTAGAACGAGTAAAATAGATATGAACCAAGAATTCAATGGAATAGACTACTCACACAATAACTTTGCATCATGGAGCTCAAATTTTCTGATACATTACTACTTAACAAATCCTTTGTAAATGAATGTAAATTCATGAACCCATTTAAGTATTTAATTAATTGCTTGAGTGAAAACAAGGAACAAAGACATACATTTGAACAAATATTCAAAGTAGAATAGAAATACCATTAATATTTCATTCAAAATTCACTTAAACTTGTAGAAGGAGAGAAATATATTTGAATTATACATTTACTTGTATTTAAAGTCATGTATACAAAACAATTTAAGATAATTGCATGAATTCATTCATAAGCTCAAAGCTAACAGTCTATTTTATTCCTATCTACCCATATAGATTTCACCCAAAACCTAGCCAAAATTTTTCCATCCCTGCAACTGAGTCATGGTTTCCCTTTTATAGGAGAAGTGAGTGATAAGCTTTAGGTGCATGTCTAATACAACATTTTCACTTCATTTATCATTTTGAATACATTTCAAAATCCCCATGTGTTGAATCTGCAAGTACATGGTTCAAAATTGGGAGAGCCAAAATTATAACCACCATCAAAAAGGGGAAAAAAAAGGTGTCGCTAAAATTCCCCTATCACCATCCATGCTACAATAAATGAGGTATCTTTATTTCCATGAGGTGACACATTTAGCACCAAACCCAAAAATAATTTTCATGTATGCTAGAGAAGAAACCACCCACCATAGCAACACACCATAACAAAAATTCCATCCCACATGGTAGTTCCCTACCAACCAGCCACCTTTCCTTTACCAACACCTACACCCCGGTATACACACCCACTCTAAGTGTTTCTAGGGAGGGAGATTTAACCTTAGCCTCCTCCTCATCCTCACCTATGTGTATCACAGTACTAGTCTACCAACTTGGAGTCTTAACCACTAGTGGAGGGACAAATAGAACCTTCTCACCTAGGGCTAGAGTTTTGCCCAAAGTTGAGAGATATTGTTGATAACTAGGGTCTATTTTAGTCTCGCTATCAGATTAGCTTTCCGTGAGATCAATGGGTGAGGTTTGACGCTCGAAGGAGCCACACCCATATCTGATTTTCCTATCAACACCAAAAATAGAGCGCACCGGCTTCTTTCCTTTGTCATCTATCGATTGAGCAATAGTGTCCTAGAATTGTAGTCTTCTACTACATCTAGTGGGCACAAGCCTAGGCTTGTTGACTGAAGCACCCTCGTGAATAGTAGGACTGAGCTTTTGCAATCTCAAATGAACAAATCTTCTCACTGGGTAACTCATCTTCTCTTGTCAGAAAATCACTCAAATTTGATCAAACTTGACTCAGAAAGGTTTCTAACTACTAAAATGATTGATAGAATTAGAAATTAATTCCTGGTATATTTATCATGTTTGGTAATGGAAACCTTCATCAGTGTTTTGTAAAAACACACACACAAACATGGAAATTTGGTGGAATATGTATTGTCACCATTTAACTTGAGCTACATGAGAATATTTAGATCACCCTTCATTATTGCTAACAACTACATCCTCACACGCACTAAGATTGGCATGATTCCACAAGCAAGGAATAATTCATTAATGCTTTACCCATTGTAGAATAAAATGGATACCATGTGCCATTCACCAACTTTGAATACTACCCGTTGATCTCCTGAAGAGTTGGCTAATCGAATGGTTCATCTCAAGCTTCCTAGGTTTGATATCTAGTGAAGCATTATTGTCTTTCCTATGACCAATTACATTAATCCATCTCAGACACCAATTACCGCGTCAGCAGGCCAAATGCATCTTGCAAACTAAGTAGCTAGAGCCACGTGTCACAATCTCGCTGACTCTGCAGCTTTTAACTAGCCTCCATCTTCCCTCCGTGAGATAGCGAGGAATGAAAAAGATTCATTCCATCTATTGATCATGACCATCGGTCTAAAACCATAGGCCACAACTGCAGTAGTGGAAGTTGCACCCCATGTATTGTATGGGACACGTGTCCAGTTTTCACTAACCTCACACCAAATAACTGGTTGACACCTTAGGTCCGCGAGCTGGTAGGGTACAATCAAGATCTTCTCCCATATCCTTGTATCTGAAAAACCTGCATACAACATGGTTAGCATTTAATGAAATGCTTTTTCCAAGCCGCTAGTGACATGACCCTTTGCAGACTAATGACTTAAGCTTAAGTCATTGAGAAAATTAAAACCCAAACTTAGGGAATTGGTGACATCATTGAGCGGGTTGAATGACCGGTACTCTAACCAAAGGGGGGCGGTAAATAGATGTAAACAATGGCTTGAAGAACTGACTTAAAGGACTGGGAATTGGTAGAACTGGTCAATGCCAAATTAGAACATTTTAAGGTTCACAAGACTAAACCCTACTCACTTTTTAGGACAATGGTTTATCAAAGAGGTAGAGCAGGTCCATGGAGAATGAAAAATTCCACTGGGATTTTAAAAGCTCCAACAGACCTCATTTAGGACTAAATCACCCAAGTGGGTGAATGAGTCCTAGTTAGAGTTTTTGGAAGGTTCAAATAGTGAAAATTACAGAGCGCAAAATACCCAAAAATATGGAAAAAAAACTTGTATAGGGAATAAATCACCCAAGTGGGAGAATGAGTATTAGATTAGGGTTTTCAAACCATATTTAGAAAATTCTTAGTTGATTCTAAGGTTTCTAGTTTGTATGTTGACTTGAATACTTGCAATTACATATTTTTAGTGAAATTGAATGATTTAAAAGATTAAAAAAATGCACCCTATATGTACTTTTCACTAATGCAATGTTAAGAAGCCCTAAATGCAATTTAACTAATGTAAATCTAATACAAAGTTAATGCAACCTAGATCTAGGAATATGATGTTCTCCAAATCATAAATTCAAGGGTCCAAAGGTCGAGTTCACCAAAAATGAACCAAAGGAAATAAGGTTCCACCTTTTGGGAGATGGAACTAAACCTATTTCACACTTTATTTCATTAGGAAACCATGATCCCTCAACCAAGTGAATTAATTGAGGGAAGGACTAGGGGTTTTATTGTGTGATTATATGGGGGTTCAACATTTAAAAGTTTCAAATGAGGAATGCAAACACTTATGGACTAAACCCTAGAAACTTAAAGACATGAAATTAGATTAATAAACAAAAGGATGAAGAAAATTACCTGAAAGAATGGAGAGGTCAAAACAAGGTCTGAAAACCCTAGAAATTATTGTTTTAAGGTGCACTAGGACTGATATACCAAGCTAGGAAATTTAGTCCTCCTATAGGAATCTAGGTAGAATCTAGAATCTCTTGGTCACCGAGAAGGATCTAGAAAAAGATGCCAAAAAGGGTTGTACTGGGACTCATACACCCAAAGGAACAATTTATTCCCATTATTAGAGTTTGACTAATATTTTGTATCCTCTAGGGATCTTCTGTAGCTTTCCTCTTGTTCGATCTTCAAGCCTGGAAGTTTAAATTCTAGTATGTAGGTGAGTTTCCATGAAGATGACAACTTCTTGACAACTTTGAAAACTTTTGCAACTTTTTCTTCAAAGGATCTTCAAACTCCAATTCACCTAGATCTGCAATCACACATAGAGAGGGGAAAATTTTGTTGTGTTGGGGAATAGGGGTTTTCCTTCATCAAACCCTATTTTGGTAATTAAAACTTGAAATGAAATGAAATAACGTAGCATGGAGGAATGAGGAATGAACCATATGCAACTTTAAAACTCACAAAACCCTTAAAATAAAGGCTACAAACTTTTTTGAAAGGGATTTAGTGGATATGGATCTTGACTCTTGATCTTGATATGAGATAATGTCTTTAAATGCTTGCTTGAATCATGAAAGCCTACATCACAAATGTTGGCTCAAAAACACATGATACATGAAAAATTTGACATGATGCTTGAATCTTGAGTATTTCTCTAAATGACTTATGATTTTCTCTTGAATGCTCTTGATCTCAAAAACTTTCTCTCATGAAAATTGATTATATTGCTAGATTTCTTGTTAGGATTGGTTAAATGAAACTATCTGAAATAACCTTGTATTTATACTTGTTTATCTAAAATTTCTTGAAATTACAACACTAAAAACCAATATATCAGATCTAGGATAATAAAATCCCACCAAGAATTTGATTTAAAATAGGTCAAAGTTAAAGAAGGACTCACCTAGGACAAAAACTCCAAGAAGTGTTAAGTTCAATGCAACATTTGGAATCAAGTCTCGAGACCTAGGTGGGACCCATATTCCCAAGGTGGCATATGAGTCCTAGATCCCTAGATCTGGAACACATAACCAAAAAACATTAGATTATGATTTGTCATTTGTTGAATGTCAGGATTACTCATAGAAAAATACATTAAATAAGGATTGTGGATGTAAAATAGGACCAATTAGAGCATAAAGAAGCCATGTTTTAATAGGGAGGTCCCAAACAACTGAAAATGTAAAGGGATAGATTTTCCTACACTACAAGGTGTATGATGTTGCGAAGGATTTTTTGGATTTTAGGGTGTTGATGGAATACTCTAGATTGTGTTTAAGTGTTGTCTATAATCTATGAGTCATCTTTGTATTTGGTGATTTGTGTACTTTAATTTTTAATGGTGTTAACATAGGTTTGACCAACCTTGGGTGTTTACACTATTTAAAAATATTTTTTGGTGTTTTTGGAAGCATGGCATGGCATGTATATATGGATTTAGGTCTGAATCAAGGTGTGATTTGTTTTTCCTTCATTCCTCTCCAATGTTGGAATTAATGGCATTGACCTAATATGAATTTTTGCATTTGAGCTTGTGCATAGCTGACCTTGAAAGATGTTTCTAAGGTTGCAAATTGTATAAAGGCAACGTGAATTATTGGAGAAGTGTGTCTAGATGTGAGGATGTGTTGAGATGTGAATTTAATTATATGCTAGGATTGAAAGTGTGAGCTTAATGTCTATGAAAAAAATGCAGTGAGAAGAAGGTTCTACATTTGCAAAAGACCTAAATTTTCTAATAGCAGTGAGTTGGAGGTTAATGATGGTGCAAAAGTTGTAGTGGTGGATATTTTCTATTGCTCTGAGATGGATTTCCAATTGTAACAATCTTCTATCTTCTTCTTTCTAATTTGGAAGTGATACTTTCTTTCTTTTGGGCAGTGATCCCTCTAGTAATGAGCCTATTGTATTTAGTTTTGCAATTACTTTATATTGTGTGCTAATCTTCACCATGGTTTTTCTCTTCTTGGTTTTTCCATGTAAACCTAATGTTCTTGTGTGTTTGGATGTGTTTGAATTACTATTTCTCATGTTTATATTTTTCTAATGAATGATAAGGGTTTAACGGTTGTTAAGGGTTTAAGGATTAAAGTAGATCTTAATATTATTGAGGTTTCTATTTCTTTAATGTACAACTAATTCACCCTTCTCTCATTTTTCTTGTGCATTCAACAATCGGTATCAGAGAAAGATTCCTTAGACGAAATCTTAACTATTTGAGGTAGAGCTAGGATGGTGCATAAGAAGGAGGGTCCTTTTCTTGATGGATCACATTATGCATTTTGGAAAACTAACATGGAAATTTTTTCTTATTTCTCTATGGTTTGGAGTTTGGAATTCTATTGAAACTAGATATACAATGCCTGCAAATGGTTTGAGTACTAATGATGAGATCAAGGCATATGGGAAAGATGGAAAAGAAAGGTATAATATTTTTAGTGGTATTTCTAATTTAGAACTTTTGAAAGTTGTGAGTCTTAAATCTAATATTAAGATCACAAAAAAATTGGATATGAAGGAGATGATAAGGTCAAGCAAGCAAAAATACAGAATATAAAGACTAATTTTTAAACCCTAAGGAATGATTTACATTTTGTTGGAAGTTTGTGTTGTCATTGATGTCAATAGATCTTTGTTGTTGCAGTGATGTAAACCTATGGAGAGTCTTTGATTGGTTGCATTATGTTGTCTAACCACCATAACTTGGTAAAAATCTATGAAATTCAAGTTTTTCTTTTTTTTATCCTATAGTATAGAAAGCATAGAATATTTTGCATCTTTCAGATTTGAAAAATGTGAATTTTTTTGAGAATTATAGATATTTTTCAATCATCCTATCAATCAAGACTTTAATCATAATGCATGTAGAAAATAAATAATAATTTTTTATTAACTTCAAAATAAGGCATATCTTATATTGGTGGAAAGTTGAAAATTTTCTAAATAAACCCTTTTCATTTCATCAAATTTGGATAAAAAAATGTTGTCAGCCACTTTTTGTCATATCACCACTTTTTGGACTGTCGTGATCCTACACTCACCATAGGTACTTGTTGCAATAGTGATTGAATAAACATACCGCAGATAGAAATCTATATTTTAAAGTTGAAAAAGATCAAATCTTGATTGTGGTTGTGTATGTTGATGATATAATATTTGGAGGAAATGAAGGTATGTGTAAAAGATTTGAAGAACAAATGTAGAAAGAGTTTGAGATGTCTATGTTTGGGGAGAATAATTTATTCCTTAGGCTTCAAGTCAGTCAAATAGAGAAAGGAATATTCATATCATAGTCAAAGTATGTTAAGGAAATGTTGAATAAGTTTTCGAATGGAAGACTCTAAACTAGTATGTACTCCTATGGCTATTGGTTGCAAGCTAAGTAAGAATGAAGAATCTCCTAAAGCTAATCAAAGCAAGTACAAATCAATGATTGGATGAATACTATATTTATATGCTACTAGACCATATATCATGCATGTAGTTTGTCTTGTGGTAGATTTCAAGAAGATCCCAGTGAGTCACTTGTGGCAGTACTAAAAATAATATTTAGATACTTAAAAGGAACTTTGGAACATGGTCTATGGTATCCAAAGGATACTAATTTCTCTCTAAGTTCTTATACAAATGCAAATTGGGTAGGTTGTGTGGATGATAGAAGAAGTACAAGTGGTGGTGCTTTCTTGGCTTAAAAAAAAGCACAATTTAGTGTCATTATCTATTGTAGAGTCAGAATATATTATTGTAGCATCATGTTGCACACAAGTGTTGTGGATGAAAAAAACCTTGAAGGATATCAAAGTTTCATATGGCGAACCAATTTCTATCTTATGTGACAATACAAGTTCCATCAATATTTCAATGAATCTTGTAGTGTATTTAAGGACAAATCATATCTCAATGTGGTATCACTTTCTAAGAGAGAAGGTTGAATAGAATGAGGTGATGTTGGAGTATGTTCCTACTAAAGGTTAGGTTGTAGACATCTTCACAAAGGCTCTTCCTAAGGATACTTTTGAGTATCTCTAAGAGAAGTTAGGGGTTATTTCCCCTCCTTTCAATTAGATTCATAAGGTTATGCATCAATCTAGTGGATTTCAAGATTCATTCCTTGCCTTGGGTTGATATTGGTGGCTACCTCTCAATGGGAGTTGGTAGTGACATTGTTGGTTGTTAGAGTTAGGGGGAGTAAGTTTTGTCATTCTGGTGTATGTTGGTGTTTTCAAAGGAAGTGAAAGTTGAGGTTAGAGAGTAGTTGTTGTCCCTTGGGCATGTGCAGGATCATGATGGGCCAAAAAGTGGTGATATGTAAGTGATATGATGGCCCATGTGGCTAACGAATTTTTTTTTACCCAAAATTGATGAAATGAAAAGGTTTTTTAAAGGATATTCTCATTTTTCCACCAATATAAATTATGCTTTACTTTGAATTTAATAAATAATTATTATTCATTTTCTATTTGAATTTAACTTAAGTCCCTGATTAATATGCTGATTGAAAAACAACTATAACTTTCAAATGGTATCAAATTTTTTGAATCTAAAACATGTTTCACATTCTATGCTTCACATACTAATCAGCACCAGAAATTCCATCTCAACATCTCAAACACTTTTTCTATGTTTAGTGGATGGTAGATTAGTGTTCACTTTTTTCTCTACATTTCATCATTATTGAAGATTTACTTGTGTGGTTAAAACCATACGTTGATCAAAGGTGTTCAAAGATGTTATTTAAAGAGTGTCATCTTTTGGATCATTGGAAAAAAGAAGTTGTGCTCACTAGTGTGTGAACTATGATGTAGTGCTATCTGGGAGAAATAGTTTTGGTTAGTATTTCTTGACGTTGTGGTTTCTAGTTTTGTGGATCTAGAAGTGTGCTTATATTGCTCATAAGATTAAAAAAAATATACTAGTTGTAGTGTAGAAAAACGCATACCTTTACATTTTCACACTTAATTTGGACCTATTTTAGCACCCCTCGCATTAAATTCCATTTAGCTCACTTATCATGGGCCCCTAAGACCCCTTTTTGTGCATCCTAATGCATATTTCAACTTTAAACCTAAAAAAAATCCATAAACAACCGTTAATCTTGGAAACCTGCCTTTCAAACTTGCAAATTAAGCCTTGTAGGACCAAGATGCCACCTAGGATGTCTTAGTCCCAAGTGCTTTATTTTTAGGAATTAAGAGAAATAAATGAAAGTATTTGAATTAATTTGGCATTTTTTTGGCCTTTGGGATCTAATAATCGAGTTATTAGATAGGAATTCCTATAAAAGTAAGATTCACACCTCTTTTTCACACAAGTTGAGATAAGTTTTGAAAAGAGAAGAAGTATGCAAGAAGGAGAGTTTCAAGAAGCAAGGAATTGAACTCTTGGAGCAGCCTTCCATTGTTTTTTTGCAAGTTTTTCAACTCTATTTCCAATTCAAGATCTAGCATTGACAAAGATTAATGATGGATGCCTATAGAGGTTCATGATAGATTCTAGGTTGGAGATGCAATTAGCCATTTTTCCAATCCTAAGGACTTGTTTCTTGATTTATTCCATCTTCCATTATTGTTCTATTTTCTACCTAAGATACATTTCATGTGTATGACTTATTAGGGTGATTAGAGATCTCCTTTGTAGGTCACATTCATTTGCATCTTAGGAATTCTATTTGAACAAACTTGAATAAAGTTTCTATTTGAACAAACTTGAATAAAGTTTCTCCATGTTCTAGCTTCCATAATCTTAGACACACTTAAGATTAGGGCACAAACACATTTCCATTTTTTTATCTTTGCTTTTCCATCAAGGTTTGATTACCAAACAAGAGGTTTGACCAAGGAAAACCCCCATAAACAATCAATCCATTTTCCTTTGTTTTGCAGGTTATTTTATAGGTTTAGATCTAAAGGCTTGGTGGAGATGGAAGTGTAGACCTTGAAACTCAGGATCACACTCAAAAATTTCATAAATTCAGATTGGGACTAAGATATTAGCAAGGGTGTTTTAGTCCTCCAAGTGGAATTTTGTAGAGATTATTTTGGATCCGATTCTATCATTTGAAGATTTTGCATCTACCCCAAAAACAAGTTGTGGGACTAAGACAACAGTAAGGGCATCTTAGTCCTCTATAACATATTTTGAGAGCTTCTTTGCATTTCCAAAATCCTCATTGCATTTCCAGACTTCCCAGGTACACATATCCTAACTTTTTGTTTCATAATTTCATCATTTGCATCCTTCATTTAGCTTGCATTACTAGGTTTTGTAGGTTGAATGTTAAATTGTCTTTTCCAAGCTTTTTCTTTATGGTGAACCCCTAAAAGATTAAAGAAACCCTTCCTAGGTCTTCCTTATTGAGAATTGACTCAATTTGTGAGGTTGATAGTCAATCTAATTAGGATTCCTAGGACATTGTTGAGTGACAATAGGAGAATAAGATGGGATTTCCCCCCATCATATTTTTCATATGGTTCATTTTAGTGCTATAATGGTAAAAAAATGTACTAAAGTTGCTCTAGGATATCTTAATTAAGGATTCTAGAAAATTTATTCCTTAACTGGGACACTTTACGATAAAGTGGGACACTTTACAATAATCTAAAAAAATGAAAGAAAATCCCTCCTTGGACTATAAATTCATCTAAAATTTTCATAAAAAACATAAAAATTGATTAAATCAAAGTACAAAGAAGGAAAAATCCACTCACAATAGGCTACAGCTCGCCTCGTGTGACCGTCTCTTGTAGAAATTTGATTCGTAGATAGGTGGATTGATGTCTACTTGGCATGGTAGCTCACTCTACTCCAAGCTCACTCTATAGAAAGGTAAGTGATAAAATGAATGTGATTTACCTTCTCTTTTATCTTTATATGCATGCATATTTAGCTCACTTTTTGTTAGAAATAACACAAGTTTTTTTTATTTAAACTAACATATTAGGAGCTAGTGAAATATGTTTTCAATGTCATTTGTTGCATTGGAATCATGTTTCCACTCTTGTTCTCATCAAATGTCTATCATCATGTGGCATGGTACGCGAAAATTCCCTATGATGGACTTGTGCAGTTTGATATTATTGGATTGCTACCTTGATTCCACCTCCATAAAGCAAGTGGAATAAAGGGGGGGCGTACATCTACCCTTGAACTTAATTTTCTAGGAAAGTTACATAAGAGGATTATTTTTTAGCTACTAATGAATCTGTGATGCAGGATGTCGTTCCTATCATTGTGGTTTTCTAGGTAAATGTTGTTGGAAGTTGAATATTACATCAAATGGTTGTCATTGATGTTAACACAGTACTACATATATGACTCATCTATCAAAAGTTATTTCACATTGAAGTTGACTATTATATGTGGTCTAACATGTTGGTTTTAGGTTTAGTTCCTATCATGTGAAAAACTTGATTCAAAAATTTCAAGACCTTGGTTGACTTGGCATATGCAATACTTTATGGATGTTTTTGGCTGACCTAATCGATGTGTCTATGAAAGAAAGAGATAAGAAGAAAAACAATGTGATATGCAAGGTTATAAAAGAACGTAAAGTCAAAAAGTGTTTGGTTCAAAAAGATCAAAATAAGTGAATTAGGAAAAGAAAAATAATGTGTAATCAAAGTAGAAGTATTGAATGATTATTGAGCTTCATCCAAAACTAAATTCAACACAAGAAAGGTGCAATTCATTAGTTCACTTTTTGGTGGTAAGCCATGACTTTTGTATTCTAGTAGTGAGCCATATTTTTTGTATCTCTATGGAAATGAACCCTCTAGGTTGTAGCCCTGTGGATAGTGAGTCCTTATTTCATGCAGTGAGCCTTATCTCAAGCAATGAGCCTTATCTCAAGTAGTGAACCCTTTTGTAATCAGTTTTGATATTCTTTATAGTGTGAGTTAATCCTCGCCATGGTTTTTCCCTCATTGGGTTTTCCACATAAATATGGTGTTATTGTGTTTGTGGATTTTCATTTGATGGTTAATCACTTAATCAATGTATGTGTTAGTTATGGAAATTGAATTTAAGGTTATAATCTATGACAACTAATTCACCCCCCCTCTCAGATGTCCCATCCAACAATTGGTATCAAAGAAAGGTTCTTTGGAATAAGTTTAATAGCTTGAAGGATATCTTGGAAATTTTAACTAAATGATGAAGGGATCATACTTAGATGAAGAATTGAGAGTAGAGACCTCAGAGTTTGAGAATGAAGACATGAAAGAAAATTTCAAGTAGGCAAGTGAATGTATTCAAAAATTAAGAAACCAAATTTGAAAGTTTGAGTTGAAACATAAAGAAGTTTACCAGGAACTAAAAGAAGCAAAGGAGACTACTGAAAATCTAAGGATGAAACTTGAAGAAAGCAAGAGAATGGGAGAGAATCTAAAATTGGAAATTGGACAAAGAAAATAAATTATTGTTCAAATGGTAGAAAAATGTGACAAGCTTGAATAGGAAGTAGCAACTCTTAAGTCTAATCAAGAAAGGGAAAAAAATTTCAAAGACAAAGTTAATATAAGTTTGGGAATGCTTGATGAATTGATTTCATCTTAGAAGCCTGCAAAAAATAAAAGCGGTGTAGGACTTGAAGAAGGACAAAGTTCAAAGACTAATCCAAGTCTCAAAAAAATCAATAGTTAAAGGAAATTTCAAGGCAATACTTATCAAGGCAAGAATAGAAGGATCAATATTAAAAGGATACCCAACCAATATCCTAATGATCAAGGGTACAAATATTTTAATGGATTTTTTTATTCATGCAATAAATTAAGACATAGAGCAATGGAATGTAGAAGAATGATGAGCCAAAATAGATTATTTGGTGGAAAATGCTATATTTTCAACAAGTTTTGGCATAAATCTATAGAATGTAGAAGTTGGATAATGATGAACATATTTAATATCGGTAGAATTTTTCATTCTTTTTAAGGCTACTATTACACATTCAATAATTTTGGACACAAGGCTAATCAGTGCAAGACAAAGATGAATACAAACTCTCTTGATCAAAGATTTGGTGTATGTCACTCTTGCAACAAATCCAAACATATCACAAAATTATGTAAGAGAAAAGTTGGAAAGAAACTAAATTCGAAACAAAAGAACAAGCTTAATCTAGAAGAAGTGAGAAGAGAAATGGAAAAAATATAGAGAAAGAAAGAAGAACCAGAGAACAAGAAAAAATCAGATAATCAGGTATTTGCATTTGGTGAAGATACCTCTTATATGAATTAAATCTAGTAATAGTTGTAGACACTGAAAAATGTCCTAAGTCTACGAGCATCATTTTTCTTGGTCGTTGTCCTTCGATAATTGAATAATTTTAATTATTCAATTAATTTTGATCGCATTCCTCTATTAATTAAATAATTTTTAAAATTATTTAATTAATTCACCTTCTCATTTTTATTCTATCTTGATCAATTAAAATTATTTAACCTGCTAATATATCCCTTTCTTCAATAATTAAATAAATCATTTTTTATTTAATTATTTATCTTTCATCTATAGTCAGATAATAATAATAATCATTATTTGACCTTTTATTCTTCTATAATTAAATAATTTTCAAAATTATTTAATTGTGTTTCATTCCTCTCTTTTGGATAATTAATTCAAATTAATTATCCATGTCTAATTTCCACCTCCCCATTTAATTAAATGCTCCTTTTTTCATTTTATCTATATAAATAATTTGGATAAATTATTTATTTGCCACTTGTCATTTTCCTCCATTTTGAATAAATAATTTAAAATAAATTATTTATGCACCTCCACTTGGTCAAAGATACCCTGTCATTATTTCATGTCACAGCCTGCATGTCCCTACATGTCTATCATAGCCTACATGTCCCTACATGTCTTCCTGTCATGATTCCTCCAAGAATAGCATATTCTTGGTGCATCAATTCTACACCATTGACCTTGGAATCCTTTTAGAGGATTAATCTCGGTCGTCCATTTGAAGGGTTGTCTATAAAAGCAACCTTCCTTCTCCATTTTCAGCTTAACAGCTAATTGTCTCCACTGTCTTGCTACCATTTGCAAGTTTTAAACAAGTATTTCAACAAATCTTAGGGAAAAGTTGCATAACAAGAAGAAGGAGAGCAAGATAACTGATTCAAGTTCAATGGGGAGTCCTTTATTTTGTTTGCTTTCATTTTGATATCTCCATTTTGTTTGTATTCTCTTGTTGATGTGGTTTAATAGCTTAGTAGTGTTGGTTGTCACTTTTTCTATGATATTTTATTTCTAACCCCATGTTACATTGGTGAACCTGATAATTTTGTAGAGAAATTTGTGTGCTTTCTTGTTTATTTTCGTTGTTTTGCAGGTTATAGCCAAGAATTCATATGAAATACCATCATCTTCTTTTGAGTATAGAAAAATAGGAGAATAAAATATTTTAAAACCATTATCTGGGTTTTTTAGGTTTCGTTCTCAGCTTTCCAGAACTTTGAATGGTTTAAAATTTTGTTAAGATTTGAAAAAGTTATGGTCGTTTTAGTGATCATAGTTTTTTAAGATTTAGTTGTTAAAACCTGAATTTTCTTTTATTTATAACACTTTTGTCTTGCAGGATTTTGTAAAACGTTTTCTAAGTTTTGAAGGTCTATGTCTTAGCTTTCCATAGATATCTATGGTTTAAATTTTGTTTAGTTTTGAGAAAGTTATCACTATTTTATTTTTTTGTTTTCATTTAAGTTTTTTACTAATGTTTTTTTTGTAGCATGTGGCTTTGGAGTGGGGCTCCAAAAACTGCTTCTTTTGGAGCAACAAAAAAATTGAGCTCTTAGTTTTTAGTTCTCTTTAATTTCTTTTTCTTAGTTTAGTTTAGTCTCTTCATTTTCTAGTTTAGTTATTTACTGACTTTTAGTTTGGTTTTTAATCTCTTGTTCTAACTTAGCTTTTTGCAGCTTTCTCATTGGTCCAAGACATTTGAAATTACTAACATGTGGGTTTGCAATGCTTGTGAGTTAAAGAAATATATCTAAACTACTAACATCTGATTTTGCAGCTACATTTGTCAAAGACTAATCTTTCAAACCATTTGTTTGTTATTTTTAGTTTAGGAACACTTCTTTTGGTGCACGAAAATGAACTTCTGTTTGTAGGTGTTTGACTATGCTTGTGTGGTAGGTGATTATGCTTTCACCCTGTGAAAACTTGGTGATTAGAAAACCAGACCCACTTTATTTTTTGTAACCTTTAAGACCTAGTAATCAAAGTATCCTCTCCCCTTGCACTTTTGGGTGATCTTGGGTGTAGGAGAAATGGTTACTGACTTTAGAACTTGGGCCTGTTCTGGTGGGAAAAATTACTCACCCCAGAACGACTCAAACCGGTAGCACCTTGAACCCTAAGGACTTCCAGTCGGTATATAAAAGTGGATTCTTGGGGAAAGCCCAAGAATCATGCATATGGTTCTCATGAGATGGATCTGAAAGGGGACTCTCACCACATGGATCATGCCCTATGAACGAAATGCCCTTACTAAACACCTATTGCTTTAGAAGCCAACCATTTTTTAGCCATTGCTTGGTATAGTACAGGGTATAGTATCATGCCTAAAGACACTCACTATTGATCCCATTGAGTAGAGATAGCAATTCTTGGGAAGTGACTACCCAAGAATCTAAAGTCGGTGTGTTGGAATGATGTTAATGAGTCATGGAGGGGAGCTAGTGCCACCAAACTTCTAAGCTATCCACTCTCAAGAAGGAAAGGTGTTTAGCACCAATCCGGGGTATATCGATGGGCTATATCAAGTATACAAACCCTTGGCCTATTGGCCTATTAGGATTGTGCTTGTCTCATGTGTGTTTGCATAAACCAAAACATCATGCTTGTGAAGTGTTTTCTAGATTTTCAAACAATATACACAACATTCACAAATTTGGACACAAACAATCAACCTCAGACAACTCAAAATTTTCAATAAAACATCAAAACAATAGTCTTAGCCTGCTATCAAACATGTTTTTCTAAGAGGTCTCTGTCAGAAACCAACTTTCAAATTGCTCAAAATCTTCATTTTTCACCCATTAGTTTGCATTTTTAATTATAGGCTTAATCTTTCAAATTTTACTTTTATCCATTAGGTTCATAATCATCATCTTTAGCGTTAGCTTGACATTAGGTTTTCATTTTTGCAAACTTGGGATTAGGCCAACCTTATCACAATTTGTAAAATCATTGCTTTCGAAACTAGGTTATCTTTGACTTTGTCATTCACTTCTATCTTCAATCATTGTCACTTTTTTGTGAGGCTTTCCAACTCAGCAGTCTAGCTAGGGAAACTCGCTAGTCATTTTGACTTTGTCACCTTGTCATTTTCAATAAGTCCTTTGGTAACTAAAATTGAACACAAAGATTAAGCTTAGAGTGCTTAGGTACCCCTTTCTCCAAATTGCATTCTAGTTTATATCTTGCATACTTTATTCCCAAAAAATACAAAAAAAATATTCATACTAGTTGTTATTTTGAACCTAGACTTTGCATTAGTTTCCTCTTTAGTCGACATAATCATCTTAGTCCTTATTTTGCACCTTGTCATCATTGTCATCCTAGTCATAATCGTCACTTTCACTTTTCAGCATTTCGCATTTCCTTAGGTACACATTGTCATCTCATTGCATTGCCATCCTTTATCACAAAGAAGAAAAAAACATAGACTAGTGTCATACTTGCATTGTCATCATCTTCGTTTGGGCAATCTTTTTTATGGTGGAAACAAGACTTCAAAGAAAGAAAAGACAAATGGAAAACTTTGGACAAGAATTTGACAACACCAACAATAACACCAATCCCAATGACTGGAACTTTGATGACCCATTTGGAAATTTGAATGCACAATCTTCCATGAACATGTCAACTTCCTTTCAAATTCCACTTTTTGAATAATTCATACAAAGAGATCAAAATGGACAATTCTATGTTTAAAACTTAGAGACAGCAGCCCAAAATCCTGAAGTCACTTCGTTTGTAGAAGAATTGGTCTTGAATGATCCCGACAGATACCTTGCTATGCTTTTAGACCAAGGCGCAAGATTACCAAAAGGATTCAACATTAATACCATATGACCTGTCTCTCCTAATAATACGACACAAAACATAACATCTCAACATGACAAGAACAATACCTTGATCAATAACATTTTCATTACTACACAAGTTGCCACTACCACTATTAATGCGACATCTAGTTGCACCATAAATTAAAACACCTCATCTTCAACCAACGCAACATCTACTGGAGGAACATCTACTATGACCATGCCTACAACATCCACCTCATCTTCACAAACAATAAGGGCTACCTTTTCATAGACCATGCCTACAACATCCACATCATCTTCACAAATGATAGGAGCCACCTTTGCATCTACATCAGTAGGCACCACTTCCTCAAATCCTATGTTTGGCTCTTCATCTATGACAATGGGGGCATCTTCATCACATCCTTACAGTGGAACCTCATTTAATCCCTTCGGACGAAACTCACGACGCGTTTTCATTCAAGGCCCTCAGCACAACATTAACACATCATCACAAATGAACATCCCACATGGACAAGGGCACAATATGCATATACCACATGGAAAATTCCAAGGAACAAACACCAACATGCTACATGGACAATTCTTTCAACAAGGACAAGGAACTCAAATGATGCAACAAATGTGTAACTTTGGAAATCAAATGAGTTAGGGATTTCAGATACCTCAAATACAAAAAAATATGGCTGGGTCACATATTCCCACATACTCATCCTAGATTCATACTCAACAACAAATTCCCACTCACAACTGGAAATATCAGTAAACACCTAATCAAAACATACCTTACTTTCAGGCAACCATTGATCCTATTGTACACGCTTTTCTAGCAAAAGTGGATGACCTTCAAAAACATATGGAAAATATGAAAACCTTTGACAATAAGATGCAAATTCCAAAAGATTTATGTCCATATCCTTTTGATACAACTTTGTACATGCCACCATTTCCACATGGTTATGTGGCTCCAAACTTCAACAAATACAAGGGTAAAACAAATCCACTTGACCACATCAGAGAGTTCGTAACAAGTTGTGTGGATATTGCTCATGAGCACACATATCTAATGCAACTATTCCTAAAAGCCTCACAGGACTGGCCCTAGAATGATTCTATACACTGCAACCCACAATAAAATCATGGAAAGAACTTGCTAAAAATTTTGTGAAAAATTACACATAAAACATTGACACAGACACCTCCATTACCAATCTCTGCCAGCTCACACAAGAAGATTCAAGTGAAATATTTTTACCATTCTTTCAAAAATGGAGGGGCCTAGTGAGTCGCTGTCATATAGACATACCTGAAAAGGAAAAAGTTGACATGTTCGTACAAATGTTATTAGGCCCACTGAAAAATGGCTTGCGTGTTCATTGTTGCACAAATTTTGCGGACCTAGTTGAATGGGGTTTCCAAGTTGAACAAGCCCTCATTGCTGAAGGAAGACTAAAATATGGTCCCAAAAACACAAATGCAAACCCTTCTTCTACTGAAAAAACTAAATTTTGGGTTAAGAACAAACATGTCACCAATGATGGTGTAGTTGATGCTAAGGTTGTCAACACCACGGGTCCACTGATTACCCTAAAAGGGACACAACCACAAAACACATAGATGATGATGCAAACCTATGCTGCTAATGCTATCCAGACAAATCAGAATAACCAAGGCAATCAAAACAATCAAATTCAAGAGTAGCCTAGACAACCACGACAATTCCCTAGAGGTCGCACATGTAAGGAAAGCAGAGGTGCGGAAACACTTTCCTAACTTCAAAACCATAGGGAAGAATGTAGATAGTACTTTTAATTTTCTAATTACAATCCAATTAAGACATTCACGAAATATTTATAGAAACATAGAAAATACACAAAGACAAATGAACACCAGATTTACGTGGGAAAAACCTATCAGGAAAAAACCCACCACACCAAGCTGAATCTCTTTGTATTTCAGTAATAAACAAATTACATACAATGCAGAGATACAACTCTCTGATATTAGTTTATAGTAGCTTCATTCACTGTTCATCCAGTTACAGAAAAATTCTCTCAAGAATCCGATTCAATCTCTCTCTTGTCAATCTTAGAATTGATCTGCTTTTATCTTATCACATTCTGATTTTGTCTTTTGTGCATCCTTATCCGCCATTGCCCCATCATATAAAGTTTCCACTTAAGCATTGATTTTTCCCTGCATGTAGTTCAACTCCAGCGTCACAACTATTGCAAAAATCTAACTACCATTCATTTGAAAATCGCTTCCTCTTATTGGTCCACGAATCTCCACATAGGATGGTCAATCTGGTCAAGGGCATTCAACTTTGTTGTCATATTGGTGAGACACTAACAGTGTCTCCCTGATGCAACAAAGTATTCATATCAATATTGACATGAGTCCCAACAGTTAGAAAAACATTCTAATGAATGCCATGAGTCATACCGAATCCATCAAAATCCATTGCGTTTCTATTGGAAAGAGATTCCTCCATTAGCAAGACGTTTTATCGATGCTCACAAGTCACATCAATTTCAACTTTACCATCGGCAGGACTTTACCATTCGCCAAGAGTTCTCATCAAGTCTCTTCAAGTTTCACTGAAGCACCTGATAGTCGGCAAGACATTCGTCTTTCACCGAGACTTCACTCCAAGCACAACCAAGTCTTACCGAGCGCCAAATGATAGTCAGCAAGACTTTTGTCTTTCACCAAGACCTTTCACCGAGCACTCATGTCTTACCAAGTCGACAAGACATTTGACCTTCGCCAAGATCTTTCATCGAACACAACATGTAATCCCGAAGACTATCAGTGAGACTCTCCATCGGTCACTGAGACCTCATACCGAGTGTTTAATTCATACCAAAACCATCCCTATTGGCTAGACCAAACACCCGTCATTGAGAGATCTCCCTGAGATCCTTGTGTTAGCCCGATGACCATATGCTATCAGTGAGACATCCTTCAGTCGCTGGGACTTCTCCCCGAAACCCTTGAGCTACTTCGACATCCACTTTGACACTCGATAGAAACTTTTGTCGGTGAGACATTTCATACACCCTGGGACATCTTACCGAAGCCCTTTGTGTTACTCCAATGACCCGGTCGCTAGGAGTCTCCCTAACATCTGCTAGACACCTGATAGCAATTCGGTGAGACATTTCATATTGGCAAGAATACATACCAACAACCAAGTCTCCTCGATAACTGCAGGTGAATAACCATTAGTGAGAGATCTTTCTGAGTCTCCAAGACATAGCGATAGGTCTATTCGGCAAGACCGAAACCAAGTCACATCGACTAGGGCATTTCAACAAGATTTAGAACAACTAGTTGGCCATACATGATTAATGTCACAACTTTTCCCTCTAGGAGTTACATGTCAGTATGGATTGAGGAAAATATTCCAACAATCTCCCACTTGTCAAAGACCTTATTGAAAACTCCAAAGCATAATAAAACTATTGAAATTCATGGGCCAAGAGGCCCATCGAACTAGCACACCACATATATTTGTCTATGCTCACATGTTTCGTCAATGCATCTGCAACATTTTCCAAAGTATCCACTTTCTCCAAAGAGACCTTCCCATCCTCCACCATATCTCGTACAAAGTGATACTAAACATCTATATGTTTCGTCATGGCATGGAAAGTAGGATTCTTTGTCAAACATATAGCACGCTGACTGTCACAATAAATAGTAATTTTTCCTGCATCAAAACCAATGTTAGAACACAAAATTTTTATCCATATTGCTTCTTTACAGGCATGTGTAGCTACCATTTATTCTACCTCTATAGTGGACAAAGCGACTACAACCTGCCACTTGCTCATCCAACTCACTGCACCACCATTCATCATGAAAACATATCCACTGGTAGATCTTCTGCTGTCATGTCCCCTACCCAATCAGAGTCCACATAACCTCAAATACTGATAATCGTCTGTGATTCAACCAAGTTCTCATAGTAACACAAAGCATATAGTCTAAAGTGCCCTTCAGATATCTAAACACTCTCTTCATAGCATCCCAATGTGTCCTAGGATTATCCATAAATCGACTAAGAACTCCCATTGCTTGGGCAATGTCTGGCCTTGTATAGACCATTGCATACATTAGACTGCCAAGTGCACTAGCATATGACACACTAATCATGTCCTCCATCTCAGTAGGAGATTTTGGACAGTCTTCAACAGATAGCTTCGTTCCCTATGAAAATGGAACAGCTAGCTGCTTGCAGTCAGTCATACAAAATATCTCTAAAACAGTCATGATGTACTTACTCTGACTGAGCCAAAGTTTTCTATTCTTCTTGTCCCTAGTTATTTCCATTCCCATAATATACCTCGCTGCACCAAGATCTTTCATTTCGAAATTTGCAGACAATTGAGACTTAAGATTAGAAATCATTACCTTACTATTACCTATGAACAACATATCATCAACATAGAGAGCAATAATAAGAACATGATCACTTTTAAATTTTTAATAGACATAGTGATCAAATTTTGATCTTACAAATCCTAATGACAAAACAAAAGTGTCAAACTTTTGGTACCACATTCTAGGAGACTGTTTTAACCCATACAGATATTTCTTCAACTTGCAAACTAGTCTTTCTTTACCTTTTTCCACAAAGTGCTCCAGCTAGGACATATAAATTTATTCTTCAAGATCATCATGAAGAAAATTTGTCTTCACATCCATCTGTTCAATCTCTAAGTCATACGCTGATGCAAGTGACAAAAGAAATCTAATTGATGTTAGCTTAGCTACAGGAGAAAATATTTCTCCATAATCAATTCCCTCTACCTAGGAATAACCTTTTGCAACCAGCCTCACTTTATATTTTTCTACATTGCCTTCCAAACCAATTTTCCTTTTCAAAACCCATTTCCAGCCCACAGCTTTTCTGCCTTTAGGCAATGGCACCAAACTCTAGGTTTCATTCTTTTCTAAAGATGCCATCTCTTCATTCATGGCTTCCAACCAGGAGTTTGAATCAGACATTTTAAATGCCTCTTTCACAGTCCTAGGTTCATCAGTGCTAGAAATTAAAGCATAGGCACAAATAGACTCAATCAAAGAAAACCCATACCTATCTGGTTGCTTTCTTTCACGAGTTGACCTCCTTATAGGCTGAGGTTGAGGTGGTTCTTCATCTTAATCAGAACTTTCAGAGCTACTTGAGCTTTCCTCAGTATCAGGTACATTTTGATTTTTCAATTCCTCTTTATTTGGTGTTGGAGGAATTTCTGCTACATCCTTTTCATTTTCTGATTTCTTCTTTCATTGTGGACCCAGTGTAGAAGGCTTCAACTCACGAAAAATAACACTTCTGCTATACAAAACCTTCTTGGTCTCAGGATTCTAAACCTTGTATCCTTTTATTCCAGCACTATAGCCAATAAAAATACACTTTACAACTTTGTTTTCCAACCTAGATCTTTTTTCAAATGGCACATATGCATATGCGTCACAGCCAAAGACACAAATATGTCTCAAAGAGGGCTTCTTTCCAGACCATGCTTCCAAAGGCATCTTCTCAACAAGAGCAGAGTTAGGAGAATGATTTTCCAAGTAACATGTTGGAGAGACTGCTTCAGCCTAGAACTTCTCCTCCAAGCCAACACTGCTCAGCATACTTCGTGCTCTTTCCATTACTGTCCTGTTGAACCTTTTAGCAACTGCATTTTGCTGTGGAGTGTAAGGTGTAGTCTTATGTCTTTTAATCCCATGATCTGTACAGTACCTTTGGAATTCATCTGAACAAAACTCACCACCATTGTCAGTCCTTAAACATTTTATCTTTCTACCAGTCTGATTTTCAACAAGGTTTTTTAAATTCCTTAAACCGACTGAACACTTTTGATTTAATTTTTAGAAAATATACAAATGTTCTTCTTGAATAATCATCAATAAATGACACATAGTATCTTGATTTAGACAAAGAAGGAACATTAACTGGACCAAACACATCAGAATGTATATAATCAAGCAAACTAGAAGATTTGTGAGGACTGGAATAAAATGAAACACGGTGCTATTTACCATATATGCAATGTTCACAAAATTCAAACTCAAGGTTTCAATCTTCAAGCCCTTCTACCAGGTTTTTATTTTTCAAGGTTTTTAAACCTTTCTCACCAATGTGGCCTAGCATATGATTCTAGAGCATAGTCTTCTCTGTTGGAAGTTTAACCTCCATGGAGTTTACACCATTAGGAACATTTTCCTTCTTTTCTCCATGAGCAACCTTAAGTGACTTTGTAGAGACACTGTTGCATTGGACAACCAGTGCATCCAGCTCATACAAGGTACCAATTCGAGCACCCCTAGCCAGCACCATAGAGCCTCTAGTCATCTTGTAGCCATTTCCAGAGAACGTGACCTACACTCCAATATCATTTATCTTACTTACCGAAAGTAAATTATGAGCCAAACCTGGTATGTGCATTACATCATTGATTCCCTTCACTCTTCGATCAGGGAATTGGATTTTGACTCTTCCACAACAAAGAATTTCCAAAGATTAATCACTTGCTAAATACACCTTTCCACCATCATAGTTTTCATACTTCATGAACTAGTCTCTATGAGATGTCATGTGGAAAGATGCTCCAAAATCAATCAGCCAGACATCATCTAATGCCCATGTAGCCAAAGCTGCAATGAAGGCATCTGCATCACTCTAAGAAGAATCATTTCTAGAAGAGTTCTTATTCTTCTTTTTCTCCTCCTTTCAATCCTTTCAGACATGCATAGGTTGCCCACAATTCCAGCACTTCACCTTGGACTTCTTGCCAGGAGACTTTGATCTCCCTGCTAATTTTGATATGGATATCTTGTCCTTCTTCTTGCCTTTCTCCTTCGATCTACCTCTGATAGCCAAAGCCTCCTTTTCCATCTCAAAATATTTTCTTCTCATCTCTTCTGACAACAAAGAAGCAACATCTTCCATCTTGAAACTGGATGTCGTACTCCCAATAGCCATCACCAGATGATCCCACAAATCTGGCAATGAACATAGCAGCAACATGTAGCGATCTTCATCTTCAATCTTCACACCAATAGATGTTAACTAAGCAATCAACATGTTTAATGCATTCAAATGATCAGCAACGGATCCTCCTTCCTACATTCTCAAAGAGTACATCTTCTTCCTCAAGAACAATTTGTTCACCAAGGACTTGCCTTGATAAATAGATGCCAATCTTTTCCACAAGGAAGATGCAGTCTTTTCTTCATGCACATTCAGAAGAATAGAGTCTTCCAAACAGAGCCTTATCAGCCCCTTAGAATTTCTATCTGCAAGATCCCAATCCTCTTGCTTCATGCCTTGAGGCATCGTTCCAGACACAACAAGCCACAGATCACGATCCACTAATAGATCTTCCATTTTGAGTTTCCATAGCTCAAAATTGCTACCATTGAATTTCTCTATTTCCATCTTTCCAGATGTGCTTGTCATCTTAATCTATAATTAAATTATCAAACCTCTACTAGACTCCCACTGAAAAAGAATTGACACAAAAAACCCAACCCACTCACAAGGACAACACAATTGGCCAGGCTTTGATACCACTTGTAAGGAAAGAAGAGGTGCGGAAACACTTTCCTAACTTCAAAACCACAGGGAAGAATGTAGACAGTACTTTTAATTTTCTAATTACAATCCAATTAAGACATTCATGAAAGATTAACAAAAACATAACAAATACACAAAGACAAATGAACACCAGATTTATGTGGGAAAAACCTATTGGGAAAAAACCCACCACACCAAGCTGAATCTCTTTGTATTTCAGTAATAAACAAATTACATACAATGCAGAGATACAACTCTTTGGTATTAGTTTACAATAGCTTCATTCACTGTTCATCTAGTTACAGAAAAATACTCTCAAGAATATGATTCAATCTCTCTCTTGTCAATCTCAAAATTGATATGCTTTTATCTTATCACATTCTGATTTTGTCTTCTTTGCATCCTTATCCACCATTGCCCCATTATAGAAAGTTTCCACTTGAGCGTTGATTTTTCCTTGCATACAGTTCAGCTCCAACATCACAACTATTGCAGAAATCTAACTACCATTCATTTGAAATTCACTTCCTCTGATTGGTCCATGAAGCTCCACATAGGATGGTCAATCTGGTCAAGGGCATTCAACTTTGTTGGCATATCGGTGAGACACTAACAGTGTCTCCCTAATGCCACGAAATCTTCATATCAATATTGGTATGAGTCCCAACAGTCGACAAAACATTATAACGAACACCATGAGTCATACTGAATCCATCAAAATCCATTGTGTTTCTATCGGCAAGAGATTCCTCCATCGGAAAGACATTTTACCGATGCTCACAAGTCACATCGATTTCAACTTTACCATTGACAGGACTTTACCGTTTGCCAAGAGTTCTCATCGAGTCTCTTCAAGTTTCACCGAAGCACCTGATAGTTGGCAAGACATTCATCTTTCACTGAGACTTCACTTCAAGCACAACCAAGTCTTACCAAACACAAAATGATAGTCGGCAATACTTTTGTCTTTCATCGAGACCTTTCACCGAGTGCTCATGTCTTACCAAGTCGACAAGACATTTGACCTTCACCAAGATCTTTCAGTGAACATAACATGTAATCCTGAAGACTATCGGTAAGACTCTCCATCGGTCATTGAGACCTCATACTGAGTGTTTAAGTCATACCGAAACCATCCCTATCGGTGAGACCAAACACCCGCCATTGAGAGATCTCCCTAAGAGCCTTGTGTTAGCTCAATGACCATATGCTATCGGTGAGACATCCTTTAGTCGCTAGGACTTCTCTCTGAAACCCTTGAGCTACTCTGACATCTACTTTGACACCTGATAGCAACCTTTGTCGGTGAGACATTTCATACTCGCTGGGACATCTTACTAAATCCCTTTGTGTTACTCTGATGACCCAGTCACTAGGAGTCTCCCCGACATCTGCTAGACACCCAATGGCAACTCGGTGAGACATTTCATATCGGCAAGAATACATACCGACAAAAAAGTCTCCTCGATAACTGTAGGTGAATAACCAATGGTGAGAGTAACAACAGTCAGCGAGAGATCTTGTTGATTCTCTAAGACATAGCGATAGGTCTATTTGGCAAGACTAAAACCAAGTCATAGTGACTAGGGTATTTCAACAAGATTCAGAACAACTAGTCGGCCATACATGATTAATGTCACATTGACTTTTCCCTCCAAGATTTACATGTCAGTATGGATTGAGGCAAATATTACAACAACACATACCCCCCTTTGGGTGAACCTATTGAAGAAGTCCTCAAGAAATTCCTTCAGAATGGTGTCATCACACTTCAGGACCCCAAACCATATGACCCTAGGCAGTTTAAACCATCTTGGTGGGATGATAATGCATTTTGTGACTATCACCAAATAAAAGAACACAAAACTTCTTCCTATAAACAATTGAAAAATCTGGTACAAGACCTTATTGAAAAGTGCATCATTGAATTTGGTAGACCACAATTTGCTTCTAATGTGGATCATACAATACAGAAAAACCCACTGCAGGATCATGGTTCTGGAAAGCATTCTATGTCAAACACAAGTAATCGATCCAACCATGCCCGTATTGGATATGACTATTCTGGGGGACCTATCATACATCACATTAGAACAATTGATGAACATGTCTGCACAGTCACCATTAGAAAGGCCCCTGAATGCAATGTCACCACTCGTGGCAGAAAGGTCACCATAGTTGGCCCTCCTCGCCCTAGACAACCAAAGGTAACAATAGCTAGCCCATCCACTTCATAGTCGCAATCACGTCCACAAAGCAAGCAGTCCCAACCTAAATGAAACTTTAATCTTATTGACCAGCTTGGAAAAACATCGGAACAAATCTCTATCCTTGAGTTGTTACACATCTCGCTTGCCTATAAGGCCATCCTAGATAAAACATTGCAAGAATCCTTCGTGCCCCAAGATATTGATGTCAGCCAATTCGAAGCTATGATAGGATATCTCATGACTCCCCACCATATTACCTTTTCTGACCAAGACTATTCATCATCCAAATCCAACCATAATGATGCCCGTCTTATCGAAGTCCTTGTTCATAAACATAAGGTCAGACGAGTCTTAGTAGATGGCAGAGCAAGACTTAATATATGTTCTTTAAAATTGGTCAAGGCACTAGGATTTTCTGATGCTTGCGTAGACACAACACGAAGCATTGTTACCAAGGCATATAATGATGAAGAACATTCCTCTTGGGGCATAATTACACTCCCAATTTGAATTGGGCCAGTCATTATCGACACCACTTGTCAAGTTTTGGATTTGGACCTACCATACAACATTTTACTTGGTCGACCTTGGATTCACACACTGAAATTTGTCCCTTCCATGTATCACCAATGCCTAAAATTCCCTTTTGAAGGTACCAAAATTACTATATATAGAGACCCCAATCCATTCCAATACTGTACCAATTTACGAGGTGTCTCGAAATGTCAAGTGCCTATCAACCATGAAGCCTCGACATCTTCATATTCCAAATTCATCGACCCATCAAGACTTGCAAAGCCTTCCACGTCCACATCCATCACCACATCATCTCACTACATTGATCCATCTTCATTGACCAAGTCATACACTCCATTTACCCCGCCATCAAACCCTGAGGTCCAAATTCATGACATGGGATGTGGAGAATATCATATGGATAATTTACAAACAAACGACAATGCTAATGCCACTGATAGAGATCAAAATTCCAACATTGATGTCAAGATAGTTATAGAAGGAACACAAAAGGATGGTCGTGCTTGGATTGAAACCTTTTGGGACCTTGATGACACATCGGCCTTTGCCATATCTACTTCCTCTCAAGCTTTTCATATCTATTATAACCCCTTGTTTGACCAAGAAATTTACGATAACCCACTCTTTGAGCATGACTCCGTTGAGGATATCCAATCATCATCCTTCCATCCCACCTACCCTAGGATAGGATATGAATCTCCTATTGACATCTCTACTAAGTCATCTTGCCAAGTCATTAAGGATGTGCAAGCCTCCTTTGATGTTAACAATACAAAAAAGGACAGTCCAAAAGATTCCATTAATGGCATCGCCACTCCCATTCATCCACTAAACATTCCTTTCACTTCACCTACTTCCCCCATTTCAAACATGTTCACTCATGAGAAAATTTTTCTTTACATTCCATTTTTCCTGGCTCATTCTCAACTTGACTAGGGGACCATTTTTCCTGGCTCATTCTCAACTTGACTAGGGGAAAATTTTTATCATGAGACTGTAGTGGTACTGCACATGATCCTAAAAATCATAAAATATCCTGAAAAAAAGACAAAAAAATCATCAAATGTCATGAAAAAAGACCTAAAAATCATAAAATGTGCTGAAAAAAGATCTAAAAATTAAAAAAATGTCCTAAAGAAAGACCTAAAAATCAAAAAATGTCCTGAAGAAAATGCAAAAAAATTCTAAAAAATGGAGTCATGTCAGTCAACATAGTTACATCAATTCAAGTCTTGATTATTCTTTGTCATTGTCGAACTACATTGTCTCTGTGCATTTTCTACGTAGGAAAGGCTCATCTTCGAGCCCTCGAGACATTAGGTCAGTCCTAGTAGGTTTGTCAAAATATGTCATGACTCGATCTTTGGTCAATAAGACAAAGTCATTGGTCATGTTGAACTATGAGGTTTCTGAGTGTATGATGTAGGCAAGGCCATCTATCGATGAGCCCCCGAGGCCACACAAGGTCAGTCCATTAGGGTTCATTGCATAGTTTTCTCACACACCTCAAATTTATCATGATCTTTGTGACAATTCAAATGGAAAATTTACCCAAGCAAACTTTGACAATTTTCCAATCAAATATGACAACCACCTCGGCATATCAAATTCATGCAAATTCAATCAACTTTGGTCAAACCTTGTCAAAACAACAAAATCGTCAAATCTTGCTTACTCTACAGATATGTCCTTCTGAAGTGTAGCCCATCATTTAATCATGCCCTAGGATGTTTCCTTCTTAGGCATCGTCATAGTCTCTAGAATTTTGAGGATTCTAATGGAATTTGAGATACATTCCTCTTGATATCGACATCATTCAGGTTGTGTCCTTCTTGAATCTGACATCTTGACATCGACCTCATTTGGGATGTGTCCTTCCCAAATTTGGCATCACTTTGGCATCAACATCATTCAAAATGTGTCCTTTCTGAATCTAGCATCTCGACATCATTCAGGATGAGTCCTTCCTAAACTTGACATCAACTCGGCATCTTGAAATCAACATCATTTAGGATGTGTCCTTCCTGAATCTGACATCTTAACATCGACCTCGTTCGAGATGTGTCCTTGAATTTGGCATCACTTTGGCATCAACATCATTCAGGATGTGTCCTTCCTGAATTTGACAATATTGACATTGACATCATTCAGGATGTGTCCTTCTTGAACTTGACACCAATTTGGCATCTTCATATTGTCAACCCTGACATTTTTTCCAAACTTGACAAACTTGACATCTTGACATTCAGACACTTGGCAAGCACTTTGCATTTCATTTTATGATGTTTGTTTTGTCTTTTGACAATCATGATGCTAGTTCCTCGAGGATGTCCAGACAACAAAATTTAGAGGAGCAATGTTGTTTCATGATTTGTCTTGCCTGTCTTTACTGTTTGTGGTTGATTTTGACAAAAAGACTGGGGAAATCACTCTCTTAGTATGAGTCATGATCATCCTTGTATCCGACTGCTTGTCTCACATGATGGTACAACCTTGCACACCTTGGTCTATCTCATATCATGGTGTTTGTTGGCCATTATAATAATCTGCCCAATGATGATAAATACAAAAATGTAAGCATGAAATTTGGTTCCCTTATCATTTCTCATCTAGTTTTCCATCTTCATCCTCCTTTCTCTTCCACGCTAATATCCATCCCCTTCAAAGTTAACATTTCTTCTATCCTTCACCCTCTAGTCTTATCATCCATTTCGAGAGCACATTCGTGTTCTTTGAAGTCACTTGTCCTCTCGAGGGGGCATACACAACCCTCCTTGTCATTCTTCTTTCACTGGGGCATACCCGTACCTTGCTATCACTAGGGCATATTTCACAATTAAATTTCTTTTACACAATGCGATGAACTACATTATGTCAAAGAGGCACAAAATGTAGACACTGAAAAATGTCCTAAGTCCGTGACCATCATTTTTCTTGGTCGTTGTCCTTTAATAATTGAATAATTTTAATTATTCAATTAAGTTTGACCACATTCCTCTATTAATTAAATAATTTTTAATTATTTAATTAATTCACCTTCTCATCTTTATTCTATCTTGATCAATTAAAATTATTTAATTATGTCGCTAATATATCCCTTTCTTCAATAATTAAATAAATTATTTTTTATTTAATTATTTATCTTTCATCTATAGTCAGATAATAATAATAATCATTATTTGACCTTTTATTCTTCTATAATTAAATAATTTTTGAAATTATTTAATTGTGTTTCATTCCTCTCTTTTGGATAAATAATTCAAATTAACTATCCATGTCTAATTTCCACCTCCCCATTTAATTAAATTGATTAATTTAATTAAATGCTCCTTTTGTCATTTTCTCTAAATAAATAATTTGGATAAATTATTTATTTGTCACTTGTCATTTTCCTCCATTTTGAATAAATAATTTAAAATAAATTATTTATGCACCTCCACTTGGTCAAAGATACCCTGTCATTATTTCATGTCATAGCCTGCATGTCCCTGCATGTCTGTCATAACCTACATGTCCCTGCATGTCTTTCTGTCATGATTCCTCCAAGAATAGCATATTCTTGGTGCATCAATTCTGGACCATTGATCTTGGAATCCTTCTAGAGGATTAATATCGACTGTCCATTTGAAGGGTTGTCTATAAAAGCAACCTTCCTTCTCCATTTTCAGCTTAACAGCTAATTGCCTCCAACTTTCTTGCTACCATTTGCAGGTTTTGCACAAGTATTTCAACAAATATGAGAGCCAAGTTGCATAACAAGAAGGAGAGAAAGAGAAGTGATTCAAGTTCAATGGGGAGTTCTTTATTTTATTTTCTTTCAATTTGATATCTCCATTTTGTTTGTATTCTCTTGTTGATGTGGTTTAATAGCTTAGTAGTGTTAGTTGTCACTTTGTCTATGTTATTTGATTTTTAATCCCATCTTACAATACCCTCAGGGGGAGTAGTCATAGTGATAGAGCCCCCAAAATTCTTGAAATTTTGAGGCCCTTTTGTGCTTGGTAGTAACATGTCACATCTCTTCCTTTGATAGGGTTTAAGGTTTTGCCAAAGTAACCTTATTTCCATGTGATCAATGTCTAACCTTTGGGCATTTTATTTTTGTGTTGACTTGTTTTCCTAGTTTCTGGTGATATAAGTTCTCTTTTGATCCATCATTATGCGTTTCTTACCAAACCCATTTGCTTAGGTTATTCAGTCACTACTAGCTAGAAATCATTTCAATTCCTCCAAAGTATAGTTCTAATATATTACTCATAAATGTTTTAAGCTTAAGTGATCGATCACCAAGGGTAAATCCTCATCAGCTTAGTCAAGGCCCTATTTTATGAAGAACATTGTCTCATGTGCAAGTTTGAAGATCACATGATCGTGGGATTTAATTTGGGCCATTCCTCCCTAGCTCATGCATCCCAAGTGATGACAATTTAATTGCTGTGAGAATAGGGAAATGCTGACATGTGTTTGATCGAGTACGTGGGCCCTGTCGTTGTGTTTCATTCCAATGCTTGAGGTTTTAAGATCAATGGTGATGGTTGAAAGATGAAAGATGATCACCCCACCATTCCCCACCATCTCATAGAGGTAAGATGTAGGCCCGTTAAAAGTAGCAAGACCCACGACAAGCTGGAACATACACTCTGCGATTACTAGCGGGTGGAGCCCACAATTACATGAAGAAGTTCTAGTCAGCATGTTTCTATTGGCCATCTATCTAAGCTGGAGCAGCGATGTAAATCCAAATGTCATTGACTCAATTTGAGTCATTTGAGATGGCCACCACAACTGAAGATCAACAATGCACATTCAAAGTTGTGAAGTATGCCCATTGTAATTGTTTCACTTCATGTGAGTGGGAAGTAATGATAGAGGTGACCTATAAACTTATTCAATTTCCTTCAAAATTTGTGTATAAGGTCAATTCTTGCTAATTTGGGATTCAAAGGTGTGTTTGGAGCGATACGAAGAATTGAAATAAATAATTTGTAGAAATCATCTTGATTGGCATTAGGGTTTATCACAATTGAAAGTTGTAAGTACTACAAATGTAGTTTTATGCTTTTTTCAATTTTTTGAATTAGGGCTAACTTTCCATTTTCTTTTATACATGTGCATTTTATTCCCTTGCTTTTATTGCTTTGAATTAGGGTTAATTATGTCTTTAAAAGGTCATAACCATATAAAATCATCTAGAATTAGCATTCATTTTGACTCATAGGTTGTAATTAGGAGGCTGATAGTTAAAAATTTTCCCATTAGAACCTTGGTATACATAAAACCCATGGCTCCCAAAGTATAGATTTCCACCTCTTCAATCCAACCAGACCATTCTCCCAGGATGTAATTGACTTGTCACCCCCATCCACAAATAAGAAAATAGAAGGAAAGGTCTTGTTTCATCGCCCTATTGTGAAACAGGGAGTGATGGATAAGGCTTGCTTCATAAAGGACATGTCGAAGTACCCAACACTAGATGGCAATTGTTTCAATATTAGTTTGACAATAGGAATCTTGGAGCTCATCTCAATAATCCTTGGAGGTTAGATATGGGAAAGTTGATTGTTCCCAATGTATACGGGTATGTGTACGATCATCAAGGAAAAAATAGGCCCTTAAGTGGCAAAAAGATTAGAAAAATCAGAGGTAGGCAACTTGATGTAAAAATTTGAATAAGTTATCTATATTATCTCAAAAATATGTAAAAATAAAATCTGTAGAAAATTGAATATAATTTCTAAACTACTAGGTTTTTTTGTTTTCAAAATCTATTTGGTGAAAATTTGAAATTTCAATGTAGTAGTACTTAAATTTTAGGGAAAAAATAAGAAGTAGGTTTCTTTCTGACCACCCTAACCACAATAAAATGATAATATTTTTTATAATATTTTAGATATAAGTAGAGGACTCCTATCCAGATGTGATGCATATTTTTTTGTAATTTTTTTCCAAGTAAATAATTAATTATGATTTTTTATTACAACTTTTAAAAATATAAAAAATATGTATGTCTGACCACCTTAACTTGGTCAAAACTTCATGAAATTCAATTTTTCATTTTTTAATCCTTTAGTATGCGAAGTATAGAATGTGACACATGTTTTGGATTCAAAAAATTTGATATAGTTTGAAAACTATAGATTTTTTTCAAACAACCTATCAATCAGGACTTTAATCGTAATTCAAATAGAAAATGAATAATAATTACTTATTAAATTCAAAGTAAATCATAATTTATATTGGTGGAAAGCTAGGAATCTCCTTTAAAAACCATTTTCGTTTCATCAATTTTGGGTTAAAAAAAAGTCATCAGCCACATACCCATCTTATTGCCACTTTTTGGCCCATCATGATCTTGCACATACCCATACCTAGACATTGATATTTTGAAGGATATCGCCTCGAGGTATGACTTGATTTCTAGAGTGGTCAGGACATTTGATGGGGTAGATATGGTAAGAATAACTAGGAAGGAAATCAAAGAAATCTTTGATCTACATGAGTGGAGTCCGGATTTGGTCCCTTTAGATATGGAGGATATTAGAAAATAACACAACAATACCAAGGTGTTCATTAGAACAAAGATGTTACCTTTGCACACTGCTATCACTAGTATTGGGAAACATAAGAGACAGATCAAGATTGGTGAGAAGGATCTTGAACCTTTTCCAATGAACTATTTTGCTAGTTATTTCAGAAAGATTGTGTATTCTATGTGCCAGATCATTGGTTATACCTAACCTAACACATTTCAGAAAGAATACAATTACTTGGCCACACATTTGCAACACCCACTGTATAACATTGTCTATGATTATAGTACTTATCTAGCAGAATGCATCAACAAAGGCTTGGTGGAGTTGAAGGATTGAAAATAATGGGTAAAGTTCTAGTGGTATTCACTTTTGATGCACATGCTTTTGCATAGAGGACAAAAGGTTTTTGAGAAGGATATCACTTTGAAAAGGAAAGAGGAAGGTGTTGACCTACCTGTTTAGTGTTGGAAGTGAATCCTAAACAAAGATGACAAGAAATACAATTTTGTAATATTTCAAAATGCTTGTTGCATCTAGAATAAGGAGGTCCCTAATATATGAGCCACCAAGAATTCCCATAGAAATTCATGAGTACTTGAGACCCATAGAGATGAGGCCATACTTGAACCTGAGTCATAATTGGGGAAACTTGATTTTATATCCTGACAAGACAATTCTTGGAGTGTATGGTAATGGCCTAGACCTATATGTCTTTCCAAGGGATGTCCCTTTGAGGATAGGATTCCTTGAAATCATGAGGAAACTCATAGCTTCATAGATGGTGCATGGTATGTGCAAGATCATCATGGAAAAAATAGACCCATAAGTGGTGAAAAATTTAGAAAAATCAATGTTAGGAAACTTGATGTAAAAATTTGAATGAGTTATCTATATTATTTCAAAAATATGTAAGAATAGAATTTGTAGTAAATTGAATGTAGTTTCTAAACTACTAGGTTTATTTAATATATATATATATGGTGAAAAATTGAAATTTCAATAGATTAGCACTTAAATTTTAGGGAAAAAATAAGTAGGTGTTTGTCGGACCACCATAACCACAAAAAAATGATAATAATTTTTTATAAGATTTTATATATAAGCAGAGGACTCATGTCCTGATGTGATGCATATATTTTTGTATTTTTTTTCCTAGTAAATAATTAATTATGGATTTTTTTATTACAAGTTTAAAAAAATATAAAAACTTGTATGTCTGACCACCTTAACTTGGTCAAAAATTTCATGAAATTCATTTTTTTTTAAATCTTATAGTATGCAAAGCATAGAATGTGACACATGTTTTGGATTCAAAAAATGTGCTATAGATGTTTTTTAATCAGCCTATCAATCAAGACTTTAGTCGTAATGCAAATAGAAAATGAATAATAATTATTTATTAAATTCAAAGTAAAACCTAATTTATATTGGTGGAAAGCCGATAATCTCCTTTAAAATCCCTTTTCATTTCATCAATTTTGGGTTAAAAAAGAGTCATTAGTCACATACCCTACATGCATACCCATCATATCACTACTTTTTGGCCCATCATGATCCTACACATACCCTGCATTTACCTGAATCAGTAAGGATAGGGTCATTCTTTCCAAAATGGACAACATTCGTAGATTATGTTCTAGTGAAAGGGGCATGGAAGCACATAGTACATCTACTGGAACCTCATAATTTAATGAATATGCGGCTGAGGAATCATGATCCTAAGGGCTTCATCACTAAGCTAAAAACATATAAGAAAACGGGTAATTTTGTGCATGTTTTTTATTATCTTGAGGATGTCATAAGGAGTGTTTTTAGCCTTGAAGAACAAGATGAAGGAAAGATAAATATCTTTCTTATAGGAATATGGTAGAAGAAAAATGGAAGAAAAATCCCCAATATGATCCTTTTCCAAACATACCTAATGAATTTAGGAAAGCCATGCATGTTATGGACAACTTTCAAGGTGTAGTTGGTATGTTAAGGGAACAACAGGAAGTCATAGATAAAGGAAAGGCAAGGGTGGTTGAAGAATATGTTGAAGTGACATTGAAAGAAAGGCCTACATATTATCCACTGCCCAAGCAATTGAGAATTTACTCTAGGAGAAAGAAAACAATAGATGAAGAATGGAGCTTTCCAACCCCTATCACTTCTAAAGGGCCAAAGGAAGATTCCCTTGAGAATCCATTGTTGCAACCTCCTACACGGGCTCCTTTTCCTATAATTGATCTTGAATCACCCCTTGAAAGTCCTATTCCTCTTGAGCAGCCACCTCTTAAGAAGCAAAGAACTAAGGTAAGAGGAGTGGTTGAATACTCTGATATATATGAGGATGATATTTATATCATTCCTAAAGATATGCAGGTAGGAATACCTCCCCCTAAAGGGGCTATTGCCTCAAATTCAAGATAGAGTAGTCTCAAATTGGGAAAGATTTACATTAGTGGTTTGAATACTACAAATGATTTTAGAGTAGAAGATTGTAAGGAGTTTATGGAAGATGATCCCTTCATTGAAACATCTGCATTTAAATATTTTTGGTGGAGATCTAAAGATACAAAATATGTAGAGAATGTGGCCACTGAAAGGGGTTTGCATCCAGAATTACATGAAAGTGTCATCCAGGAAAATGTGAGAAGTATTATGAAGAATGTGTTTCAAAATATTAATGCCCAAGATGGAAGAGAACTTGTAAATAAGTGTGGTGTGCTACTACTACCAGAATGGAACATTGTTGATGCCATTGTACTAGATTCCATAAGGAGGGTTGAAAGGCCTGTAGTGCAAAAAAAGAAGAATTGGAAATGGCACTTCAAGGTTCGACATTTAGTGAGGATTGGGATGGATTGGAAATTTGGTCACTGTCTATGGGATCCATGAAACCAACCCTTTCAGAGCTATCATATTTTAGTGGACAATTGCTTGTGAAGAGAGTTGTTGATACCCCAGCTTTGGAGGCAGTAGACATGGTTGTCAATGTTGCTAGGTTCACTAAAGAAACTGTGGAGAGTCTCACCTTGGAGAGGGACGACTTTAGAAATAAATACTGAGAGCTTCTTGGTGAGTATGATAATATTTAATAGAAGGTGGCTATATTAGAAACTAAATTAGCTTTTTATAAGCAAAGAGGAGAAATGAAAAGAGGATAGGATAAGCCCATCTCAAGCCACCCACCTCCAACATCTCCAATTGTAGCTTTCCAACATTCACCTCATGGTTAGGTCTTAGCAATGGTGCCATATAGTTTGGGACAAGGATCACTCTCAGTAGAGGAATCCAGTAAATCAGGTCCTAGCTCATCTGATGAACAAGCAAAGGAGTGGCTTCTTCTACAAGTTGAGACATATAAGAAGCTATTGGGAAAAGCCTAGGAAACAATGTATGAAAATGTATCAAAAATTATTCATACTATTTTGAAGCATTTGAATGAGAAGATCCAGGCTAGACTAAATAGTGTACATGATAATTACGCCCTGAGGATGTGAGCAATAGGATTGTCCCAAAGAGATAAAGAACTGGCCATGCCCATCTTAAATAAGTGGATCCCAAGGGCTAAGAGATTAAAATTAATATTAGTTGGAGCTGGCTAACATGAAGATAAGTACCCTCATGTGCTTCCTACTTATACATTTGTGTGTGAGTTAAGTGAGCAAAAGTTTCAAGGATATATAGCCCCACTGGAGTGAAAGATAAGAGAATTAATAGCTCACTATGATATGGCAGATTTGTCACCATTGCTAGATATTTTTTTCACTAATTATGAACTGAAACCATTACAAGTATGTAATAGATAGATAGATGAGGTTATTGATTCCCAAGTGAGTGAAATTTGTAAAGAAGTTGATATTGATGTATTTAATGACACTTTGGGAAAGCTGATGTTTATTGTCAGCTTTCTAGAGGACTTTGACAAGGAATCCAACTCTGTAATAACAAAGTACTCCCTATACAGAAAGACATTAGATAAAGTTATCGATTTCTATTGGCCATATGACAAGGAATACGAAGAATGGGGAAGACTATTTGTGGGAAGATTTGGATTGTAAGCATGGATGTGAAACATATAATTTAAAGTCAAGTATTATATAGGTCTAGCCTTAGAAGTTATAATGTATAAAATATATGTTTCACAAGAGAGTATCAGCTATTGATGATGTGGAATGTTGACCAAAATGAAAATTCACTTTTGGCCTACATCATTTTGCCATATTGCTTGATGAAGTGGGTGTGCTATAATTATAGACACGTAAAATATACTGATTGACATTGTCCATATGTTCCTGACTTACTAACATCGTTTCTTCCTAAATCATCCCTCGGTCTAACCATATAATCAAATTCCCCTATCTGATTAAATTTTTCAATATTCATCTCTTAATTAAATAAATCATTTTATCTAATCAAGTCAATCTCTTTTGTTAATTAAATCAATCCATCTGATCTAATTATCCCTATTTAATTAAATAATCAATTTATTTGATTAAATATCTAAAGTCTATCCCTTAAATTAAATAAATTAAAACCTTATTTTATTTAATCTAACACTATCCCTTTTAATTAAATAAATCAAAATCCTTATTTCATTAGCCTTTTATCATATTCCTCTCTTATTTGATTTAATCCATAAATCTGAGTCAAATAGATCACATCATCAAATCTCATGTTAAATTAATTAATCCTTGATTAATTTAACCTCATCTCATGTCCCATCCTCTAGATAATGTATGTTGCACATGAAAATAGATTTAATTCATTTATTAAATCTCTATTTTCCTCACAAGGCATCTTTTAGAATATTCTCTCAATTTGAATTTAAAAATTCCAAGTCAACATGTACATCCAACAAGGAATTTAAAACCTCTTACATGTCCTTTTTCTTGAACCAAGTGGCATTTATTGCATTTTCCCTTCCCTCTTGCATGTCATTTCAACAAATTTAAATTTCAAATATTGGCATTTATTGGCACAAACCCCAAATCTTGCACATCCATCAACCATTCATAGCTTGAAAAGTGGAATCATATCATTGGATGAATGTTAGTCCCACATTGCTCAAATTTGGACATTCATCCATCTTAGAATTCTATAAATAAAGAGCTCATATCCTCATTTATCCATCCACAATCCAAGAAAAGTTACCATGCTAAAATACTTAGGCATCTCCATTCATCAATCTTGAGTTCTTAGCTAGGTTATTTCAGATTTTGGCTTGGAGCTCTCACCATTCATCACTAAAGTGGATCAATCATCTTCAACCTATCAAGATTTCATCATAGGAATTGGGAAAGGGCCAATTTTCACATCAAATTGGCACCAATTCCCCCATGGGATCAAGAGTTTTCTTGCTTAATTAGGATTCAATCTTTTTTTTTCTATTTCATTGTATTTTTCATTGTTGTTTTTCCTAATTTGAGATCTGTTAATGGATTTCATGGGGAATCCTTGTTTTAGTTTGCAAATCCTTGTTTAACTTGTTTACTCATGTTGTTTTGCAGGTACTAGGAGAAGGGTTCACACATTTGGCGCTAGAAATATCATAACACCTAATCTCCTTACATTTTTTGACCAAGATTTCCCCACCCAACCATCTCACAACTGTGCACTTCATTTGGGAAGCCATTGTACCAAATAGAAAAATCAAAAGGGTCTTGGTGGATGGAGGTGCAGGTTTGAACATCTGTTCTCTCAGCCTTATCAAGCAGTTGAAAATATCAGAAGATTCCATCGACAAAGGAAAGGGCATCATGATAAGAGCATATGACGACCAAGAAAGAGTGTCTCAAGGAATGATTAAACTCCCTATTCAAGTAGGGCCAACTCTCATGGAAACCACTTATCAGGTCTTGGACCTTGACTTGCCATATAATATCCTTCTAGGACACTCGTGGATCCATGCAATGAAAGCTGTAGCATCTACCTTCCACCAATGTGTGAAATTTACAAATAATGGACAAGAAGTTACCATCCATGGAGATCCCAAACCTTTCTCATATTGCAAAAATCTTTAGGAAAAGTATTACAAAATCCCCCAAATAACAAAGAATGATGAAGGCCCATCCACACCATACATCAACCCCACCACTCTCGTGTCCACTTCTATGATAGATACACCCACCATTCCCACCATTCCCACCATTTCTGACATTGAGCTCATCATCTGGGATGACAGTTGTGGAAGCTACAAGCTCCCTAACAATGCTTTTGTGATAGGAGAGTTACCACAATCTCCTAGATCATGGGGATGCCCACAAGAAAACCAAGCTTCCACATCACAAACATATCCTGAAGACTATCCTGAATTCACAAGCTGGGGAGACCTCGGACATGAAGTTATTGAAGCAAATCCATCTCACATTTTGTATCGAGATGAAAGACCAACACCTGAATTACTAATGGATGAGACAAGCAAGGGCCTACAAATGATGCTCACAATGGGCTATGACATAAATCAAAGACTAGGACAAAATGAAAATGGGCTCATAATACCTATCATGCTAGAGACATGACCAATAACAAATCTTAGCCTTGGATGTACCCCTTTGAGTATAACCATACGTGGCCGAAGTCCTCCAGTTAGAATGGTTAACAATCCTCCTCAGCCAATCGTAGCAAAATTACAGCTACCCGTATCTATAGGTCGTGTCATAGACAACTTTACATTTGGTGTAACCGATGTCTGTAGTAGTAGCAATGATGAGGATCACTTGACCAATCTACTTAAGTTATTTGAGGACACCACCCTGTGTATGATTAGCACCGTCTCCTTCGAAACAGACCAACAAAATCATGAGATTTTCTTAGTTTACCCCCAACTGATCAACTATGACCAATGAGGACCACCAGTTCTTGATACATTCAAAAATGATGAGACACTCTCAAAATTCATGGGACTGAGGGATAACATTCCAAATGGAGATCATAAGGCAAGGTTTATAGTGGAGTTGGACACACATGCCTATTACGGGGAAACAATTGAATCCTTCAGTCACAAAAGTGAGAAACTAAGAATCATATCCAAGTCCTTGAGTGAAAACCACACTGTGGCACTCTATAACAAGAAAATAGTAAAAAGAAAGGACGTATCCAATGGTGAAAACCTTTCTGAGGTGCCCGAGGATGAAGGATTCAATCTACTTGTAAGATCTATCCTTCAAGAGAAGTCACCAGTCTTGGCCAAAAAATGCAATCCTGTCAACCTAGGAATAGAGGAGACCCCGCATATCACATTCTATGTGGAATCACTATTATCAGAAGAGCAAGAACTCCTAGCAGCATTCCTAAGGGAAAGGCAAATAAACTTTGCATGGAGCTATGCTGACATGCCAGGACTTGATCCAAAGACTGTAGTTCATCATTTGGCAGTTTGTCCAGAAGCAAAGCCTGTCAAATAAAAGCTTCAAAAAATGCATCCTCAAATAGCCTTATTGGTCAAAATGAAGCTCAAAAAGTTGTTAGATGTAGGATTTATCTGACCAATTGATTATCTAGAATGGGTCTCAAATTTGGTACCTGTTTCAAAACCTGATGGAGCCATCAGAATCTGTACAGACTTCAGAGATTTGAACAAGGCATGTCCCAAGGATGAATTCTGCTTCCCAACATCGACATGATAGTAGATATGATAGTAGGGCATGAGATGCTATCACTAATGGATGAATTTTCAGGATACAACCAGATCATGATAGCAAAAGAAGATCAACATAAGACGACTTTCACTTGTCCATGGGGGACCTACTGCTAGAACATGATGCCATTCGGCCTAAAGAATGCAAGAGCAACCTATCAAAGGGCCATGGCATTAATATTCCATGACATGATCCATAAAATAGTCAAAGACTATGTCGACGACATTCTAGCTAAGTCAAGAAAGAGACAAGATCATATAGCAAGCCTAAGCGCTATCTTTGACAGACTGGACGAATACAATGTCAGACTAAATCCCAAGAAGTGTGTCTTCGACATACAATCAGGTAAATTACTAGGATACATAGTGTCCATGAGGGGTATCGAGGTGGATCCGGAAAAAGTAAAATAAATCCTCAAGATGGAAGCACCAAAAACATTAAATCAATTGAGAGGCCTCCAAGGCCAACTTCAATCCATCCGATGATTTATAGCACAACTGGCAGACAAGCAGAATCCATACTCCCACCTACTCCACAAGGGGGTAGCATACAAATGGGACACAAAATGTGAAGAAGCATTCAACAAAATCAAGGAATACCTACTGACACCACCAATTTTAATGCCACCCATCCCAAGAAAGCCATTTATCTTATATGTGTTAGCAACAACAACAACCCTTGGAGCTCTTCTTGCTCAACATGATAAAAATAGAATGGAGAGGGATATCTACTATATCAGTAGAAAAATGGTCGGTCATGAGATAAATTACTCATTCATCGAGAAAGCTTGCCTCACAATAGTGTTTGTATCCCAAAAATTTAGACATTACATGTTGGCACACAAGATAAAGCTCATCGTGAAAATTGATCCCCTCAAGTATCTCTTATCAAAGGTAATGCTCACAGGAAGGATGGAAAAATGGGTGATGATACTACCAGAGTATGACATCGAGTGTGTAGAACAGAAAGCCATCAAGGGCCAGGTTATTGCAGATCAACTAGCAGAGGCACCCATTTATTCTGAGAATCCCCTTGTCTCAAAATTTCCAGATGAATCCATTTTTAACCTCAACGTAACTGACCATTGGAAATTATACTTTGATGGTTCATACACACAGCATGGATCAAGATCTGGTGTCTTCTTCATCACCCCACAAGGGGATTGCATACCAAAGTCATACAAATTGGCATTTCCTTGCACTAACAACATAGCGGAATACGAGGCTTTGACTATATGCCTCAAAATAGCAGTGCAATGGAACATCATAGCTCTCAAGGTGTATGGAGACTCTCAGTTGATCATAAATCAGGTCAATAATGAATATCAGACCAAGGATGATAAGCTCACTCCATACAAGAAATTGGTGGAGACTCTAAAGGAATCCTTCATAGACATAACATTTGAGCAAATTCCAAGAACCAACAACAGAGCAGTAGATGCCATGGCTACAATTGGGTCCCTATTAGACATCCCTCACAATGTTCTGAAATATGAATTTCTAATTGAGCAGCTTCTCGTTCCTACATTCAAGGTACCAGAATCAGAATATGTGTGTGAAATCGTTGGTCCTGGCGATCCTTGGTATCATGACATCTATACATATCTTTGAATAGGAGTCATACCTGCTGACCTACCATCGAGCCTGAAATGAACCTTTGTTAAAAATGCATCCAAATTTGTGATCCTAGGTGATACCTTATACCGTAGAAGCATAGAAGGTACCTTAATGCGCTTTCTAAATGTTGAGGAGGCATTAACCGCTCTAACCAAAGTTCATAATGATATTTGTGGCTCACACTCAAGTGGAATGACCATCGCCAAGAAACTGCTGAGGATGGGGTATTATTGGCCCACAATGGAAAGAGAGGCACATGATCATGCTAAGAGGTGTCTACAATGTCAGCAGCATGGGGACCTCATCCATGCTCTAGCTCAAGAGCTCCATCCGATCATCACACCATGGCCCTTTTTGCAGTGGGGACTCAATCTCATTGGGAAAATCACACCCACCTCATCCAATGGCCATAAATTCATTATAACTGCAACTGAGTACTTCACAAAGTGGGTAGAAGCCATACCCATGACATATATCACTGGGAAGCAGATCTCAAAATTTATCCTAAACTATCTCATATGTTGTTATGGGGTCCCGCAAGCCATTATCTCAGATAATGGGACACCATTCAAGAACCAGGAGGTTCACAACTTGTGTGAGAAATTTCAAATCCAACATCGCTTCTCCAGCCCGTACTATCCCCAAGGCAATGGCCAAGCAGAAGCTACCAAAAAAACCATCCTCAAAATCATTAAGAAAGCAGTCAATGATGTAGGTCGTGACTAGCATCTGTAGCTTAATCCCACCCTCTGGGCTTATCAAACTAGCATTTGCACACCCACTGGCGCCACCCCATTCTCCTTGGTCTACGGATCAGAAGTCGTACTCCCCATTGAGATCGAGCTCCCATCCCTTAGAATATCACTATGAAACCTCATCAGTGATGAGGACTATCGGGTGTGAAGATTGAATGAGTTGGAGTTACTAGATGAGAGATGCATAGATGCTTTAAATCACTTGCAAGTCTATCAGAATAGACTCAAACGAAGCTACAATAAGAAGATCAAAAGAAGGACTTTCCAAGTCAAAGAACTAGTCTTAAAAGAAAATTAAAAAAATGTCCCAAACCCAAGCAACAAAGGCAAGTTTGAACCTAATTGGTTAGGACCTTTCATCATCACGACAAGTTATAAATCAGAAGCATATCAGCTATCAACACTTGAAGGGGAACCTCTGCAAGAGCCCATGAATAAGTCCCATCTCAAAAAGTTTTATGCCTAAGTCTTTCAAGGTATAAAACCAAAAATCCAAAAATTTAGAAAATGTCCTGAAAAAATGGTTACTTAGGTGAAAACTTGGCAAACAGGCATCTTGGTGACAACCAAAAAAATCAAAAAACCAAAAAATCTAAAAAAATTTAGAAAAAGGATTAAGAAAAAATTGTCTTCTAGTGAAAACCACTTCGGTGGCACTTTGGGCAAGTACCTTAGTGAAAACCTAGCAAACAAGCACCTTGCATAGATAAGCACTTTCCATCCACCAGGATCTTTTCAGCTTGTTCAACATCATCCATCTAGTTCACTTCCATCATCCATCGCATTCAGGTCTCCATCCATCACTCATCCACTCGCATCCACACCATAGCTTGGTCCTGTTTTTGTATCATAATCCCTCCTAGTACTACTCAGCCCATCCTCAAGGTCAATTTGTCCTACCTTTATTGGGGTAGTCTATTGCATCACGCTGGGGCATGATCTCATCGGATCAGATTCGTGTATATCCTTAAAATCCTCAAACCACAAAATCCAAAAACATCAAAACATATTAAAATCCAAAAACAAGTCAAAAATTCGGTCAAAATCTCAAAAACAAGGTTGTCTTGTCAAACCACGTCATCTCTGAGCTTGAACATAGGCAAGGTTGATCTTTGATCATCCCCTGAGACATTTAGGTCAATCCTATAGGAGTTCGTCATAATAAACTGACATTTCATCATGTATATCTTCATCTGTAAATTGGTCAAGCTGCCAGCCCATTTACGTGGTCTCTGCGTGTATAACGTAGGCAAGGCTAGTCTGTTGACCAGCCCTTGAGACCCCTAGGATAGGTCTTTAGGTTAGTCTCTTGGTCAAAATCTCAGAAAATCCCAAAAACATTGGAAAATAAAAAAATCAAAACATTTGCAAAATCTCAAAAAATACCAAAAAACAGCCTCAAAACATTGCAAAACTCCAAAAACATCAAAATATTTTTTAAAAAAATTAAAAAAGTCCATCCATCTCATCTCGCTTGCACCCGCAATAAACACCATCCATAATAAAATGATCACCATCCTCAATCTATGGCAGGATAATTGGAAACAAGTCTAGTAGATTACAAGTAGAACTCCAAACGTCGAGTCTTAAAAGTCTAAGTCAGCACGTAACCAAGCTGGTTATCTCTTCATATTGGTAACTCATCATCTAAATTGGTCTCGTATCAATCATCCCCTAGAATGCTTTGGATAAACGAAATGGCGTGCCGCCATCCACTAACATGTCCTAGGATGAATCCTTTCTACAATGGGCATTATCTTTGGGAAATAAGTTTTGGTTATCATCCCTAGAAAACACATCCTTTTTCCATTAGTGGTATTGAAGAGCATCAATTTGTTTGTTTACTTGGTCTTTATCTTTTAACTTATCTTATTTTCGCTCATTCCAAGGACGTCTTGATGATATCCCAAAATAGAGGATTTAGAGAAATAGGAATGGGGCAACGATCATTACCTTTTGTCTGTTGTGCTTGTTTGACACTCTTATAATATAACCTCGGCAAATACTTGCTTTGTTAGGTATGTATGGAAGAGGTCAAGGGCAACTTGTTGACTATTACAGGGATAGGTTTACCTTTCCATGTTTTGGTTTGAGGTGTCTGAAACTTCTGAAGTACATCCTAGCAAAGTTTTCATATGTCAAATGTGAACAAGAATACTCCTATCTGCTTGTCAGGTCAAAGTCCATCACACTAGGTACCACGCCATCATGGTTCCCTATACCTTGATGCCTCGTACCATGTGTGTTATCAAACATAAGGAAATCGACCCTTTGAAAATCCCAATTCTTCTGCAAGTAATCATCATCATCATTTGCATTTGCATCATCGTGGGTCTTGTTGAAATGACTTCTTCTTTTGTTACTAACCACACTAACAAGGTACTATGACAGTTGATCATCATCACCATCATCGCCATCAATCCTGCATCCACAAATCATTAGCATATTGCATAAACATATCATATAGGAAACATACACATTGCATTTTAAATCATCATATAAATAGGTTATCAAAAACATTTTCATAGATATGTGCATCCATGTCAATGCATTTCACCCATTACATTGCATCCCATGGCATTATATCAATCATTTCATAAACATTCATTTGCATTTCATAACCATTTCATATTACCATCTATCATATAAATCATCGCATAACATCTACAGAAGCATTACATAATCATTTTTTGCATAATCAATAGGTATATAAGCATTTAATTCATTAGGCATACATACTTCCATAACATAAATGACATCTTCTCACCACTTTTACGTTCACATATCACTTTGCATTAACATATCATTACATTACATACATCATCAATAATTATGTTTAGGATAATAACATTTGTTATTTTAAGCATCCCATTAAACCATCCCATTACATCGATCCGTAAAACATCTCATATATAGGCATTTCCACACATCATCACATATATCATAGATCATATCATTTTACATATTAGAATCCATATCACATATCAACATTTTCATACAATAGATCATCATATAGATAACATCATTGAACATCATATCATGGGTTAGCATAATATAGATCTGTTAGTCATAATCATTGCATAAACATCATTAGAAATAAATGCATCCATAACACATAGAAGTAGAATCATACATAAATAAAAAGTACGCATTTCATCACAACAAAATTGGCTCATATATATCATCAATCATATCACTGTCATAATAGAAGGAATAAATCAGATCACTGTACATATATGTCAATCAGTACAAAATGCCCATTGGGCTATTAAAAATGAGCCCACAAGGCACAAAAAATGTATCATCTGGATCAAGCCCGATCTCTGTGAATGTTGCCCTCACCCCTATCACCATGACCCTCTGGTGGTCTCTAGCTGGCCCACTCTGAGTACTCTAGGATCTAGTCAGCTCTAGGTACGGTGTCATGGTAGGCCCGGCAGTAGTACTCTATCTCTCAGATGGCATCCCTGTAAGATCATACCGACACTGTACCCTAGGAGGAGGAGGTTTTCATGCTCTCGATCTGTTCCCTGTGGCCTAGCTCAGTGGCTGCTTGTAGCTCAATAGCCTATCTCTACTACACAACTTGATTCCCTCTCTACTATGAGCTGCTCTCTCTCAGCCCTCGCCTAGTCTCTCTCTGTTGTTAGTGTCTGAACCTAGGCATGCAGTTGTACAATCAGTGCATCTCGATCGTCTGCCTGTCCCTGTGGCTGTACCTGTGGCTGCACATGAACCTGATCCTCACCCTCGGCTCATGGTGGTGGGACTGGCAGCTCTTGCTACTGATCTTGCATATGGACATCTCCCTGATCTGCCAGAACTGGGGGCACACTTGGTGGATACTATCGAATCTTGACCCTTGGTCCTTGCCCTCATCCTCTCCCTCTGCCTCTAACCCTACGCACCTCTGGATCCTCACTTGGATTGGTCAGCCGGAGAGGAGGTCTGAACCAATCTCTGTAGGCTTATGTGGTGCCCGAATCTGCCAAGCCCTGATCATAAGCTCACTATCAAGCCACCAACTGCCTCTGAAGTAGGAATACCATGGCCCCATGACACCTATGTCATGCTGCGTGCAAAGAGGGCTATGTAGTTGTCATCTGGTCGATCTTGCGCCTCTCTGAACTGACGTTGTACGCACTCGGGAAGGTACCTCTCGATCATCGTGTGCTCTCTCCCCTGCATATATCTGTCCTAGCAGCAATAGAAGAGCTAGGTAGCATCGTCGTCCCATCCGGGCTAACCAAGGTATGGGCACCAACTAAAGACAAGCATCTCATCTAGGACCTGCCTCCAGTAGGGGATCCCATGCTCGCCAGTGTGTGTGAAGGACACACCACCTCTATATCGTGCCACGAGGGCATCCTCTACCCCCATCAAAACTAGAACCATGTGTAGAAGCAACATAGAAATCTACTCACACACCCAAACATGAAGAAGTGTCACTTCAGCCCCTAGTGCTCTGCCATCCACATAGACGTACTCGTGTAAATCTTTGTAGAGTGAGGCAAAAAGTACAAACCCCCATGCAAAATGAACTAGCCTATCTTGGATCATCCACTCTCTGCAATACCCCCAGCCGGGACTGAAGTATCATCCTCGTCTCTCTAGGGCAACCAAACCTAAAATGATCAATGTAATCACCCAACAGAAGGGGGTGCGATGACCCTATAGCGCTCTAACTCAATCTGTCCCTCAGAATAGATAATGTCCCATGTGGCAAGGACTCTAGTGTAGGACTCGTGTCCCTCATCCATGTCTTAGATCACCCATCGGCCATGAATGGGCAATCGTAAAATGTGTCAAATGTCCTCCAAAGTGACAGTCGCCTCACTAGTAGGGAGATGAAATGACAATGTCTCGCTGTGCCACCTCTCGACCAATGCCGACAGCATCCCTAGGTGGGTGCGCACAGGCACCGCATAAGCAATGTGCCATAGTCTTGCAACTCCTAGCTGATCTTGGTCCCTATCGCTCAGATCCCGTAAAACGCTCGCCAAGTCTCGCGACTAGTGCTCCTAAGAATAGAGCTCCCTAGGCCTGTCCTGCATCAAGGAAAGTTAGCATGTTAAGAATATTGAAAAAATCCTGGTCTGACGCTCCAAGCTCACCTCCAGCAGCCCAGTTTTTGAAGGCGTCAGAGTTTGAGTTTGTTCAAACTCTGACATGCGGGCCCAAACTGAGCCAAATGGCACTGCAGCGGTGCACTTTATCCCCCAACATCACAGTTGAACGAAAACAGTGCCACCATGACGCACTTTTCCCAAATTGTCCTGTCAAGCCCGAGCCCAGCAACAAAGTTTTTAAACTCCTAAACTACACCGCTGCGACACAAAAAGGCCTGGTGCAGTGCAATTTAGATGCTAAGCGGCACTATATAGCACCGCTGGAAGTGAGCTGACCTTTTAAAGGAATAATTAATGCATTAAATAAAAAAATTAAGCTTGGGTAAGGGTCACATACCGGTGCCTCGATGCTAGGTGGTCGTTGGTATGTCTGGACTCGATCATTGATGTGCAGAGGAAGTTGTCGTTGCGCCATATCGTCGGAGGGTTAGAGCTTGAATCTCAAGTTTGCTAGTGGAGGTGTGTGCAAATGACTTGAAAGTGACCCCTCAGACCCCTTTTAACCCTAAATGGCTGTCCTACTAGGGTTTTGGACCCCCAAACCTATTTTTGTCTAATTGAGGCTTGTTTTTCATTGTTTTATTGCATTTAGACACATTTTTAGCCTCTAGGACCCCTTTCGGACCTGTCGAGTACTTTGTCACCTTTTTTCATGATATAACCCAAAAAATTGAAATTTTCGTCTGATCTCTGAGGGGGCATTATAATGGCATGTTTTCTCTCGCCATGCAGTAGTGGGGCAAGTTTTTAAATATCAAAATTTTTTTGGCTTCGATCGAGATCATTTTTTCTTTGAACCAACGCAACGAGTGCATTGATTCAAAGAGGGGCAAAATGCAGACACATAAACTATATTGATTGACATTGTGCATCTGATCCTAACTTACTAACATTGTTTCTTCCTGAATCATCCCTTGGTCTAACCATTTAATCAAATTCCCTATCTGATTAAATTCATCAATATTCATCTCTTAATTAAATAAATCATTTTATCTAATCAAGTCAATCTCTTTTGTTAATTAAATCAATCCATCTAATTTAATTATCCCTATTTAATTAAATAATATATTTATTTGATTAAATATCTAAAGTCTATCCCTTAAATTAAATAAATTAAAACCTTATTTGATTTAATCTAACACCATCCCTTTTAATTAAATAAATCAAAATCCTTATTTAATTAGCCTTTTATCATATTCCTCTCTTATTTGATTTAATCCATAAATTTGAGTCAAATAGGTCACATCATCAAATCTCATGTTAAATTAATTAATCCTTGATTAATTTAACCTCATCTCATGTCACATCCTCTAGATAATGCATGTTGCACATGAAAATAGATTTAATTCATTTATTAAATCTCTATTTTCCTCACAAGGCATCTTTTGGAATATTCTCTCAATTTGAATTCAAAAAATCCAAGTCAACATGTACATCCAACAAGGAATTTAAAACCTCTTACATGTCCTTTTTCTCTAGCCAAGTGGCATTTATTGCGTTTTCCCTTCCCTCTTGCATGTCATTTCAACAAATTTGAATTTCAAATATTGGCATTTATTGGCACAAACCCCAAATCTTGCACATCCATCATCCATTCATAGCTTGACAAGTGGCATCATATCATTGGATGAATGTTATTCCCACATTGCTCAAATTTGGACATTCATCCATCATAGAATTCTATAAATAAAGAGTTCATATCCTCATTTATCCATCCACAATCCAAGCAAAGCTACCATGCTAAAATACTTAGGCATCTCCATTCATCAATCTTGAGTTCTTAGCTAGGTTATTGCAGATTTTGGCTTGGAGCTCTCACCATTCATCATCAAAGTGGATCAATCATCTTCAACATATCAAGATTTTATCATAGGAATTTGGAAGGGGCCAATTTTCACATCAAATTGGCACCAATTCCCCCATGGGATCAAGAGTTTGCTTGCTTAATTAGGATTCAATCTTTATTTTGCTATTTCATTGTATTTTTCATTGTTGTTTTTCCTAATTTGAGCTATGTTAATGGATTTCATAGGGAATCCTTGTTTTAGTTTGCAAATCCTTGTTTAACTTGTTTACTCATGTTGTTTTGCAGGTACTAGGAGAAGGGTTCGCAAAATAATGAAGAAGATTATTCTTTTTGACATGTACTTTTTGGAAGGTAAAGTTTCTCCTTACAACAATGTAAATAATCTTTGTCTTATGTATATTCCCTCCATTTTGAAGAATGCAAATATAACTAAATTAGGGAATATGTCTTATAGTGGTCCAATTGGAATGTAACATGTGTACATCTGACCTGAAGCTTGTTTTTTCTCCCTTGTTCTATAAAAGGGAATTCAGGGCCATTTGTGTGGGTCTTTTGTTGAATTTTGGAACTAAATGGTGAAAGTTAAGAACAAAAAGTGAATATGTTAAGTTTTTGTATAATATTTTGAGTCTAGGCAACAAATTTTGTCAAATGTATGGTTCCTAAGCACATCTGAATGACAATGGAGATTTTCCAAGTCTATAGTCTCTCCATTTTGGTTTTGTATTCGAATTATTAATGAAAATATTCATCAAAGATCATTTCATTAATTGTCATCGTTTCATACTCTAATATATGTTTTAGTTTTAGCTTTGGTTCATAGAATGAGTTAAAAATATTAAATCAAACCATGAATTTGTGTGCAGGGTCATTGGATTTGATAAGTAGCCTTTAGCATTTGGTTATGGATTTGTGAATTGCAAAGTAAAATCACTTAGATCATCCTATCAATCAGGACTTTAGTCACAACTCAAATAGAAAATGAATAATAATTATTTATTAAATTCAAAGTAAAGCATAATTTATATTGGTGGAAAGCTGAGAATCTCCTTTAAAAACCCTTTTCATTTCATCAATTTTGGGTAAAAATAAGTCTTCATCCACATATTGTACACATACCCATCATATTGCCACTTTTTGGCCCATCATGATCTTGCACATACCCCCAAAAGGGAAAAGGTTTTCCAAGAGTATTTTCAAGTCAAGGTAAATGCATGGAATTTCGGTATGATTTACAATCTGATTATGATGTCTAAGGAAGGATTCTCCTATAGAAAGAAGAAAATAAGGAGAATCAGTTCATGTCTCCCTCCAGAAATGAAGAAGTTGAAGATAGAGGAAAAGGAAGAAGGAAAGAAAGAAAAAAATGTAGGATCACTTGATCTAGTATCAACAGATAATGATGAAGAAGATGTTACTAAAGAAAAGGTGGTAAAGACTCTTGAGCAACCTAATGGGATAAAGAATATTGGAGATATATGGTTGTCTCGACCATTATATGAACATAAGGATATTACAGATGCTATGGCTATCTACATAATTCATATATGATGTTGATCTAAGTGAATTGACATGTACCTTACCGAAATTATTGATTGAACAGATTGAAGATAGATTAAGGGAACTGTCACATGGTTAAAACACAAAAAAAGATGAAATTCAGTTGGCCTTAGAAGAAAGATGCATAATTGAACAAAAGAGGTTGACTGAGAATATAAATGAAATGAGGAGCTATAGCAAAAGTGTAAATAGTGTATATAGGTATTTTCTCCAATGGCCTACTGCTATTGGGAAATATAGAGAAAAAAATTGATACTATTGAGCATGAATTGAACTCTATTGGAAAAACATATGATGTTCTTAATGACAAGGATGAAACACAAAGAAAAAGGATTGATCAATTCCTTACAATATGATCTTGCAGTCATCATGGTACAAAGGGATGGTATTGTGAAGACATTTTGGAAAGCCAAAGAGATAATTGAGTTAAGATTGGAACAAATTTTTGGTCTCCCAAAGGATGCAAAGAAAAATGCACATAATATTGTCATTCCACATAATCTTCTGGAAACAATTGATTCAATAGAAAAGAACCACAGTATTTGTCTATACATCAAGCTGGCAATGGATTCCTGGAAGAAATTTCTTCTAGAACTAAAAGAAAAATACAAGGAAATATTTTGAAGAAAGAAGGATTGAGGTAAAGAATCATTTTTGATAAATTTTTTGTGAAAAATGAAGATTTTTGAATCAAAAGGTAGATAAAACATTTTTTTGTCATTGATGTCAAAGGGGGAGAGAGCATGTGAAAAAGGGAGAGAGAGGAAGCATGTGAAAAATGAAAATCAAACTTTTTGTTGTTGGCTTTTCATTCTTGTGTTGCCATCAATGTCAAAGGGGGAGATTGTTGGAAGTTGAAGATTGCATCATATGGTTCTCATTGATGTCAACACAATACTGCATATATGAATAATTTACTAGAATTTATTTCACATTGAAGTTGACTATTATATGTAGTTGAGCATGTTGGTTTTAGGTCTAGTTCCTACCGTGTGACAAACTTGATTTGGATATTTCAAGATCTTGGCTGACTTGGTGTATGCAATACTTTATGATTTATGGATATTTTTGGCTGACCTAATGGATGTGCAAGATATATATGTATATATATATACATATGTGTCTTCAAAATGAGAGAAGAAAAAAAGGATGTGAGATGCAAGGTTATAAAATAAGAACATAAATTCAAAAAAGTGTGTGGCCGACACAGATCAGAATAAGTGAATTAGGTGAACAAAAAAGTGTGTAATTAGAGCAGAAGTATTGAGTGATTACTGAGCTTCATCCAAAACTAAATTCAACACAAGAAAGGTGTAATTCATCAATTCACTTTTGGTAGTAATCCATGAATTTTGTATTCTAGGAGTGAGCCATCTTCTTTATAGCTATGTGTCAATGAGCCCTTTGGGTTGTAGCCCTGTGGATGGTGAGTCTAAACAGTGAGTCCTTATTTCAGGCAGTGATCCTTTTTGTAATTTATTTTGATATTCTTTATAGTGTGAGTTAATCCTCACTGTGGTTTTTCCCTCATTGGGTTTTACATGTAAATATGGTGTTATTGTGTTTGTGGATTTTCATTTGATAGTTAATCACTTAATCAATGTATGTGTTAGTTTTGGTAATTGAATTTAAGGTTATAATTTGTGACAACTGGTTCACACCCCCCTTCTTAGTTGTCCTATCCAACAACTACAATGGGTGCTTCATTCTCCCTAATGAAGCTAGATGAGTATCCTTTTCTAAAGCTACTTTTTGCAGTACTTTAGCTTGCATATGCACATAGTGTCATATGTGAGCTAAAGTCAGGGCTAAATGTACTATAGAAAAATACATACGTTTGCATTCACACACTTAATTTAGACCTATTTTAATACCCCTTGCATTAAATTCCATTTAGGTCACTTATTATGGGCCCCTAAGACCCCTTTTTGTGCATCTTGAGGAATATTTCAACTTTAAACCTGACTGAAGTCCATAAACAACTGTTAATCTTGGAAACCCACCTTTCAAAGTTGTAAATTAAGCCTTGTGAGACCAAGATGCCATCTAGGGTCTCTTAGTCCTAAGAGCTTTATTTTCAAGAATTAAGAGTGGGAAATGAAAATCTATGAATTAATTTGGCATTTTGTCAGCCTTTGGGATCCAATAATCGAGTTATTAGATAGGAATGCCTATAAAAGTAAGATTCACACCTCATTTTCACATAAATTGAGATAAGTTTTAAATAGACAAGCATGAAAGAAGGAGAGTTTCAAGAAGCAAGGAATTGAAGTCTGGGAGCAACTTTCCATTTTTTTTTTTGCAAGTTTTTCAAGTCTATTTCCAAGTCAAGATCTAGCATTACCAAAGATTAATGATGTATGCCTATAGAGTACCATGAGATATTCTAGGTTGGAGATGTAACTAGCCATTTTTCCAAGCCTAAGGACGTGTTTCTTAATTGATTCCATTTTCCATTATTGTTCTATTTTCTACCTAAGGAAGGTGCATTTCATTTTTATGACTTATTAGGGTGATTAGAGATCCCCCTTTGTAGGTCATTTTCATTTGCATCTTATGAATTCTATTCTAACACACTTGAATAGGGTTTCTCCATGTTCTAGCTTGCATAATCTTAGATACACTTAAGATTAGGGAAAACACACATTTCTATTTTTAGATCTACGTTTAGATGTGAAGGCTTGGTGGAGAAGGGAGTGTAGACCTTGAATCTCAAGATCACTCTCAGAAATTTCAAAAATTTAGATTAGGGATAAGATTGTAGCAAGGGTGTCTTTGTCCTCCAAGTGGAATTTTGCAGAGATTAGTTTGGATCTAGTTCCAACATCCAAAGATTCTACATCTTCCATGAAAAATAGAAGTGGGACTAAGACAATAGTAAGGGTGTCTTTGTCCTCCATAGCATATTTTGACAACATCTTTGCATTTCCAGAATCCTCATTGCATTTCTAGATCACTTCCCAAGTACACATATCCTAACTTCTTGTTGCATAATTTCATCATTTGCATCCTTCATTTAGCTTGCATTACAAGGTTTTGTAGGTTGAATGTTATATTGTCTTTTCCAGATTTGCTTAGTGGTGAACCCCTAAAAGCTTAAATGATTCCTTCATAGGTCTTCCTTGTTGATAATTGACTCACCTTGTGAGTTTGATGGTCAATCCAATTAGGATTCCTAGGAAATTATTGAGTGACAATAGGAGAATAAGGTGGGCTTTCCCCCATTATATTTTCATATGGTTCACAAGTGTTCAAAATATGATTGTCATTGATGTCAAATGGGAATCTCATTGATGTCAAAAGTAAATTTGAGTCATATCAGATGAGGGGTTGTTGGTTGATGTCAAAAAGAGCAACAATGAAACAAGCAATGAAGTATTGTAGAAGATATTACATCAATCCTTGAACTTACCTTATATTATTTGCTAAGTGGAGGATTTAGTATATTTTAGCTAAGTCTGATTGGGATTTGGACTTTGGGCTTGTATCTTACTCTATGTTGGAGATGATCAGGCATTGGGCTTCGGTCATACACTATATTGCATTCCTCAAAGAAATGCTAAAAATAATGTGCTAATTTTCAAAGGTTTTGGATTGTAGTTTTCAGACATAACTCAAGTTCTAAATTCCTCAAAATACATGAAGAAAGATTGAGGTAAGTCTAAATCCTTTTGGACTTTAGACACCAAGTGTACCTCATATCAATTGCATAAAGAAATGAAGTTTAAATGTGTTATGTCAAAGAAGGAGCTGGGCATTAGACATTTAAAAGTTAGCTTACACCTTACTAAATGCAAGTAAGCAGTAAATAGAAATCACAAAGGGTGACACCTGAAAGGATTATGTTTGGAAAGCTTGTGAAAGAAATGTTCAAGCTTCATAGTTCAGGAGGACAGCTTACACCTTGTTGAAAGGTAGGTAAGAAAGATGAAGAAAGGAGAATGAGGAAATCCAAAATGCCAACACCCAAAAGGGTTAAGTCCTACAAAGGAAGTGTTCAGGCATCACAAAGTGGTAAGAAGGCTTATTCCTTATAAAAATAAAAGAATGGAAAGTGGTATCATGGAAGGTCTAGCCTCAAAATTTGAAAAGCTAAATGAAAAGTTTGTGTTTCACACTTCTGGGTTTCAGAGGTTTGAATGATGGTTTATGATGGATTCAAGGTTAGTAAAAGGTAAAGGGTAAGGTTGATGACCAAAAATTGATGGGTATGAAGAAGCATTGGACATTGGCATTTGGTCTTGCTTATTAAGTCCTATAACACACTCCATGTATGATGTAAGGAGGATTAGGAACTCCTGACCCTCAAAGGAAAGGAAATGAAAGATTGCTTAAAATAGAGGAATTCCATAGGAAGCTTATGTTGACTCATGTTGATCACACAAGTTTGAGGAAAAGTGACACATGGCTAAAAGAGATTGGCTGAGATAATTCACATCATTGTTGTGAAGATTCCACTCTAACAAGGTGGCATCAACATATTGAGATCTTGAGAAAAGTTTTAAGATTTATTCTCTCAATTTCAAATGATGGAACTCTGAGTTAGGTGAATGAAGACATGGCACAGTAAATGAAGTAACCACTCCAGATACTTCTTTTATTATTGATTGGAAGAAATAAATGAAACCACTAATATAGTTGGCTACAAAATATAGAAGAGATCGAGCAAGCAAGCATGGTGAATCTATGAAATCTACTATGAATCTATATCATATGTATGGGCATTAAATGCATGAAAACCTCAGGATTGTGATATGTCAAATATACTAAATGAATTAAATGTTGTTAGTGGTGATGGGCATGATAAGTTGAATAATTTTTTTGGTGTTTGTAAGTATGTGATGTTGAACAAAAGAGGTAGATGAATGAGAGAGGGTTGAGTATGCATATTCTATGAATAGAAGACCTATATTTTAACTTGAAAATCATATAGGGTTTACACAACAAAGAGGAGAGAGAGGTATGTAGAGGTAAATGTAGAATCAATAGTAGAGGAAGTAGAAGAGGGGATGTTCTAATTATGTGCTATGTAGAGAAGAGATAGGAATGAGTTGTTGAAGCCATAAAAAATGAGATAGAGGGAATGCTTACAGAGAGGTAGAGTAGCATATGAGTAGTTATAAATTAGACTTGTAACAAAGAGCTAGATTCAAGTGAATCAATTGTAATCTAGATTTGTAGCTCTAGTATTTTTTGTGTAAATATAATTTCTTGATGCCATTAAATACCTAAGTTGGTGCTTAGTTAATGAGTGGGTGCTTCCTTGGAGTTGGTGCTCCTAAATCATGGGATTGGTGTCTCCTTAGGGTTGATTCCTTAAGTATTGTAACTAGTGAGGTTCTATTGTGAGGCTAGATCAAAACATTAGTTCCTAGTAGTTATTCTCACCATCGTTTTTCCCATATCGATTTTTCCGCATACATCTGGTGTTACAATTTTTTGTGTGTGTGTATTTAATCTCTAAATGTTGATTATTGAATTTGCTTAAGGGTTAAAAGATAACATTTTATTTGATCTATTGATTCACCTGCCCCCTTCTTAGTAGATTGTTTTGTTCCAAAAATTGGTATTAGAACCCTAGTTCCCTTGGAAAAGCTTAATCATCTCGAGTAGATCTTGGATGAAAACAAATTGTGAGTCAAACAAGTTCATCCTCAAAAAATGAACCTCTATTTGATGGCTAAAACTATGGTTTTTAGAGCATTAGAATGGAATAATTATTTTCTTCATTAGGGTTTTATGTATGGATGTTTGTTGTAAATAGATACACTATCCCTGCTATGCCTCTTATTGATCAAGAAGGAAAGAAGGAATATGAGAACAATGCGAAGGAAAAGATTGTTATTCTTTATGGACTATCAAAATTAGAGTTTATCAAAGTTATGTACTATAAAATGGCACATGATGTTTAGGACAAGCTAAAGAATATCTATGAAGGTGATGACAAGGTAAAGCAAGTCAAGATTCAAACTTACAAAGGAAAGTTTCAAAGTTTGAAGATGGGTGATGAAGAAAATTATAGAATACCACTTAAGAGTAGATGATAGTGTTAATGCTATCAGAGGTCTACGAGAAGTAAAATAATCTATGATCGTGAAAAAAATTCTATGATCCTTACCCTCAAGATATGATTCTAAAATTTCCGCAATAGAGGAAGCAAGAGATGTGGACAATCTCACTATTGATGAGTTGCATGGCACCTTCACTACCTATGAGATGAGAATGGGAGATGCAAAACTATCCAAGAGAGAAGTTACACTCAAAGAAGCCAAGAAGGAGAAGGAAGAAACCTCTACATTTGGGTCTGACAAGTTTGATGAAGAAGAAGCCACCTTCATCAAAAGATTGAGAGGAGGCTCTAGAAAATATAGAGGTAAGTTGCCCTTTAAATGCTTTAACTATGGTAAAATAGGAAATTTTGTTGTTAAATTCCCTTATAATAAAAAGGATAACTATGAACAAGTATAGGATAGTAAAAATAAGAAACCCTTCTTCCAAAGGAAAGAGAACTTCTTTAAGAATAAGAAGATTCTACACACACAAGAAGAATCCTCTACATTTGGGTCTGACAAGTTTGATGAAGAAGAAGCCACCTTCATCAAAAGATTGAGAGGAGGCTCTAGAAAATATAGAGGTAAGTTACCCTTTAAATTCTTTAACTGTGGTAAAATAGGAAATTTTGTTGTTAAATTCCCATATAATAAAAAGGATAACTGTGAACAAGTAGAGGATAGTAAAAATAAGAAACCCTTCTTCCAAAGGAAAGAGAACTTCTTTAAGAATAAGAAGATTCTACATACACAAGAAGAATACCGTTCATCTAATGTTAGTGATAGCTCATGATGAAAATTAAGTACATGTGTTGTTGAGGGAAATGAATCCCTATTCATGGCATTCAAAACAACTTCTGATGAATAAGTTGAAGGGTCTAATGAAGAAGAGTAACTGAAGGAGAAATCATATATGCCCTAGATGAGATTAAAAGCTTGAGGAAGGAGAACAAAAAATAGGAAAATATTGCACAAATAGAGATTGAGAAGCTAAATAAGAATCTTGATGAAGCTAATCATATGGTCATTATCTTGAATACACAAGTTCAAGAAGCTAAAAGGATAGAAGATGTAGTCAAATATGAACTATAGTTAAAATCTAATGAGTGCATGAAGCTGGAAGCATAAATGGTGGCATTGAGAAAATGCCTTGGAAAGGATGAAGAGAAAATTGACAAAGATTTGAATTTGAAAGGAGGATCTAAAATATTAGATTAGTTAGTTAATTCACAAAAGCTAGAAAAAGGAAATTCTTGAAGCATTGGGTTTGGAAAAGGAAAGGGTTCCTCTACCAATGCATTTGCTAATTTATATGACAAATTCAACGTAGAAGAAAAGCTTGGTTGTAAGAATCAAAAATATTGCCAGGAGAATGCCTCTAAACATGAAAAATCAGATAAAGGCACTATTGGGATGAAGAAAGAAAAAGAAGAAAAGAGGCCTATAGAAGAGAACAAGAACATCAAGTTGGTCCATGGAGACATGAAGAGGAAGCAAAACAACAAGGGAGCCAATGTACAAGGCTTCACTAGGTTGAGAAATTTGAAGAAGCCAAAACTAAGGAGAACCCCTCATCCTACATAGAGAAATTCTATGAGTAGGTACTCCTCGCTTTTCTATGGTTATTGCTATGCATGTAATTTTGGGCATAGGGCTAGAGAGTGTAGAGATGTACCTAAAAGGAGCACAAATTTTGTGAATAGAAATTCATTTTCTCCTTCATTGGATATGAATGTAATGTTCTATAACTGGAACAATTTTGGTCACATAGCCAAACATTGTAGAGAAAACTTTGAAATATCAAAAGTATAGAGTAAAAAGAAGAATATATCCCCTAGTGTGAAAAAAGGTTCACATGTCCCTGAAAAGAAGGAAAATAAGGAAAAAAAGAAGCATAAGAAGGTGTGGAAAGAGATTTAGGTTAGAAGGAAACAACCAAACTAACTACTCTTGCCTCACATCACTAATCCTTAGGGATAGGGCATGGGTTCAGGGAGGGATTTACAAGAATATTTATTTAGCCTTGGAGAAGAAAGGGAAAAGTCAAGTCAGGTATATAATTGGTTTTTACAAATTTCTAATGACTTGATGATTGAAGATTATTGGAACACTCCTTTATTTGATAAAGAGGGAGAAAATTTTGGTCAAAGGGAGAGAACAAATTGGTTTTAGTAGAAGCATGGTGTCTTGGAGAGTCCCTTTTCCATTGATTTCAAAGGGGAAGAAATTAAGCAAAACACTCTATGTATGCAACATGTGGAGATATGTCGAAGGGGGAATTGTGATCGCAAAAAATTGATTGCTAAGTGGGAGAAAGGTTGATGTGTAAAATGGTCTATACTGATGTATTTGCATTCAGACTAGTATTCATATTAGCATTCAGATTAGTAAAATTGATTACTAGAGGTTGTTGACAATACGATTGTCATTGATTCCAAAAGGGCATATCATTGATGTCAAAAGGGGAATTGAGTACTATCGAATGAAGAGTTGTTGGTTTCAATGTAAAAAAGGGCATTAGTGAAGCAAGCAATGAAATATTGTAGAATTTTAGGCATTAGGCCTTGGGCTTACCTTATACTTCTTGCTAAGTGAAGGAGTTAGTCTATTCTAGCTAAGTCTAACCGAGCTTCAGAATTCAAGCTTGTGACTTACACTATGTTGGAGATGATTGAACATTGGGTTTTAATCATATACTATATCACATGCCTCAAAGAAATGTTGAAAAGAATGTGCTATGTCTGAAAGGTTTTGGACTACGGGCTTTGGTCATACCTCTTAATGAATGCCTAAAAGGAAATGAAGAAATTTTGAGCTAAGTTCAAAAGATTTTGGACTTTGGACTTCGAGCATACCTCATATTGATTGCATAAAGGAATGAAGTTTGAATATGTTAACTCAAAGGAGTCAGACATTAGACATCAGAAGGTTAGCGTATGCCTTACCAAAGGTAAGTAAGCAGTAAACAGAAAGCCTAAAGGGAAAAACACAAAATATTTATTTTTGGAAAGCTTGTGAAGGAAATGTTCAAGCTTCATAGTTCAGGAGGATGGATTATGCACCTTTTTGAAAGGAACGTAAGTGGTATGAAGCAAGGGAGAACCCTGACACCCAAATGGCTTCGATGTTTAGAGTTTGATAATAAGGCTTATCACTTAATTGTTTGTTAAGCATGAAGTAAGGAGAATAAGGAAATCCTGAAGGCCAACACCTGAAAGGCTTAAGTCCTGTGAAGGAAGTTTTCGAGCATCATGGAGTGGTAAGAAGGCTTATGCATTATCAAAAGAAAAGAATGGAAAGTGGTATTATGGAAGGGAAAACCATGGTATCTGACAAGCTCAATGCAAAGTTGGTGTTTCCCACTTCAGAGTTTTAGAGTTTTGATTGATGGTTTGTAGTAGAGTCAAGGTTGGTAAAAAGTAAAGGGTAAGGTTGATGGCCAAAACCTGACAAGTATGAAGAAGCATCAGACATTAGAATTTGGGCTTGCTTGTTAAGTCCTATAATTTACTCCATGTATGAGGTAACGTGGATTAGCAACTCTCGACCCTCAAAGAAAAGGAAATGAAAGATCACTAAAATGGAATAATTCCATGGGAAGCCTGTGTTGACATTTGTTGACCACATGGGTTTGAGGGAAAGTGACACATGGCTAAAAGTGATTGGCTACTCATTGATTCACATTGTTGTTGTGAATCATTTTGACAAGTTGGCATCAACATATTGAGATCTCATGCAGAGTTTGAAGATTTTATTCTCTCAATGTCAAACAATGGAACTCCAAGTTAGGTGAATGAAGACATTATGCATTAAATGAATTAACCACTCTAGCTACTTATTTTATTATTGATTTGAAGAAATAAATGATTCCATTAATAGAGTTAGCTACAAAATATAGAAGAGATCAAGAAAGAAGGCATGATGGTTGTGAAATCTGATATGAATCAATTTCATAGGTATGGGCATTAAATGCATAAAAACCCTAAGATTGTGATATGCCAAATATAGAAAATGAAATAAATGATGTTGGTGGTGATGGGATCGAGGAGTTGAAGAAACTTGTCGGTGAAGGAAAGTATGTGACATTGAATGAAAGAGGTAGTTGAATGTGAGATGGCTAAGTATGCATATGTTTTGAAGAGAAGACCTAGACTATATCTCAAAAAATTATCTAGGGTTTGTACAACAAAGAGGAGAGAGAGAGAGAGTATGAAAATGTAGATGCACAATCAGCATCAAAGTAAGATAGAACAAAGGATGTTCTAATGTGTAGTGTAGAGAATAGAAGAGAGGAATGAGTTGTTGAAGCCACAACAACAGAGATAGAGGGAATGCTTGTAGAGAGGTAGAGAATCATATGAGTAGTTACATATCATACTTGTAACAAAGAACTGGATTTAAGTGAATCAATTATAGTCTAGAGTTGTAGCTCTAGTATTTTCTACATAAATCTAATTAGTTGGTGCCATTAAATATCTAAGTTGGTGCTTAGTTAGGGAGTGGGTGCTTCCTTGGAGTTAGTGCTCCTAAATCAAGGGATTGGTGTCTCCTTAGGGTTGCTGCCCTTAAATATTGTAACTGGTGAGGTTCTATTATGAGGCTGGATTAGGATAGTAGATCCTAGCAGCTATTCTCACTATGGATTTTCCCATATCAATTTTTCCACATATATCTAGTGTTATGAATTTTTGTGTCTGTATGTAAATCTCTGCATGTTGATTGTTGAATCTACTTAAGGGTTAAAATAAAGTTTTATTTTATCTACTGATTAATCTCCACCCCCCTCTTAGTAGATTGTTGTGTTCCAATAACTAGCATAACAAATCTAATCAAATTTATGTACAACCCTACAAAAAATAAAATTAGGTTTCTACTTTATTTGATACTACACTTGGTTGCACCAAGCTCGACTACATCAAGAGAGGCTATGAAATCAAATAGAGGGTTTTATGGAATAGTTGATGAAATTCTACTTGTCTCATTTTATTTTTATTTTAAAATAAAATAAGACCTCTAAACATCAATGATTTTCTAAGTAATTAAATTAATGGATTATACAAACCCAACTAGTTATAACTACAAAGGTCTAAACTTATTTTGTATGGATAATAAACATAGCCTGGTATATTATGAATATTTTCAATGTTTAACTTGGTGTGAAGTATAGACCTAAATATTAGTTTTACCTATGAGGGCATCCAAAAGAATATATTTTTAAGATCCAAAGGGCCCCATGAGAGCCATTGAGGAAATACCAAAAATCATTTCATTGTACCTATAAGTAAACTCGTGTATTTACAATATTAAATAGAAATTATTCTACCATAAATTAAAATACATAGACCTAATTGTCTTAACCTACAATGAAATCTAGCATAAGATATTTTCAAGAAATAGAGGACCTCATAGAGCCATTGAGGAAATCGGTCAAAGAATTTCATGGAACCGATAGGTGAACCCTTTCCTTTGTAATGCTAAATGAAAATGGTTTGTCGTAAATTAAAATATACAGGCCCAATTGGTTTTACCTACAATCTTATCTAGAGGAAGATACTTTCAAGACTTGGAGAGCACCACGAGAGTTGTTGAGGAAAGTTGTCAAACTATTTCATCAAACCTATAAGTAAACCTATTTCCTTTGTAGTATTAAAAAAAAACTATCTACCATAAATTAAAGCATGACACAACAAGGTTAGAGTGGTGCAGGAGCACATAGGCTGACCTCCACCTTGTTTGTCTTCAATTTTGGCTTGTACCTGACCTTAGCCAAGTTAGGATGTTTGTGAGTTTGATTTGGACCTTAGAAGGTCTTGTATTTGTGTGATGAGTTAATCATTTGGATTAATATCATCTTAGTGAATCATTGTTCATAAATGTTGCTTTATTTTAGCTTTGGATAGTTTGTGTTGGAAGGATGAGTTTTAAATGTGTTATCACCACATCCTCATTCTTTGAAGATGCCAAGAGGCAGTTAAGATGTTGGTGGCTCGTAATCATGGTGTTAGGGGTCCAAAGATTCGGGATCATGACATAGTGGAAGTTGCAAAATGTTGTTGTAAAGTTGCATGACAAGATTTGTGGAATTGCATGCAACTTAGTTATTGGATTCCCTTGAAATCAGGGATGTGGAGTTGAGCAACTCCCCTTGAATCATGGTGAAGGCATCAAAAGTAGTGTGTGGCTCATAGAGAGTAGTCAGTGTGCTTTGTAATAACATTTTGGTTTTGAAGAAATAGAATATCTCTGCATTTTATGTGATTCACCCAAGTTCTTGAGAAATAGTGATACAAAAGGCATTGTAAATATAGATTTCTCACTATTTTTGTGTTCATTAGATAGATTTGAGTAAGATTCATCTTGTATTCAAGGTGCTTTGTGTAGTGTTGTTGTTTCCAATTCCTAGTTTATAGTGTAGAGTGTTAGTTTTCTTTGTTTTGTGCAGTCAAACTTGGAATGGCTCCCCCATAAACATTGACCATGGGGTTTTCCTGAGATTGGTTGAATATGGGAGAGGAGCCAGTCTATTGTACATATTTAATAATAGGAAGTGTAGGGAATCAAGCAAGAATTTGTAATACCAAACCCTAGGTGAGTGTTAGCTACCTGGTTAGAGGTTTGGCAATCAAAAAGTGAAGAACTTAGGCAGGGGAAGAGACTACTGTATAGAATCTGTACGGTCTCAGGTAGGGTTAGACAATAGCTACACATGACAGAGTGATAAAAGCTTTGATCAATCCATTAGCAGTAACTTTGAAGAAGAAAACAGTGAAACCCTAAGTATAAGGCCTATTAGCCCTATTACTCCTTGAATGTAGGAATCCCTTGTATGGTAGAGACAGAGGTCTGAAACTTGGTGAAATATTTAAAGCTCCAAAAAGGGTGTCTGAATATGACATTTTTTTGCTAGGTCATTTGGAGAATTTGGGCAGGAAAAGCCAAAAACCGACTGGTAAGGGCTAATAGAGAATAGGTTTCCTCAAGGCAAGATCTTGAGATCGGGTAAGTTGAAAGTTAAAGAACCTTTAAAATGCATTCAAGTACATGTGAAATGCAAGAAAACAAGGTCTCTAGCTCCCCTACAAAGAGTTCAAGTTAGATAACGAAGTTGACACTTAGACCCTTCTAGGTGTTGGAAGAAGAGAGCAGATTCAAGAGGTGTTTGTCCTCCAAGGTTAAGCACAAGGATTGAAACTCTTGGAACAGAGTTGAAGCAAGGGTCAGTTGATGAATTAAGTCAAGACAGAGCCTAGAGATTGTCAGGTTCTTGGTGGAAGACAGAGAGAAGTCTTCTTGTTGGAGAGTGCAAGCAAACCTTGGAGTTTATCATACACCATATTGGTATCGGAGCAACATTTGATTCAAGGCTTGTGATTGATGTTGCAGCCCACTGAGTCAGTAGGAGAGAACACACCAGAGGAAAGAACCATGGTGACCAATGCAGAGTTGGCTAAAAAGGTAGAAGAGCAAGAGGAAGATAACCGGTTGTTGAGAGAGAGGTTATCTCAAGTGGAGAAGCTCTTGGATGAAGTCCATGAGACAACAGATAAAGTGAAAGACAAGATAGAGCAAAAGGAAGAGCAGGAAGCAAAGGAAAAAGAGGAGGACTTGGAGGAGGAAGCTCCAAAGCCTGATCCTGTTCTTGCAGAAGAACCCTTTCTAAAAGCATTGCAGGCTTTAAGTGGCAAAGCATTGGAGGGTGTGCCACTTTTCAGTGGACAAATGGACACTGATTCAGTTGTGGACTAGATTGAGAGCATTGAAAATCACTTTGAGTGTGATGGAATAACAGAGGCCCAAAAGGTAAAGGTGGCCAAGTCAAGGTTGAGAGGAGCAGCTCTCACATGGTGGAAGTTTGTACAATCTGAAAGAGAGAAAGAAGGCAAAGGTCCCATAGTTTCATGGAGAGGAATGGTAACTAAGATAAGGCAGACCTATCTCCCTAATGATTATGAAGTTTAGTTGCATAGGAGAAGACACAATCTTAGGCAGAAAGATATGGATGTCCAAACATACACTGAGGAGTTTCAAAAATTGTGCCTAAGATCAAAGGTGGTTGAAGATGAAAGCATCAAGCTAGCAAGGTACTTAAATGGACTCAAATGGTCTATTCAAGAAGATATGAGCCTAGTGAACTTCAAAACAGTATGCCAATGCTATCAAATGGCTTTGAAGATAGAGGAGAAAGGAAAAAAGAAACAAGAACCAAACCCCAAAAGCAAAGGTAAAGGGAAAGACAACAGAGGACAAAGAGGAAGTTATAGTGGAAGAAGTTCAGAACCAAGAGCCCAAGGAGAAGTCATATTTTCAGAACAACAAGAAGGAAGCTCTAGTAGAGGTGGTAGAGGAAGAGGTTTCAGCTCCAGAGGGAGAAGTGGTGGACAAGGAAGAGGCAACTACTTCACTAATATGAAATGTTACCACGGCAACCAATTGAGACACCCAGCCTATAGATGTCCAGAGAAAGGTAGTACTTCTCATGGAGGTGATAAGAGAACTAATTTGGTTCATGATGAGACTGCTGCAGCAGATAAGCATCTTGAGGTGCCATTGAATTCAGAGGAAGGTGAGAACCTCAAGATGAGGAGGAATTTGATCAAGGAACCGGTTAAAGAAGAACCAAGCCAAAGGAGGTCCTTGTTTAGGATAAAGTGCAAGATGATGGGGAAAGTGTGTAAGGTCATCATTGACTTAGGTTCTACTGACAATATTGTGTCAGAGGAGGTAGTCAGCAAGCTGAAGTTGACAAGGATACCCCACAACAATCCTTACAAGGTCACATGGCTCAATAAGGGTCAGCATGTCTTAGTGAATGAACAAGCATGGGTGGAGTTCTCAATTGGTAGGTACAAGGAAAAAGTTTTGTGTGATGTGTTACCTATGGATGCATGCCACTTGCTCCTAGGTAGATCATGGCAATTTGACCGCCAAGCTATGCATGATGGAGCTAGGAATTCCTACACCTTCAAGAGAGACAATGTAGCCTTCAAGATTCAGTCTTTGCTAGAAGACATAGAGGTGTAGACAACAGGTTCTAAACTGCTCAAGGTGGGTGAAAAAGAGTTCTTGGAAGCCTTGGAAGAAGGAGAAGGAGTTGGCTATGCAGTGATGCTAAAGCCAAGAGAGGTGAGCAAAGAGAAAGCAGCTGAAAAGCAAGAGTTACCCAAGGAGATACAGGAATTGTTGCTGACCTATGAAGGTATTGTAAGTAGTGGTCAACCAGCAACATTACCTACTAAAAGAGCCATAAGTCATAGGATAGACTTGATACCAGGAGTCACCCTTCCAAACAAAGCAGCTCACAAGATGACACCTCAACAAAATGAAGAAATAGCTAGGTAGATTCAAGAACTTCTAAACCAAGGTCTCATTAGGAAAAGCATTAGTCCATGTGCAGTACCCACTGTCTTAGCACCTAAAAAGGGGGGAGAATGGAAGATTTGTACTGATTCCAGGGCAATAAACAAGATAACCATCAGGTATAGGTTCCCTATCCCTAGGATTGAAGATCTCATGGATTGTCTAGGAGAAGCTAGGTACTATACCAAGATAGATTTAAAGAGTGGTTATCACCAAATTAAGATACATGAGGGAGATGAGTGGAAAACAACTTTCAAAACCAATGAGGGTCTCTATGAGTGGCTAGTTATGCCATTTGGCTTGTCTAATGCCCCCTCCACATTCATGAGACTCATGAATGAAATCCTCAAAGACTACATTGGCAAGTTTGTAGTAGTGTATCTTGATGATATACTAATCTATACCATAACAAGAGAAGAGCACCTCCAACATATTGAGTTTATTTTCAAGCAGCTGCAGGAGGAGAAGCTGATGATCAACCTGGAAAAGTGTGAGTTCATCAAAACAGAGCTGGTGTACCTTGGATTTGTGCTATCACATGGCAACTTGAAGATGGATAGCAGTAAAGTGGAAGCCATCCTCAATTTCCCTACTCCAAAGATAGCAACAGAGGTAAGAAGCTTCCATGGTCTTGCTCAATACTATAGAAAGTTTATAAGACAGTTTAGTGCTATTTGTGCTCCTATGTTGGATACCATAAAAGGAGGAATGAAAACCAAGTTTGTATGGAATAAGCAAGCTAACAAGAGTTTTGAGTTGCTGAAGGAAAAGATAGCTACCCAACCTGTTTTGATGTTACCAAGCTTTGAGAAACTATTCACCATTGAATGTGATGCAAGCAATGTAGCTATTGGAGCTGTTCTCAGTCAAGAGGGCAGACTGGTGGCTTTTCATTCAGAGAAGTTAAGTGAAGCCAAGAAGAAGTATTCTTCTTATGACCTTGAGATGTATGCATTGGTCCAGGCTTTAAGAAAGTGGAGGCATTACTTGCTTCCCAAGGAATTCATAGTGTATTCAGACAACCAAGCACTCAGTTTCCTGAATTCACAAGAGAAGTTGAGTCACATACATATGAAATGGGTGGAGTACTTGCAAGCTTACACCTTCAATATCAAGCACAAGAAAGGATCTCTCAACAAAGTGGCAGATGCCTTGAGCAGAAGAGTCCTCACAATTTAGGAAATTCAGTTGAAGAGCATGGGAATAGATCATTTCAAAGATCTATATGCAGATGATGAAGACTTTGTAGACATTTATAAGGTATGTGTTGAGTACAAGAATCATTTCCATAGAAAATATGCCGAATATACCTTGCAAAGTGATCTCTTGTTTAAAGGAAATCAACTATGTGTTCCTAGAGGTTCTATTAGGGAGAACTTAATACAAGAAAAGCATAATGGTGCATTGAGTGGTCATTTTGGAATCACCAAAACTTAGGAACTGGTTCAAAGGTTTTACTATTGGCCAAGAATGAACCTAGATGTCAGAAGGTATGTGGAGAGTTGTGTAGTGTGTCAAAAGGCCAAGGGTACTTCTTCAAATGCAGGCCTATACCAGCCACTGCCTATTCCTACTAGGCCATGGGAATATTTGAGTATGGAATTTGTAGTTGGTTTACCCAAGACAAGGCAAGGTATGGACAGTGTTTATGTTGTTGTAGATGGATTCAGCAAAATGGCTCACTTTGTGCCATGCAAAAAAACCAATTATTCTAGTCAAATAGCCTCTCTTTTCTTCAAAGAGATAGTAAGGATTCATGGCTTACCAATCAGCATTGTATCAGACAGAGATACTAAGTTTATGAGTCATTTTTGGAAGACTCTTTGGCAAAGAATAGGCACTAGTTTGTCCTTTGGATCTGCATACCATCCCCAAACTGATGGTCAGACCGAAGTTGTGAATAGGACACTTGGAAATCTCTTAAGATGCTTGACCAAGGAGTATGGTCAACAATGGGATCAGATTATTGGGCAAGTTGAATATGCCTATAATGATACTATCAACAGATCAACAGGGAAGAGTCCCTTTGAAATAGTTTATGGTCTACATCCTAGAGGTGTTTATGAGCTGAGAGAGTTGAAGGATGGAGTCAAGGGAAGTGGATATGCTGATGACTTTGCTTGTGCAATGCATGAGATTCATGAGACAGTCAGAAAAACACTGGTAGAAAACACCATGAAACATAAGATTAAGGTGGATGAGCATAGAAGAGAAGTGCAGTTCCATGTTGGTGACTTGGTGATGGTGCATTTGAACAAGTCTAGACTGCAGAAAGGAGTTCCTCATAAGTTGCAAATGAAGAGGATAGGTCCCTGTCCTATCTTGGAGAAGTATGGGAACAATGCATTTAAGGTGCAGCTACCAGATGACAGTGGATTGTCCCCTGTTTTCAATGTTGCAAACCTAGTCCATTACAGAGGACCACCACCAAACATGGATCAGACCATCCCTGAAGTCAGCCAAGATGTGGAAGAACTCAAACTTCCCTCCACTACAGTCAAGCAAGCTGACAAGATATTGGACACTAGAGTCTATAAGAGAACTAGAACCAAGGAGTACAAAGAACATCTTATTAGGAGGAATGGATAACCTGATGCAGATGCAGTATGGATCAAGGAGGTAGAGTTCAAGAAGTTGGATATTGAACTCAACTTGCTCAATCCAAGGGTGGATTGAAATTTTCTATTTTGGGGAGGATGGTCCAGGAGCACCTAGGCTAACCTCCACCTTGTTTGTCTTCAATTTTGGCTTGTACCTGACCTTAGCCAAGTCAGGATGTTTGTGAGTTTGATTTGGACCTTAGAAGGTCTTGTATTTGTGTGATGAGTTAATCATTAGGATTAATATCATCTTAGTGAATCATTGTTCATAAATGTTGCTTTATTTTAGCTTTCGACAGTTTGTGTTGGAAGGATGAGTTTTAAATATGTTATCACCACATCCTCGTTCTTTGAAGATGCCAAGAGGTAGTTAAGATGTTGGTGGCTCGTAATCAAGGTGTTAGGGGTTCAAAGATTCGGGATCATGACATAGTGGAAGTTGGAAAATGTTGTTGTAAAGTTGCATGGCAAGATTTGTGGAATTGCATGCAACTTAGTTATTGGATTCCCTTGAAATCAAGGATATGGAGTCGAGCAACTCCCCTTGAATCATGGTGAAGGTATCAAAAGTAGTGTGTGGCTCGTAGAGAGCAATGAGTGTGCTTTGTAATAACATTTTGGTTTTGAAGAAATAGAATATCTCTGCATTTTATGTGTTTCACCCGAGTTCTTGAGAAATAGTGATACAAAAGGCATTGTAAATATAGATTTCTCACTATTTTTGTGTTCATTAGATAGTTTTGAGTAAGATTCATCTTGTATTTAGGGTGCTTTGTGTAGTGTTGTTGTTTCTAATTCCTAGTTTATAGTGTAGAGTGTTAGTTTTCTTTGTTTTGTGCAGTCAAACTTGGAATGGCTCCCCCATAAACATTGACCATGGGGTTTTCCTGAGATTGGTTGAATATGGGAGAGGAGCTAGTCCATTGTACATATTTAATAATAGGAAGTGGAGGGAATCAAGCAAGAATTTGTAATACCAAACCCTAGGCGAGTTTTAGCTACCCGGTTAGAGGTTTGGCAATCAAAAAGTGAAGAACTTAGGTAGGGGAAGAGACTACTGTACGGAATCCATACGGTCTCAGGTAGGGTTAGACAATATCTACACATGACAGAGTGATAAAAGCTTTGATCAATCCATTAGCAGTAACTTTGAAGAAGAAAATAGTGAAACCCTAGGTATAAGGCCTATTAGCCCTATTACTCCTTGAATGTAGGAATCCCTTGTACGGTAGAGACAAAGGTCTAAAACTTGGTGAAAGATTTAAAGCTCCAAAAAGGTTGTCTAAATATGACATTTTTTTGCTAGGTCATTTGGAGAATTTGGGCAGGAAAAGCCAAAAACCGACTGGTAAGGGCTAGTAGAGAATAGGTTTCGTCAAGGCAAGATCTTGAGATCGGGTAAGTTGAAAGTTAAAGAACCTTTAAAATGCATTCAAGTACATGTGAAATGCAAGAAAACAAGGTCTCTAGCTCCCCTACAAAGAGTTCAAGTCAGATAACGAAGTTGACACTTAGACCCTTCTAGGTGTTGGAAGAAGAGAGCAGATTCAAGAGGTGTTTGTCCTCCAAGGTTAAGCACAAGGATTGAAACTCTTGGAACAGAGTTGAAGCAAGGTTCAGTTGATGAACTAAGTCAAGACAGAGCCTAGAAATTGTCAGGTTCTTAGTGGAAGACAGAGAGAAGTCTTCTTGTTGGAGAGTGCAAGCAAACCTTGGAGTTTATCATACACCATAGAGTAGATGGAAAATAAAGTGGATGCAACTTGTGCCTCGTGAAGCTACAATCGAACATTAAGGTTAAAAGTGGATGACAAATAAAGCATGAGATAGTTCATTTTTTTATATTTTTTACTTGAATTGAACTCGACTTCATCACAAATTCAACTAAATAGTTCAATAATGCAAATTGACAGAGAGTAGGTAAACCTACCGAGAAGAGAAATCGCAAGTCATTTTTGGTTGTTGATCATTTGCAACTCATTTTTGGTTCTTTATTGTTTTTCATGCAATTCATCTATTGAAGCTAATAGTAGACGAAGATGTATCTAAGCTCTATTTTCTTTTCTTTTCGTTACATTGAGTGATGACAAAGTATTGAAAGCTCTAAATACTTGATATTTGAAATATGACTCCCATGATACTTCAAACTAGGAATAAATCATAACAGAAATTCCATTGGAAAAAACATTAAGGGAGAGGAGCTAGTGGTGGGTCAGCCAAACTTCGCGCTTCCCAAAGTCTTATGTGAAAATTTCAAATCACTCCCAAATTTGTACAACAGTTTATTTGCCAAGTATCCTCCTTATAAAAAAAATTTCAAGGCCACATCATCAAATAGGATGACACATCAGCGTGCTTTTTATAAAGGTATCTAAAAAGGCCCAAAAAGTAAGTGAGACGATAGTGGGTCACTAAGTCTTGTATTATTGGTATGCTTATGTGGAATCACATGATTGGTCAATTTGTGTACTTTTATGGAAAAAGGTGTTTTGCAATTGGATAGAAAGTGTAAATTTATTGACATTTTTATTACTCAAAACTGGATCCCAGACTCTCATTTTCCATACCCACTATGTGTTCCCTACCCACAATTGGCTCCTCTCCCTTATATCATCTATTATGTGCTTTTCATCATTTTATAATATTATATGTTACTGAAAGAGGGGTAAAAACTTATTCAAGAACAAGAAAGATACAGAGGAGAAGGACAGGCCGCTCCAAGGAGCTTAAAGAGCCTGGTCACTGTCCACTAACTGATCTAACATAGTAGCTTTATCGTGAGACAATTGACCCTTATCAACAATAATATTATATGTTGAACATTCTATTTTGTATGATAAAGTCTTAGGCATACGAAGAATAGCCGCTCACCCATTGCATATACTTAACATGGAATGCTACTCATTAGACGTCTTTCACAGGCATACTCACAGGTTACATATGACATCATAGTAGAATTAAACAAAGATCGTTCAGACTCCTACCGGCATAAGACTATTCAGAAGAAAAACTGTGAGCTGTACGACGAAACTTTATTACACTAATTAATTATCGAAAAGATCTATATACCTTCTTAATAGTATTGAAGACAATGATCTTAATTTGTCTGATTCCATATCATGAAACACGCGAACATTCATCCAACGGAAAGTAGAAATTTGTACAATTTTAGCTCAGCATCAATCATTTAAGTTGGTGGAAATTTACATAAATTGAATCCACCATCGATTAGTTATCATGACATCAGATGATGCATCTTTGACTGATGACGGAGACTATTAATTAGATTTTCTTAATGCCTCCTCTTCTGTAATTAGCTTTACATGGCGAAGAAGGCTATCATTTCCACGCTTTTCATGATAAGGGAAGTTCAGATCGTTTATGCTTAATATTATGAAAAACATGGCAGTGTTACAGCGATCATTTCGATAATTTGTTGCTGCCATAAAAGGTCTCCGAACATCAACGAGGTTTTCAAGATACTCGTGAAAAGTTTCTTTTTTATTGGAATTAAGACCTGGAAATTACAGCTTTACAGTTTCACAGCATATTGTGATAATCACAGAAGAAAATAATTACAAATACATGAAATAATAGCAGTTTACCATGGGTGTTGTGAATAAGTCATGATGATAATTTTAAAGTAGCTTTATTTCAACATCACATTATTTAAGTCATTTTATTTCAACATCACACTATTTAAGAATATAATCATGCACCATAAAGAGCTACATATAAAAATAGATTAAAACAAACTAATAGTTTTTAATTGTGTTAGCAAAGATATGAATAAAATATTTAAGTTGTCTTACTTTTACAATCATGAGAGTCGGTGTGAATAAATAAGTAGTGATGACACATTTAAAACCATTATATTTAAACAACACATTTTCTAAGAATAACTATACACTATAAATTCATACATATCTAAATACATATATACACATATATAGATACATATGTACATTCATACACACACACACACACACACACACACACACATATATATATATAAACGTATACATATATATACATGCATATATAAACATATATACATGTATATGCATATATAAAATTGTAGGTATTCAAACAAATGAGTAATTTCTATAGTTTAAAAAGGATCCTTACTATTGGACAACCATCTTTGAAACTAGAAATCCCCAACGGGGATGGGTGAGAGGTCTAACGGTTGATTCCCTTCCACCTAAATAGCAACTATATCTTCCCATCCAACCGGGTGGGAAGAAGTAGTTGTTGTGGAGGGAATTATGACTTTCCCAATAAGTCAAGAACAATTCTATTTAAATTATCTTATTTTTACAGTTATGATAATTAAAGTGATAAAATAGATATCAATTAAATATCAATTTTTTGAACCATAACGTTCAAAATAAACCAATAATCTCTCTATTGTTTATCTAAGCAGACCAATCAGTTGCCCAGTGAGTGAGACGAAAGCAAGTAAAATGGATTCAATGATGGTAATCTCTAGATACGAGCACTACTTTTTAAACCAACAATTATTTTTACAGTTATGATAATTAAAGTGATTAAATAGATATCAATTAAATATCAATTTTTTGAACCATAACCATCAAAATAAACCAATAATCTCTCGTTTATCTAAGAAGAGCAATCGAGTTGTAGGAGTGAGTGAGAGGAAAGCAAGTAAAATGGATTCAATGATGGTAATCTCTAGATACGAGCACTGCTTTTTAAACCAACAATTATTTTTATAGTTATGATAATTAAAGTGATAAAATAGATATCAATTAAATATCATTTTTTGAACCATAACGATAAAAAAAAACCAATAATCTCTCCATTGTTTATCCAAGCAGACCAATCGAATTACGGAGTGAGTGAGAGGAAAGCAAGTAAAACGGATTCAACGATGATAATCTCTAGATACAAACACTGCTTTTTAAACCAACAATTAATTTTTTTTATGGAAAGGGCCATTCTAAATAATTTGCTCCTCTGCACCCAATGCTGATTGGTACTTACCTTTAGCTCTATGTTGTTGTGTTCTGTGAATAAATCAACTTAAATGGAACTCTGCCCTTGTATTTCGGGGTGTGTTTCGAATAAAAAGCAGGCTTAATCATTGACTGTTTAAGTAGGCCGGCCCACAGCTTTTTTAAATTGTACTTTTTCAATGATCTTTTCCATTTTTGTTTTCGAATTTGTCTTTTACCTTCTCTCTATTCGGAAAAGGTAATATTTGGTTTTTAAAACGAATTTGTCTTTGTCATGTGTACTGTTTGGAATGATTTTTAGCCAATAGGCTATTATACGTGGGGGGAACCCCACCGGCATTTCCTCCAGTCCGACGCCGCCGGGAACCCCCACGAAACGCGCGTTCAGTGTTTCCGACCACCTTCTCAGCTTGTCTTGTCCAACGTGGGTTTCTTCAATTCTGAGTAGGTTGAGCACGTAAAGTGACCGGTCGACTGCACCATTGTTTCAACTTTGACCTTCACACTTACACAGCGACTTCATTTCTCCCATCCGAGACAGTTAACGTTAACACTTGCAGCGATGCTTTTCATCTGAATCAGCCTATAAGCTTTGCATATTCCTGAGGCACTCGGAGGTGCTCCTCATTCGATCGTCCTTGGTAGCCATGAGATTGTCCAGGAAATCTTCTTGCAGTTTGGCAAGCAAAGTATTGATGAGAATGGAGATGATGGTGGCGACAACTATGTTACCAGAAACGCGACGGCAAAGCGCCGTTTCGCGTTTCAACGGTCGAAACCCGTTTCCCCATCGCCAACGGCCGTTTCCAACCCGTCGAGCCGTTTCTAGGCCGTTGGAGTTAAAAAAAAAAATTGCTGGTGTTTTTAGGCTCGCCGAGAATTAACATACACTTTCAGTTAACCTGCAAAATTATGTGAGTAGAATTAATACACTGTCAGTTAGTTAAACCGCACAATTCGGTGAGTAAAATAAATGCTCAGTTAGGGGAGAGGGCCCAGTAGTCGTGCACCCTAACTTCGCGCTTCTAATTATCCTACGTCGAAATTTCAAATCACTCCCAATTTTTTACAGCGGCTTACTTGGCAAGTTCTCTGTTTATAAATAAGGTTTCAGGGCCACATCATCAAATATGATGCCACATCAGCATGCGTTTTTGTCAAGGTGTCGAAAAAGGCCCCAAAAATTAGTGAGACCAATTCTCATGCATTACATCATGAGTAGTTGAGCACTGATGTGGTATCACATGATTGGTTGCTTTTTAGATCAAAAGCATACATTTTGTTTAATTATGGGTAGTCAAATCACAACTATTGGACATTATATAAACGACTATTGGGTATTATATGTACGATTGGGTGCACGACTATTGGAGTCCGCACGACTATTGGGCCCTCTCCCCTAGTTTAACTGTAGAATTCAGTGAGCATAATTAATAATGCTCTTTATTATCGATATATTAGTTTTTTAACCATTTTTGTTTTTTTTGCTTTGTTAAATATTTTTAATAAAATTAGTATACATTTATAAAATTATTTAAAAATTAAATTGTAGTGTTATATATATAATTGAAGTTATTTAATGTATTCATGTATATAAATCTATTTAAAATATAAAAATATGTTTTATAATTTAGATTATGTTATATATATATATATATATATATATTATATATATATATATATATATATATATATATATATATAACACAACACATTCAAATACATATATATATATATATATATATATATATATATATATATATATATATATATATATATATATATATTCATACATAATATATATGTATATATATTTGAATTTTTGAAAATATATATGTAAGTAATCCGTTTCTTATATGCAACCTCTAAATATCCTGTTTCTCGTCACGTTGTTGTCACCGTTGCGGTTTCTGTTTCTCGTTTCTGGTAACATAGGGCGACAAGGGTGGCAAGGGAGGCGAGGCCCACGTTAAGGTGGTCTTGTATTTTATGATGGTGCAGAGGCAGCGAGTGAAGGAGAGCGGCCACCACGCTCTGAGGAACTGGGGCAGTGAAGAGCAGCCATGCCGCTTGAGCCTCCATGTCACGCTGTTGGTCACCACCCATACTGCCACCTCCAATGCCTACGACAACTCCACCCACCATTCTGATTTCGGCCAAACCTCTCATGCTAACACCGCGATTTCACAACCAACCACGTATATACAACACGCTACTGCCACTCTGTACACCACCCCCACTACTATTTTACTTTCGTAGCCCCTGGCCCCTGCATCCCCATTCTGAAGCCTCTTCCCTTTACAACACCTTCTCCACGCCTTGGCTGCCAATGACACCACGGTAACAATGAGGAAGAGAATGTTAGCCAACACTGAGATCTGGCCATGAATAGGCAGCCCTGCAGGGATTGATCCCAATCTCATAATCACCGTCGCCTTCTTCTTCCACTGTGATTGTTTCAACCTCTATCTCTGTGTCTTTCTCTTTCTCTTTCATTAAGGAATGTAAGTAATATAGCATTGATGCCATGCATATAGAATAATCCCCATAATGAGTAGGTATTTAGCAACTAATTTATAAATGTGTGTGTGAGTACTATTTAAAGAATAATGGGAGAGAATGCTCGAGTCTAGGTAAGTATAAATTTCATGAGACCGACCCTCACCAATAAATTTATAACAAAATAAAAAAGTATATCTTGCATATCCAATTATTTTGAACCACAAATAATCAATGTAAAATGAGGACCATCATCATAAATTATCATAAGAGAAGTTATACTAGCCATAACATCAACACTTATATTATATTTACATGGGATCACATCAATAATGAATAAATAAAATAACTCAAGAAATTATAATATTGACATGATATTATATAAGTTTTTCTTTGTTCCCTTTATAGACACTGATGATTTTTCTAGCTATCAATTGTGAATTGTGATGTATATTGACATGTTTATTTTTAAGAAAATGGTTACACATAACCCCATAATTAGTGCTTCATATTCAACTATATCATTTTTGAATGGAAAATCAAGTAAAAAAAGAGATGTGTATCAAGTCACTCAAGGGAGGTATCTGTATCAATCCCACCCTAGAACCAATCATATATCTATAACCATTGCAAAATAAATCCTATGGAACAAAGAGTCAACATGTAGTATATGCTCAATAGGAAAATATGTATTAATAGGTGCATGATTGGGGCACAATGCAGTACCTAATTGATCAATAATTTCTTGAATCCATATATTTAAAAAAAAAACTAAATATCAAAATATAAAAGTAACATTAGTGTGGCTTGACCCAAAATATTAGCCTTAAAAATAATGTATTCTAAGGGATCCTTTTTTATAATCATGTATATCTCAACATGTACATATACTGTCTCAATTTTTTGTTATAAAATTTCACCACACATTATTTTTCCATAGAAATTCACCTTGTCTCATAATCTAATAAGGTGTGACTAATGTAGTAAGCACCAAAATCTTTTCTATTCTCATCATTTTGTGCCAATAAATTTCCAACAAAGGACTTAGTATCAAATACATATAGTAGTAAATATTACCATGAATATCAAGTATATGTACTACTAAATTCATCAATAGAGAGGGAAGTTCAAACTACTTGGTATATGAAAAAGAAGTAGATAGGGAAGGATAGAGAAAGAGAGAGAGATGAGGGAAAAGAAGTAGAGAGGGAAGGATAGAGAGAGAGAGAGGAGGGTAAAGGGGCGGAGGGAGGTAGAGACAAATAAGTGAGATAGAGATAGGGAGGGAGAGAGAGGTGGGATAGAAAGAAGTAGAGAAGGAAAGAGAGAGCTAGAGAGAGTGAGAGAGAGAGAGGGGGGAGGGAGGGAGAGGTAGAGAGGTAGGGGGAGATATAGAGAAGTGGGGAAGAAGGTAGAGAGGAATAAGGAGAGGGAGAGAAGTAGAGAGGGAAGGAGAGAGTGAGAGATAAATAGGTGGGGTGGAGGGAGGGATAGGTAGAGAGGGATATGTGATATAGAGATAAATAGAGAGGGAAGGAGAGAGCAAGAGGGAGAGAGAAGGGGGGAGGGAGGGAGGGAAAGGTAGAGAGGGATAGGTGAGATAGATCACTACTTTCTTCATGTTGTCCATTGCTTTTCACGGCTGTAAATAATGTGGGATCAACCTATCGACGAAAGTATTGCACCTCATTGGGGTGCGAGTACTAGTATTTACCTTCTATCTGTTCGGAAAAGGTAATATTTGATTTTTAATCCCACATTGGTTGTGTGAGAAAATACGGTGGAACAAAATGATTATAAAATGTATAAAGCGTTCATCTTGATCTATTACCCACTCATAGAAACAAATTAAAACAAATAAAAAAACAAAACTTTTGTTATAATTAAAAAACTCACATACTTTTCGATTTCAATTTTCAAGAAAAGTATTTGTAGTTTTTAATTTTTAAGATTTTAATAATAATTAACAGTAAATTATTAATGATTTAAAATAACTTCTAAAATTTAATTTTTAAATAAAATTTATTAATAATAAATTATTTATAATTGGCATTTGATAAGAATTAATATTTTTAAATAATCAATCAATAATATTATAAAAAAAAAATTAAGAAAAGAAATTTTTATTAAAAATTTTAAATAATAATTCTAATTAAAATGATTTAAAAAAATCAATAATAAATTATTGATTATTTATTATTTAATGTTAAAAGTGAATAAATTACAAGCAATTCACAATTTGACATTTTAGATTTTGACAACATGATTTATGGTTTTATTAAAAATTGTTGGATTTTGGCAAACTTGACATGCAAATGAAAATTTGATAGTGAAATAATGTATCATTTTCAGTTTACATGTACATAAAAAATTCTAAGACATTGTCAACAAAACCATTTTGTATAAATTCTATGAATTTTGTATTCCACGAAACCACAATACACTTTATCTAACAACTCCTATGTCATTGGCATTCAACCACATTTTTGTACATGTCTATCAACACATGCATAATTACAATATTTTACCCAAAAAATGTTTTCTATCATTTCTTGATGGATCTCCATACCTAACTTTAAATCTTCCATTTTAGTAAACATATTAAAGCAGGACATTGGTAAATATCACTGAGTTTGGTTGTATGCCTTGTAATTTCATTTGCCTAAATATCATGATAACTTGTTACACACCTAGTTTACATTTTAATCTACAAGGTATCACATTCAATGAAATGTCATTTCAATTGAGGCATTTTTTCAATGTTATCATGCCTTGTTAAGGATTCGACATTTTTCATACGAGTTTACAGTTCATTGAGGGATTTAGCTCCACATTAACTAGTTGTCTGTAATTAGTTTTTTTTTGTTTCATGTTTAATTTGTGATCATTGCAATTGCACTTCTTGGAGACATTCTTCCAAGCAATTCACTAGTATTGAAGCATTAATTTGGTTCACATACAAATTACTACGTATAAATCTCTTAACATTTTATTGAGCAACTCCTTCAAGCATAAAGATAATGAGTGTTAGAGACTCATACTGAAGCATATATAATGGACCTTATAACCATTAGCATTCATCCACATTGTTGAAAACATCTCTTCTAGGTATTCTTCTCTATCTTCCCTTACCTTTCATAGTTCCCAATGTCTACACATTCAACCCATTGACTAGCTTGGTTGATTAAACTTGAAAAAAGTGGTGAAGCGATTGCTACATTTGGCATCACGTACATGGAATTAATATTGGTAGCAATCACCTACCTATAGTTGAATCAAAAACTATATTTAAAATTTTAGAAGGATTGTTATTAGAAAGACATGTGCTATTTTTAGAATTTATAAATGGGATGCCTAGGTCCACCCATTTGTTATAAATTTCCTATACTACTAAAATTTCCCACTTATGAAGCATGCAATGAAGATCGTATTTCATAAATGAAGAGTGCATCTCGTTAAAAGTAAATTCATTTGTAAAATAGACCCAAAATAATGAATTATAGTAAAAAAATTCATGACCTAAGAAAGGAATCAACCATATCCTTATAGATCATTACCTAAAACCTAGATACTTTGAGCCATCCACTCTTATTAACTTGGCATATTTAGCTATCTTATATTTATGTGGTGAAGAGATTTATTTGTGCAAATTGAAGAGAGGGTTAGTAGTCATAGCATACTCTATAGTATAACCTATAAAGAACAAAGATGAAAAGACAAGAAAAATAAATTTAGTTCACAATTAGTTATTTCCACCATATATTGATTTTGATTTTTATAGAGTTACATATATTGATTAAAATTTAAAATGATCAATTGCTAATAAAATCATATCTATCATGTTGAGAACAAATTAAGTATCTATGATTTTATTAGAAATTGATCATTTTGAATTTTGAAAAACTTGACACAAACAAATGACAATTTGATAATGAAATTAATAAATCATAATTGAGTTTCAAATTGGATACAACACAATAGGTCAACTAAAATAAAACTGAGAGATTTTTATGAGGGTATTGATGCAACATGTCTAATTAGAGTGCATTCATTAGATTGGTGCTAATTATAAAAATATGCATTCCAATTTAAAAATGAAAAGAATAGAAACAATGCTTGCAACACAAACTAATATATATTAGCCAATTCGAAGAATCATATTACCCTCTACCCTATATTCATTAATATACAAAGCTGAGAAAAAGTTATAAGATAATAAGTTGACTATTAGCATATATCAATTTTTATAGAGTTGTAGATCTCTTCCATTTCAAAACACACAAAAGAATACTAGGTAAATAGTCAATTGTCATTCATTTTTATAGTGAATAATTTCTCCCCATAGGAACTAGGTATCTAAAGTAAACCAATGAGCCCACAACTACCCCTATTTTGAAGTAGTTTGGTTTGTGCTCCTTCATCTCCCTAATCTTATATGATTATTTTGAAGAGACCAAGGGTCATTACTAAACTATGGTTCATTCAACCCATTAACTAGCCTAGTTGATGGAACTTGAAAAAAGTGGTGAAGTGATTACTACATTTCGCTTCATCTGTGTGGAATGAAGTGTAGTGGAAATAACCTACCTATAGTTGAATCAAACACTAAATTTTTAGAATTTTAATAAGATTTGATATTAGAAAGACAGGTGTTATTTTTAAATTTTTTACATGGGCTATCCAAGGCCACTTGATTTGTTATAAATTTCCAATACTACTAAACTTCCCCACTTGTGAAGCGTGTAGTGAAGATCATATTTCATAGCTGAAGAGCACATCTTGCTAAAAGTACCCACTTGTAAAATAGATCCAAAATCATGAATTACTAAAAATATTCATGGACTAAGTAAGGACTCGACCATATTCTTATATCCTTATGTACCACCCAGATACTTTGAGCCATCTACTCTTATTAATTTGGCATAGATTTGTATTTGTAGCTATCTTATATTTTTTAAGTTGCAAAGAAATTTGTTTGTGGAAATTGAAGGGAGGGTTAGTAGTCATAGCATACTATATGGTATAACCTATAGAGAAAAAAGATGAAAATACAAGAAAAAAATGTAGTTCACAATTAGTTATTTCCATCATATATTGATTTCCATAGAATTGTAGATTTGTGCCTATGCTATAAATGACTACTAAATTAAATGTAAACCTTGTTCAATTGATCAATTATAAAAAAATTGACATAACTTGTATAGTATTACCTACTTTTTATTGTTGTGGGCATATCGACTTGATGCTTGAAGGAGTTCAAACAAAATGTTGAGAAAGTTGTACATATTAATTTTTGTGTGAACCAAATTAATGCTTAAATACTAGTGAACTGCTTGGTAGGATGCCTCCAAGAAGTGCAATTGCAATGATCAGAAATTAAACTCACATATGCAAAATGTCAAAGCCTTAACAAGACATGAAAACTATTTGACAAAATGCCTCAATTGAAAAATTACATCACAATATTTATTAATTATTTAAAATATTTTTTTTAAAAACAAACCTTACTAAAATATCAATTATAAATAATTTATTATTAATAATTTTATTTTTTAAATTAAATTAAAAAATTATTTTAATTATTTTCAATAATATGAATTATTAATAATTTATTGTTACTTATTATTAAAATCTTAAAAATTAAAGACTAAAAATACTTCTCTCAAAAATCAAAATCACAAAGCATGAGAGTTTTTTTAAATATAGCAAAAGTTTGTTTTGCTAAATTTGTTTTCCTCGTTTATTCATAGGCTATGAATGGGTAGTCAATAACTTTCTACATTTTATAATCGCTTTGTCCCCTATGTTTTCCCACGCAACCAATGTGGGATTAAAAACCAAATATTACCTCTTTCGAACAACAGATAAAGAAACACATGGAAGGGCAAATAAAAGCGTTCCAAACGATGCACATAATCGGCATGTAAAGAGCAAAGTTAAATCCGAAAACAGAAACTGGAAAGGTCACTGGAAAAGGTACGATTTAAAAAACCTGTGGGTCCGGCCACCTAAGCAGTCAATGCCTAGAGTGTCTCGGTTAAGCCAGGTCCTCTCGAACGAGTTCCTTCTAAAATCACTCACCATACACATCCCAGGTCAAGGTAAAGTTTATTTCCAGGGTAATTCATGGATTTCCCCTTCTAGTACTCACACTTACAAGAGCAATGTTGTCAACAATTGCTTCCATGCTTGTCATACTCTTATTCTAAATGTAATATGTCCCATGGCCTTAGTAGATTCCTTGTCAATAATGAGGGTATATATATTACACAGACATGGAAGATATGCCAATGTCGACATTGTGTTAAATAAATCCTTTGATGAGATCCATACCAAGCACTTCTAAAATTATAGTTGGAATATCACCACCTTGGAAGAAGAAAACTTTTCTTAGTCTAGCTTTGTTGATCTCCACAAGGATGGCCATCTAGTATAATTCACCATCAAAGTGAACGAGGAACTCTATTGTGAGTTTTTTAGTGCCGTAAAGAGCATAGAAAGGAGAGAGAGATAAAGATGATATCATATAGCGAAGAAGTGAGAAGTATCTGGAAAAAAATGAGACCAATTTTTTTTTGAAATAAACCAAATGTGTGAAAAGTATCACTCAAACATAGGAAAATTGATTCATACATGACACCAATGAATGCTCGCAAAAGGTGAGATGATTGTACCAACATCAAGATTAAATGTGTTACTGGTCACATATCTTGCTAAGGCTATGCCAACCAAATTGATAGTAATGTGTGACAATTAAAGATGTTAAACTACATAATATAAGACAAACTTCATTCAAAGTGATGCTTATTCTCCAATTAATAGAGCATCTTTTCAATATACATAGAATGACCACCATGAAATTTCCCTTACCTTTTAATATGTCAATGTTCCATGATTTAAACAATAAGAAACCAAGCAAAAGGGCTTCAACTTCTACTTCATTCTAAGCTCAATTCCCTCAAATTATAATAGAAGCCAATTTTTTCTAAGATTTTCATGTGGAACCTCTTATTACTTCATCAAATGATTTGCTAATATTAATCTTGAGTATTATTCTTTTTTATTTGTATTGGAAATTGAGTATTTTCTTTCATGTCCAATTTTGATACCTTTAATGATGGATATTTCCAAAATTAAGCTACTTTGTTCTTAGGAATTTAGAAAAGGAAGCACTATTTCTAGTTGGTTCTTCCTTGATTTTGAGAGAATTTTATATAGAGTGATATAGATGGATACTTTTAAAAAGTCTATAATAGACTCAAGGGAAGAATTCTTGGGGTGTAGTGTAATTAAAGTACAATTAAGTTATTTTCATACCTTTTGTATCTTTGGGCTTCACTACAATCCACTATTGTAATTTATTTTTCAATAATATACAAATATTTCTATAAAAAGGCAACATGAAATCCATTAGGCCTTAGGGCTTCATTTGTGTTCACTTACAAGGAATCCAAATCAATCTCCTCCTTAGTGAAAGGTGTCATTATGATTTGGCTATCCTCATTTGTGATAATGGAGGGAATGAACTATAAAAAGTATATTTGCTCCTAAAAGTTTCAATCCTCCCCACTTCCAAGTAATTCACTGAAAAAGAAGATTGATTCAACTATAATGAGTTTAGGATTAGTGAGAGATACTTCTCTATGAAATTTTATAGAAGTGATTTCTTTAGCTCCTTCTTTCCCTAGTTAAGTTGTGAAATTTTTTTAATGTTTTTTCACCTTTAGCTAGTTAAATTTATCAAGATTTTTGCCTCTAGATTTTACTTTTCTTTTCTTGGACATCTATTAGGTTTGAGATAAGAGATATTTCCTTCATGAATTGATCATAGTTTATCCCTTTAACTATGATTGATACATTGAGAGTGCTTAGTTCCATTTTAATTCTTTCCTTTTCAATAAAATTTCTTTAAAATTTGTATGTGTTCCAATATTTTTGGATGTTTTAGGATTATATGCTTTAACTAGAGCATACATCTCAGTGCTTCTTAATTTTAGAAGCTCACTTCACCAAGTTTGACAAGATCTACAAAGGATTGATCTTAAAAATACATATTTTTTAAGTTGAAGGTACATTTTGGGTTTAGATGATCTTTCATCACATGGAAAGTTATCTAAACCCAAGTATATGACTATTTCACATTTTACAAAATCATTATACTCAATCCATTTAAGATAGAAAAACTTACCTTATATCTTTACTATTTTTCTTAAATCAAGCATTTTGTTTGTCCATGTGACTGTTCCATTCCTAGACCTGTATTAAATCTAAGAGTGTATTCATCTAGATAAAGGAACTAAAATTAATTTATGGCTAAGTGGACCTTCTTATACCTCCCTATTTGTCATTTGAGGTTAATATTGTAGTAAAATATTCACATACTATATATAATTAATTTATGATGGGTTGTATAATGTAGTAAAATATCTTGCATTGTTATCTCCTGAGGGTGAGGTAATTAGGTCCATATATGGTGAAAATAAAAACTTATAGCTTGGAAACAATGCTAGTTACCTAAAAGAGTTTACAATTGGTTATTTGGTCTATCATGCCTAATTTGATAAGATTTTGAAACCATTGGAGGTACCTTTAGCTTTGATAGATGAGGTATTTGTTCATGCTAATGTTGTGATATCTTATTTGCCTCTTTATAATTTATTTTAGTTTTTTTGTAAAAAGATGATGTCTCATTTCTATATATCTAAGAAATTCTTTACTAAGTGTCTTTTTGATATAGTCATGGTCAAACAAGGTTCCAATGGAGGACTATTTAGCCATGTAGACTAACATTAGAATACACACACAACATACATATCTCATAAAAATAACATATTATTATTTATTTAAGCTTACATGATTATCACCATGATTACAACTACTCACATTTTTGTAATGGGCTCTCTTACATGCTAGGTCATATAAATTTCATTACACTTACTATGACAATTAAAAAATAAAAAGAAACACTACAATATAGCCTCATAATTACACACTACTCTAATTACCTCCATTGTGTTGTATTAGTATCTCCCTTTGGATTGCACTCCACTTAATACACCTTTTTCTCTACTCACAATATTTATCTAAGACCTCATAGTCTCACTTTGCTTCTTCTCTACCTCTTAAATTCTTCCCTTACCTCTTCACTTACCTTTCTTTGGTATAAAAATCAATAGATATAGCATCCAAAATTGTTTCTAATGGTTTGTATTAGCCACAAGATGGAAAAAATCCCAATACAACATATAATGTGCCATCAACTATAAATAACAAAATTGTAAATTTAAATGGTCAAATGGTGGATAAACCTCCACATTGCATGCTCAACACTCATCCTCAATGGTTAAATAAATCCTTACAAATATTTTTTTGTTCTAGTGCAAACTCTAAATAACTTTCCACACATGAAAACAATCCTAATTGCTCAGACCTATCTACCTAATAGACAATCTTAAACCAATTTACTATCTTTTTATCACTTAATTATTGTTAGACATAAACATAAAACTCAAAAAGCAAAAACTTAAGCAAATCCCAAAAAAATTGAAAGTCGGTTTCAGGTTATGGTGAAATACAATAACTTTCTTCATCATAGACTACTATCTACTAAATAATAGAGAAACAAATAACGAAACTAAACCACATTTCTAGAATGATGCAAGATTAGCAAAGTACCTAGAGATGCTCCTACATCACACACATAGAGTGAAAAATCATGATGGACCTAAAAATGGATATTTTACTTATTGTTTGAGTGAAGTGAAAGTGAGATTTACTTTGGTAAAAATTCTAGGGAAAAAGAGATATCCATTATGTAAATCATAGTGTTGTACAAAATGAATATATATTTTTAAGAAACAAATATTTGTTTGTAGAAAATGGATATCCATTTTGCAAAAGCTTAATACAAAAAAACATGTGATAGAGGAGAAAAGCACAAAAGAATGGATATCTAAGGCAATGAAACTAATATTTGTTTTGGGGATTCAATTTTTTAGGTTTAAAATCAGCCAGTCTAGAGTTAAGTTAGTTTTCTTCCATTTTTCTTTCATTCTTTTGGTTTTATGTAAATTTATTCAATTTTTTTAGTATGATTTAGGTTTTCCTTTCTTAATTTTAGGAATTAGTTAAAAATTATTAAGTTTTAAGTTTTAAATTGTAAATAGGTATAAATGGTAGAGGAAGTTCAAAACAAAAACTCTCCTCCACCAAACAATCCCCCAATAAACCCTCCTTCAATTGAAGAACAAATTGATCGAAATATTACTAATTTGAATAACATTATAGAAATATATCATCGACACCCTCAATTGTCTCTAGTTATAAGAAACATAGAAGGAATTTTTGCTCATGGTAGAACCCTCACAAGCAAACATGAGTCATTTTGGGAATGGTGAGAATCCAAGAGGTAAGAAAACTCTACTGGGTTGTCATATGATCAAGTGAAAGAATTAGATATAACCAAAGCCATGTTAGGAGAATACTTTTTCAATCCTAAAACTAAATTACATGTTGATTACATGAACTTCTCAAATTGGATGTAATCACATGATATTGATGCTCCTATTGGATTGATTGATATTGGTGGACCTTCCTTGTCTACACATATTTGTGTATCTCATCGTTGCACTATATGCAATCATTTGTGTTTAGTTCCTCTTGGAAAAACTAGCGAGCCACACCTAAACACATATGAATATGATATCCCTTGTATGAAAGCTTCACAAGATGAGCTAGTAGGATCTTAGAGAACACAATTGGAGGAAATGGAGGCAAGAACATAAGAAAATTCATTAGGAGTTAGAGAAGAGGAGCAAGGTCAATCTTTCTTATAGGTAAAACTTGAAGTTATTTGATAGTGTATTCTATTTGAAATTAATATAAAAAATATTATTACTAATGTATATAAGTGGGATAACAATTGAAGACAGAGGAGGAGCTTATAGAAGCACATCATGGTACTCTTTTAGCCATTGAATTTGGCCTAGAATTGATAATATAATATTTTTTACATGTACACGTTTTTATTGCATGCATTTCATTTTTATGAGTAATTATATATTAATTTATATCTTGATCTTATTTTACTTTTGCAGACTACTCCAAATGTGAATGAGGTGACACCTCTTCCAATATGTTATTGTTGGTATATTGTTTTCATTAATGTCAAGGGGAAGATCAATGGAGGTCATGATGTAATTATGCTCAATGGATAAGATTTTGGAAGGATTGGCACAAAATGATGAAGAGAAGATCATGGTTTGCATAATTTCAATGTTGCTCAAAAATATGTGTAATTAGGGGAAAAATATTAAGATTAATTCAATAAAGCATATAAATCAAACCCTAATAAACAATGTAGCACAAATGAGCATAAAGACATAAAACATAAAACAATATTACCAAATCTTCATGCCACCATTGATTGACCTTCATTGCAACTTCTTCATTTGCTACAATATTATGTTTGCCCTCAAATTTTTTATGAGCAACTATGTCTATGACAAGACCTAAGAAAATATTGAAGGATTTGATCTAAAATGCAAGTATACTCAGATTTCTACTAGCAAGAAGAAGTATGGAAGCCTAAATTCTAAAGCATGAAGTATGAAGAAGTGATGAAGTCAGGAGATGATAAAAGTCCCCAAATGAGGTTGACATTGCCTTTTATAAAAAAGTCAATTTTAGATGAATGGCCATGATTGAAAGTTTGACAAAGCCCTAAGATCAAAGGCTGAAATTGCATGTGACAACTAGCAATTAGGGTTAGGGAAAAATTAGGTTAAAATTTGAAATGAATGGATATGATTTGATTTTGGAAAAATCAAATCAAAGGTCAAGAATGGATGTGACGAGAAGATAGTGGGCACGTGAAATGAAGTTGCTAGAGAATCAAATAAGAATTTAAAATTATTTGATTCAAGAGGTGATGTTGACCTTTGGAATTAAAAATTAATTTAATTCAAAAGTGGTGGGGTCATGTGATAGTAAATAATTGTTTCAAATTATTTACTTGGTGGTAAAAATAGAAAGTGGACAATTTTAAATAAATGCTTTATTTAAAATTAGAAGAAAAGTCTATATGACAATTAAATAATTAATACTAATTATTTAATTATGGATGAAATGGATAAGATGGACAATAATTAAATAAAATCACAGGAATTTATTTAATTATAAAAAGACATAAAGAATTAATGACGTATTTAAATAAATAAATAAAGTTTATTTATTTAAATAATCAAGAGAAAATAGTAAACAAACAATAACTAAATAAATTTAAATATTTATTTAATTATGGAAAGACATAAGAAATTAGCAATGTATTTAAATAAAATAAATATAATTTATTTATTTAAATAGTCAAGAGGAATAAGAAATATGAATTAATTAAATAATTGAGAATTATTTAATTAATAGTTGAATTTGGACTATAGGACATAATTTAAATATTTTAATTATGTTGAGAAGAAATACGGAGAAAAATAGAGTCTGCAGGTCTAGGTCAATTTTATGTATCTACATTTTTCCCCTCTTTGTCATAATGTAGTTTATCGCATTGTGACAAAGAAAAAATTCAGTTTAGGATATGCCCCAACAAAAAAAAGGATGAGGAAGAATGACGAGGAGGTAGCGGTATGCCCCCTTGAGAGAACAGTCAGATTCAGAGAACACAAGCGGGCTCTCAAAATGGATGAAAGGACTAGAAGATGAGGAACAAAAGGATACGGGGGAAAATAGACAAGGATGACGAGGATGTGGACTAGAAGAAATGTTAGAGCAAAAAAGAGGAATGGTATCACAAAGAAAGAAACCTTCAATATTTTTCCAAAGTACAAATAGGTGTTTCATTATTCATCATTGGGTGGTAAAATGTGACGAATGGACAAAAAAAACCATGGTATGACATAGACCAATGTGTGCAAGGTCATCCACTTGCAAAAAATAGATAGTCGCAGACAAGGAATGTCCCATTTCATACTAAGGGCTAAGTTGCCCCTGTCTTTTTTCCAGGACAATCCACAGATAATAGTCAAAGAAAGAGTCAAGAGACATCATCTCTCCTCTAAATCCTTCATGGGACATCCTTGAGGAACTAGTAACTTGATTCATAGACAAATGCCAAAAGAAAGATAAGACAAGAAAAGCCACAATGTCAACAACCAACTAGAGTATTTTCCAAAATTTGATTTATTTGATGGTTAATTGACTAAGTGATTGATGGGTTGATTGTTTGACAAAGCCTGGTTTCAGGAAAGACACATATCATATAAGAAGTCGGGTCTAGTTTTGATCATGTGACCACTTGTATAAGGCGAATGACAATGTTTTGACTAAATGACAATGTCTAGTTTTAGGAAGGACACACCATGTATAAGACATAAGTTGACTGGTTGATTATTTGACTATTTTGATAGTTCATTTGGTTTGACTGAGTGACGTTGTTGTCTTGTTGTCTTGTTGATGTGTGACTTTGTCTTGATGTTTTGATGATTGTTTGTGTCTTTGTGGAAAATGTCTCATTTATTGTGACTGATGTGACAAAACCTAAAGGACTGACCTAGGTGACATGGACTAATTGACATGACTGAATTTGACTCTATTTTTAGGATGTTTGAAATTTTATGATTTTTTTGGATTTTTGACATGTTTCAATTTTTTTGGATTTTTGACATGTTATGATTTTTTTTCCTTTTTGAAATGTTTTGATTTTTTTGGATTTTTGAATGTTGTGATTTTTTTATATTTTTGAATGTTGTTATTTTTTTATTTATTTTGAGAATATTTGATTTTTTTGGATTTTTGAGCATATTTGATTTTTTTGGAATGTCAATGGATGACAATTTGTGTAGCCTTTGTGCTAGATACCAATGATAAGGGGGGGGGGACCAGGTCTAGGTGGATGTAGGATAGATAGGTGATAATGGATGGAATGGATGTATGTGTAAGAGAGAAAAGATGTGATCTGCAAAGACTATGTCGTATAGGAATAACATGCCCCATTCTAGGTACAACACTTAGAATTTTTCATGAAAAAGCTTGTGACAATATGATAATGATATGATTTATGACAATAGGATAATGATATGATTGGTTGGAAAGGATGAGGTATTTCAAGACTTTGCTCTTATATCTTCATTAAGATCAAAAGGAGAATGAACAAACTCAAATATGATAGGTAGGTGTGATGGCTAAGATGGTAGGTAGAATGGAAATGTTATGATATGAAAATGATAGGTTGGATAGATAAGAAATTGCCCCCAAGTGTAAGTGACATAGAAGATCAACCTACACATGACGCCTATTTGCCCGGTTTTCATCATGGTACTCATCCAAGGCGCATGTTTACCAACTTTTCACTATTGGATGAAGAGTTTTCTCTTTACTTTTTTTTTACTTTTTTGGATAGAAGGGGAATATGGATAGGAGGGACTCAAGTGTCTAGTTCCATCAAAGGTGGTAGTCCCACTAGAGATGGATGTCATTGCATGGACCATGTCAGATGTTGTTATGCTAATAGATGTTGGTATGGGATAACATGAAAGGGAGATGGAGTAGGTAGATGATAGATTATGATGTGGATTATGTAGGACTTATGCAAAAGATGAATGGGGAGGCTTAGCCAAAAGTATGGACCATAGGAAGGTGGTGGGGGAGATGTGTAGGATAATGAGTGAAGGATGAGGAGATGGAGGCATGTGGAATTGGTGTGAAATGGAAGGGAACCATGACCAATGGTTGCACACATTGTGATAAACGTTGAAGATTTTGATGTGGATGGGGTGTAGGAAGCAATGCAGATTTTTTACTTAGGAGGTGGTGGATGTAGTGCTTTTGGTACCCACATAGATTTAGTATATTTATGATTTTTGTTTGGCTTGTGGGATGGAAGAATTTGATATTTTTGTATGGAATGACATTTTTGAAGGGATGAGGAGGATGGTTGGGATTTTTGAGAGGTGGATGCCTCATTTCACTTGCATTTTTGTTTAGGGACCCATATCATTTTATTTTTTGAATTGTCTTTCAAAGGTATGGGTTTGGGTGGATTTTTGAATGTATTTTTCTTTGGTTTCTTCCATTTGTACCTTAAGGGACTAGGACCCTTAGGATTTTTGGTGTTATGAAAGGAGGAATCCAAATGTTTATTTTTGAATCCCATGGGGTGGATGGAATGAGTTCCAAATGTTTTTAAATTTTCTTTCGAAGGTATGGGTTTGGGTGGATTGTTTAATGTATTTTTCTTAGGTTTCTTGCATTTGTACCCTAAGGCACTAGGACCCTTAGGATTTTTGGTGTTATGAAAGGAGGAATCCAAATGTTTATTTTTGAATCCCATGGGGTGGATGGAATGAGTGGAAGCTTTATGTTTACACAATGTGTGCATTTTTTGGACTGAGTAGGATATTTAGGGTATTTATGAATGATTGGGATATTAGGTGTTGGAAGCAACAGTGGCAAAGTGGATGGAGGGATATGCATGGTTGGAAGAAATGGGGGTAAATTGGATGGTGGAAGGTGTATGGTCACATGCTTTTGATACTCGTAGGATAATGGAGGTGGAATGGCAAAATATGTTTTAGGTGTATGATAAGATTCATGATGGAATGTGGACATAGGATGCATCGAGGAAATACCAACATCTTGAGATTGGTGTCCTTGGGGTGTATATCCAAGGCCATAAGAGTGTGGAGGGACTTTGACATGGATGGGCTCCAAAATACCTTGTTCATGAAGGTCTAAACCTTTAACTTTTTGTTTCATGTTTGGAGTATGCAATAGACAAGGGGACTAGGTGTAGGTGGAACACTAGACACAAGTTCCTTATTGGATGGAGAAAATGAAGCAAGGGAAGATAATTCTTGTTGTTGTTCTAAGGAGGAAAATTCATGAATGAGGGTGGAAAAACCAATATGATATGATGGAGGACTTTCAATGGGGTCGATAGTTGGTGATGGAGGATCAGTAGGATCTTGATTAGCATTGTGTTCACTTAAATCCAAGGTATTTTTTTGATATTCTATGTGTGCTTTAGAGGCACTTGTCTCATCATGGGAAGTGGATGTTTGTGTATCATGGATGGGTGAGGTGGCAAGCTCTTGACCATGGAATGCATAAAATTGGTTAAGGGGATCATCATGGTCTTCTTGATCATAAAAGGGGTCTTGATCAAAGATGAAAGATTGATTATGAATAGTATTAGGCGTGTTATGAACAAAATCATTGGGAGGGTGTTGATCTTTATGTGGATGAGTGGGTAATATTTCCTCATGTTTAGGATTGTGCTTTTGACATACCTCTTGGGTTGCTTGAATGGAAGTGGAAGGGGATGACTCTTGAATGGGCTCAACATGTTCTAGATGGTCAACAACATGGAGACATGATGGAGGTTGACTTGGACTTAATGGGGAAGACTCTTGAATAGGTTCAAGGAGGAGACTACATGATGGGGTTGGAGGAATAAGCATGCTGTTTGAAGAATCTTTGGTAGGTTCAAAAATATGAGTTGGATGACATGGAGATGTTTAATTCCTCGCTAGTAGCCCTTGGGTCACATCCTTTGTAGGTGGATGGGTGGATTTGGGTAATGCCATAGGTTTACTTTTGAAATTTTTGAATTTAGGTCATAGATTTGATAGAGGATTAGATGATGGTGTGGGTAATGAAGAGTCTGATTGGTTAGAAGGTGTAGAGGCCAATGGATTAGGACTAGGACATGGTGGCTTAGGGATATGCATTTGATTGGATGGTGGTATGATAGAGTTATAGGGTGCTTGAACTAGATTGGTGTTCCCCTTGTCAAATGGAACATGAGAATTGAAAGGCTCTTGATTTTGTTGCCAAGGTGGACTTGGGATCCTATGTTCTTGTTGTGATATGGGTGGATATGTTGATGTGGAATTGACATGATAGGTAGATGAGTTAGGTTGGCATGATGATGAAGGTGACACACAAGATTGTGGTTGAATGTGTTGAGGTTGGAATGTTGTTTGGACTTGTTGTGATAATGATGGAGGGTTTGCATAGGATAATGGTTGTTGAGAGGTAGATTGATATGGATAAGGGTTGACATTAGAAGAGGTGTGATAGGTGTATGAAGGGGAAACATGATATGTGGATGGATGAGGTTGAGATGATGATATAGGTGACACATAGGATTGAAGTGAAATTTGTTGATGTGATGATTACACTTGATGTTGTGCTTGTTGGATTTGACAAGTGGCCATGAGGTATTAGGCTTGTGCTATGAGTTGTTTCATTTGAGATGATTGGTTTGTTTGAATTTTTTGGATCATGTCATGGACTCCTTGAATGATTTGTTGGTTTAAAGGTAATTGAGTTGTTTGAGCTAAATGAAGTATGTGAACAAGCTTTTGTGCTATGTATTCTAATGTTGTCATGGTGTAAAATGGTGTTGATTGGATTAAAGAGATGATGATGATTAAGATATGATGTGGAATGAAAAGATTGGAGATTTGGATGATGTGGAAAGTGTTTATTAGAAGTTTGACTTGGGAAATATCAAACACAAGATCTCACATGTCAATTCATGAACACACACACCAAACACAATGATAAATTTATCTTTCCAGATTAAATGTTATGATTAAGTAAACAATTGAATACACATCAACAAGCCTAATGCTAGTCAAGTGGGTATGGCCAATTAGGTATTGAGCTAGGATGCACAAGGTTGACTAGGGATGATTTAAAAGAAAAATCATGCCAATAAGCTGGGATAAAGGGGTAACTCACCCTTCACCTTCACTTCCAAAAGGTATAAAGTTCTTTGGGGCTTAGCCAAGGGTGACAAGATTAGGAGCGTGTATTTGGATTCACACTTGATTGAGGTCATCCCTTGGAGGAGTGTGATCCAAGCAAGCCTCCTAAGAAGGGTATGAAAAAGGTGAACCAAGTGAGGTATTTTGGAGGAAACACACACTTGATTCACACTTGCAGTGATTAATTTACCTTTAGAAAATCGAAATGTGTGTAAACAAACAATGGAAGCACTTTTTCTTTTTAGCCCCAAGTGAAGATGTGTGATTGAAGAATCATTATTTTTAAGCCCAATTTCAATGATTTGACAACAAACAAGATTGATTTTAGACCCTAAAATCCAAATGTGTGATCAAACAAGTTGTTGTTTTTAAACCCCAAATTGAAGTGTGTTGATAAGCAATGATTAGAGATGAAAGATGGAATGTGTGCACCTAGAATTTCTTTAGCTCCAAATTTTTGTCCACTTGATCCAATGTGTCCTTTGAAGTGTTTATTTTTTCTGCACATTCACAGAACCCTCAATAAAGCCAAAACCCTAACAAGATAATTCATCACTAATATTAGAGGGTTAGCTAGTCAAGACAAATATGATTTTTGGAAAAAAAATTGCATCAAAAATAAAAATATAGAGAATAAACCCTTATTGAAATTTCAAGAGATTTCCAAAAATGTAAACAAATCCAAAAAATTTGTTGTTTTGCATCCAATATTAATTTTTTATAGAAAATCATAAACAAATTATAAAAAAATTCCAAATAGGTCCAAAAATTCTATTTTTCTACTAACGGCGCCCAAAATCATCTAAAATCTCCAGAAAAAATTATGTGAAAAGATCTACAACTGTTTGTGAGATATAAGTAAATCTTTGTAAAACCTCAATTTTAAAAGATCTATTTTTTTCTAATTATTTTTCATCCAAATTTAAAACATAAAGAGAAAATCCTTATTGAAATTCAAAGAGATTTCTAGAGATGTAAAAATATCCAAAAAAGTTGACAATTTGCTCTCAAAATTAAATTTTCATGAAAATAACAAAAAAATTATAAAAAATTAAGAACAGCTCTGAAAAATCTGATTTTTGGACTAAACGCTCTTGATATTATCCCCAACCTCTAGAAAAAAATTTGTGAAAAGAATTGCATTTTTTTGAGATATATGGTTGAATCTTTGAAAACTAGGGTTTTGTCCAAAAAATGATGCAAAACATGCAACAAAAAGCTAAAAATGATCCAACTCCAAAATTCCTCAAGATATGTTAGGTTTTCCAATGTAATTAGCAGTAAAATATTAAGATTAATGCAATAAAGAATATAAATCAAACCCTAATAAACAATGAAGCACAAATGAGCATAAAGACATAAAACATAAAACAATATTACCAAATCTTCAAGCCACTATTGATTGACCTTCATTGCAACTTCTCCGTTTGCTACAATATTATGTTTGCCATCATATTTTTGATGAGCAACTCTGACTATGACAAGACCTAAGAAAATATTGAAGGATTTGATCTAAAATCAAGTATACTCAAATTTCTACAAGCCATAAGAAGTATGGAAGCCTAAAATTTGAAGCATGAAGTATGAAGTGATGAAGTCAGGAGATGATAAAAGTCCCCAAATAAGGTTGACATTTCCTTTTTATAAAAAAATCAATTTTAGATGAATGGCCATGATTGAAAGTTTGACAAAGCCCTAAGATCAAAGGCTGAAATTGCATGTGACAACTAGTAATTAGGGTTAGGGAAAAAATAGGTTAAAATTTGAAATGAATGGTTGTGATTTGATTTTGGAAAAATCAAATCAAACGTCAAGGATGCATGTGATAAGAAGATAGTGGGCATGGAAAATGAAGCTGCTGGAGAATCAAATAAGAATTTAAAATTATTTTATTCAAGAGGTGATGTTGACCTTTGGAATTAAAAATTAATTTAACTCAAAAGTGGTGGGGTCATGTGATAGTAAATAATTATTTCAAATTATTTACTTGGTGGGAAAAATAGAAAGTGGACAATTTTAAATAAAATCTTTATTTAAAATTAGACGAAAAGTCTATATGATAATTAAATAATTAATACTAATTATTTAATTATAGATGAAATGGATAAGGTGGAAAATAATTAAATAAAATCACAGGAATTTATTTAATTATAAAAAGACATAAGGAATTAATGACATATTTAAATAAATAAATAAAGTTTATTTATTTAAATAATCAGGAGGAAATAGTAGACAAATAATAATTAAATAAATTTAGGGATTTATTTAATTATGGAAAGACATAAGAAATTAGCAACATATTTAAATAAAATAAATATAATTTATTTATTTAAATAGTCAGGAAGAATAAGAAATATGAATTAATTAAATAATTGATAATTATTTAATTAATAGTTGAATTTGGACTATAGGACATAATTTAAATATTTTAATTATGTTGAAAAGAAATATGGAGAAAAATAAAGTCTGTAGGTCTAGGTCAATTTTATGTGTCTACATGATGCAAAGTTTCACTTGTCATGATGTTGTAGAGGTTAATTCTAGAAGCAAGAGGAGAAAACAGGTTGCATAAGTTTGATGTGGGTTTTTGGAGAATTTTTCAAAGGTGTGAATTGAAAATCTAGAGGATGTGGAAGGTGCTAAAAAATGATTTATTCATGTCCTTGGTCAAACTAGGGTTTTGTAGATAAACCTTAGATATAGTAGTCATGGAAATAAATTTTTTTTATGTTTTGATGTTGATTGTATACAGGCAGTTGTAGGTGACTTAAGTGACAACTTAAACCATTGAAGTCATCTGAGAACAGACCCCTTTACCTACTATTATCAGTTAGCTAACTTTGTGAGTGCATTGTAACCACCCTTCACATCATTGTTTTCTTTCACCATGACCATGTATAAAGTGCGATGTGCAATGTGCTTCCTTGAAGATCTAATGGTGCACATTTGTGGATGGAGATCGAATGACTATCACTTTATTTCTTCAAATTATTGTTGTGAAGCAAACATGTAGTGATCATTTAGTGATGTGTGATGAAGTTTGATCAATGATTGTAATCAAATTGGCTAGATCGATCAATTTACCACTAGCCCACAACATGTATGGTGGGTCCTCATCTTGCCTTGTAGGATTGCGAGCAAGTGACAAGTGCATAGTGGGACCGCTAAAAAGCAATAAGGCCTTGGTAGTGGAAGATGACATTAGTAAGAACATGTGGTGAGTTATTATTGCATCGCATTAATGCTTCAAATTGTAGTTGTGAAGCAAAGAGGAGTTTTAAGCAATATGCAATGTACAAAGTAAGTGGAGAATGGCATCAACTAGGATAGATGGCAACATCTCCCTATCTCGCTAAATATTTGGTGGGCCTCTAGTTAGCCCTACAAGAATACAATTTAATGAAATGTGTGCCCTATGAGAGAGGTGGAAAAACACAAATTTTACATCGCCTCATATATTCATATAATTGTTGTGAATACAACAATTCCAAGAAAGTTGTGATGGGAGTTCAATGACGAAGATCAAGTGTTGATGATCAAATGGTGATCACATTATCTCTTCACATTACAGAAATGGAAGTTAATTTCCTAAGTGAAAATGTGATGGATTTAAGTAAATTAATGGTTATATACAATGCATTGAAGATCTATGGTTCAAGTTTTAAAGGAGATAATCCAACGATTATTTTTTAGAGCCACATCAGATGAAGGAGGATTGATGATCGTGGTGTGAAGATAATGAATCAATGGCCTAAATTTAAAGATGAAGATCTCAAACATCCATGACAATGTGAATAAGGGTTTCAACTGTAAACTGACATAGTGCATGAATTTAATTGGTTTACCTACTTGAACAACTAATTTGATTGGTGATTTTATTTGTAGGGTGGTGGCATAGATTGAAAAAGAGAACAAGATCAAGATCAGATCAAATACATAAGGAATACACTAATTTCATATGTTCTATGTTCTAGCAAATTCAACAAATCAAAATTTGTTTATGATGGTGTGTTGTTTGAGGTATGAGTATCCTGTTGACTAAGTCATGAAGGTTGATGCAAGAAGGTCCACAAAAAGATCAAAAAGTGGAAGTGTTTTTGTTATTTTTTAGAATTTGTCACACTTAGACTAAAACTTTGAGGCACTTACACAATGAATCTTAAAAAAAATCAATAATATGAAATTAAAAATTCTGAATCTAGTTTCCAAATATGTAATTTATTCAATTACCCAGATGATAGAAATTTATTTTTGATTGGGATGTATAAAAACCACTTATTTTAAGTTTTTTTTTTTTACCATAGCATGCACGTGTATGAACACAACTTTTTGACCCAAATAAAAGTATTTTGCTAATTCATTTTGGGGAAAGAGATCTAACAATATGAAGATTGATGAGGAATTTTTTTTATTGAAGTTTTATTGGCCTTAATTGTTGTTTTTAAAAGTCAACGTGTACAGATAGCATCATTGGAAATAAATTAAACATTTTTTTAATATTTTTCTTTTTCTTTGTGTAGGGAATTGTTTGAAGATTGATTTCATATCATTTTTTTACCAGAAACTTAACCAAAAAAAAGTTACTAAAAAACAAAAAAAACCTGATATTTCAAGTTTATGGACTAGTTTGCTTAGAAATTAATTAAAAAATAACAAATATAATCCAATATTAATAAAAAATATATATTTGGAAACTAGACATTATTTTCCTTAATTATTTTTAATTTCATAAATTGATTCAAAAAAAATGTCCATCAACCATATTGCCAAATTTGGACATTCTTCTTAAATCTACCTTAGTTTTTTAGTTGTAGGTCAAAGGCTAAGGGTTGGGTTGTGAAGCCTTTCCTAAGCCTAAAATTGAGGTTGCATGTGGGTTGGAGATTCAAAATTTTAATAACCCATACACGTTATTTAAAGAGAATGCGTACGCATTATATAACGCATGCGCATTACCTATTTACCTGTTGGGTAAAGGTAACACATACTCATTATATAACACATACACATTCCTAAAATAGAACACGTATGCATTTCATAAAGCGTATGCACTTCTTATTTAGCCATTTTTACCAATTTGGAAAAATATTGATAGAGCATTTTTTTTTCTACAACATTCCTTTTCTGTGGTATAGTTCGAAAGTGCCATTTTTTGCATTTTTTATTGCAATGTTGTCTTGTGCAATCACTTAACAGGGCATATTCTATTCAAATTGTTGGAAAAAACAAGTGCAAGTTGAATTTTCTAAAGTGGAATCAAGTACAAAAATATTTTACAAGAAGATTTGGAAAAAGAGAACTTTTGGATGTATTCATGATGTTTTTGTACTTCCAATTTTATAGAAGAAAGGATCTTCACACTATATAGTTTTATTTGAATATTTGAAGGAGATTGCAATTTGAAAATAGGTTAAGAATCATTTTTTTGTTATCAAAGAGTGTTTGGTAACCATGGATCAAAGAAAAGGCAATGAAAAAAACATAGAAAGTTAATGACACCCGAAGAAATTCAAGCAAATAGAGAAATGGAGGCGAAAAGACAAAGGGATAGAAGCGAAAGGATTCATCAAATGAATATTTTGGAAGCATCTAGTTCCATTAATCTTGAAGAGGAAACCATGAAGGATGAGATGAAAGTAGATGATGCAAATTTGGAGATGGTGAATATGGAAGAAAATGCAATTATGGAGACAAACCCAACTATGCCTTCAACTTTCAAATTTTTACGTCAAGTTGCCTAACTCTGATTTTTCTGAATTTTTTGCCACTTAAGGGCCTATTTTTTCCAATATGATCTTGCACATACCCATATTATTATTTACATGAATTTTGCACATTTCAAACAAATTATTTAAATGTTCCTAAGTTCAGAAGATGTACATGCCTATGTAGGATGATCCTCAAAATATAGTAAATCCATATATGACTCTATCCTAGATGCATGTGGGTCACCTGAAGTGGATACCTAAGTATTCCCATAGCTTGAGCTTCCATGCTCTCTATTGCCCTCTTTAGCCACCACATGTGTAGTTCTGATGAGTCAGATGTCCTAAAAGAGAACTCAAAGCTCCTAGTGTCAACAACATCGTCTATTGCTGAAATGCAATAGGAACACCAGGAGAAGGTGAAACAACAATAGGAGGAATCAAAGCACTTCATTGAGGATTGACACATTATCATATTCTATGTTGGGGTATGCTTCACCCAACTCCCTAAAATGACCTCATATCAAAATAGTTGGGTTTTAAACTCAACTCAAACTCAGCCCATAACTTTCTAAAAAAGTAAAGGGGTACCTCACAATTTCTATGTGGTGGAGTATCAAACACCATCGACCATCTATCCCAAAAATTTGTAGCTATCTGCGAGTGCCTAGGTGATCCCACAATACTAATTTACATTTTCTCAGAGATCCTAATTTTTGCTAAAATCGCATATTTTTAGAAAATATAATGACTTAAGCCTTGAAAAGTTCTATTTAAAGGATTCCAATTGAAGAGGGTTTGATGAAACCACCCAGGATCAAACCTCCTTGGATAGAACCGTACTAGTTTTAAACCATACCTATAATGAAGTCTCATTTACACCCATCAAAATGTTGATAGAAAACCACTTTTTATTTATCTTCTGGGTGATCAAATGAATTCATTTAAAATTTATTTTTGTGAGTATGTAGTCCTTATTATAAGCTTCCCAAAAAGTATAATTTTAAATAAATTTAATTTGATTATTATATTTATTTTTTATTTCTTGTGAATGTAGGTTCTTCAGTAAAAATCAAGCTCTTTATTCTGTACATGTGGAAAAATAGTAAATTATCAAAAAAGATTTGAAAAATATCGGTGCACTAGATATTGAAGTCCTTGATCAAACAAAAAAATTTGAATTTTGATACATTAATTTTTTTTTATGTTGTATATGGTCCACTTATGTCTGAACTGTAATTGGTTTGACTTCAAAACTTGATTAAGGAAAAAATATTCAATAAAACACTATCAAAGCAAATGAAAGGACTAGATATCATAGTTACAAATCTAAATTTCAAAAAATTTGAATTTTATCTTGCATGGAAAAAAAGTTAGGTTGTATATGGTGAGCATCACTCCTTAAAAATGGTGTTTACTGAAAAAAATAGTTATCAAAGGAGATGGAAAAACAAGTGCAATCTAATTCAAAAAAAATTGAAAAAAATATTTTAGTATCTAGACAAAATGTCACAAATCACTAGTTTGCATCATCTTCAAATTCCTCACGGTTTAGCCGCTATAGGTGCTTGAAAGTGAATATTTAGCTAGAAAAAATCAATTTAGTGTCGATTTTGGCCAAAAATTGTAAACCAATATTGTGGGATCACCCACCTACACGATTTAATTGAAATTTATTTGTTGGTGGGTGGAATTGGTTCATTTATTTTAGGGTGAGCCATCAATTTTGGGGGTGACTATGGACTTCTCTTGCACTCTTAGGATCTTTCACCTAAAAGGAGAGACATAGAACCCTAAAATTGAGGTGGTTCACTCAAATTAAGGAATGTTATATGGAGTTGAGACTAAATGCAATGATCTTAAGGCAACTAGGCTATGAAATTGATTGATTATGAATCCAAAAATAATGAAATATGCAATGTTTGAAAATATAGTGAGGTATGCAAGAATGAACTAAAACATGAACAAACACAAACAAAACTAAAAGAGGCTAAACAAAGTGCACCAGGGAATTGGATGTTGAATTTGGAAGGCTCTAAAATTTGGTAGAAATCATTGTAAATCACTAGTGGGACTCATTCACCACTAATGGTGAATCAATCTTGCTACTGACAAAAACACTTGAAATTATTTTCTTATAGTCGGGAACTGGATTCTGACAAAATAAAAAAATTTAGCCCTCAAGTGGGACTCATTCGCCACTGATAGCGAATTAGTCCTCTAAAAATCTACAAAATCAAAGGTCAATTGTATATCTCTAGATCTACACATGTTTTCTTATCAAGTTGACAGAATCAAATATGAAGAAAACAGACTGTAGGTTGTCTCGAAGCTTGAAATAGGGTTTAGTTGACTTCAAACACTTTTTTGACTTCTTGCCCACTTTTCAACACCCAATTGCTTGACAAATATACATACAAAAGTCTACAAACACACATGCAAAAGAGGAAAAATAGTTAAGGGTTAGGGTATAGTGATTTGCCTTGGTCAAATCCCACTTTGGTAATCAAACCATTTATAAAGAAATGAAATGAAATAAGCAAGGAATGATGAATAAATAACATGCAAATGTCCTAAACTCACCAAAAAACTTGTTGAATAAGTCTGAAGATATGTCAATGGCTGCTCCAAGATGCTTGATGTTTGCTTGATTGAATGATGCTTGAATGTAATTGAATTCTTGAATGAATTAGTGAATGAGTGAACTTGATGAATGCTTCAATGAATGGGTGGGGGTTGAAATGAGAAGAAAAACACTTATTTATACACACTTATGCCCTAATAATCCAATAATACCTCATTACAGGCTGACATAAGATCTTTTTGAATAAAAACTTGAAAGGAATTTTGAATTATTTTGAATTTGGAGCCAAGAGGGTCTCATTCGCCACCCATGGCGAATGGGTCCCACCTTGGGTTTGTAAGTGGGTGTCAAGAATTAACTTGCATTTAATGTTGTTTGTTGGGTTCACATTCAAAAATAAGCTTAATTAAGTCTTATGAGTACATAAAGGGGTCATATAGAGCATAAGAAAGGTGTAAATAGTGATAAAAAGCCTAAAAAAGTGTGAAATCTTGTTACAAGACTTTACAATGTAATTTAGAATAAGACTTGATAAGTGATAAAAAGGTGATTTTTAGGTGAATTATAATGAAAAGAGTCTAGAAAAGTGTTACAAAAATTCACAACACCTTCACAAGATATCATCCTTTGAATATTTAGGACCTAATGTGAATTTTTAAGTTACATGGAAACATCAAATCAAAGAAAAATAGGTCAAGCGTCATAGTTTAGAGAGAGCTGCATAACCATGAAAATGTCAATGACCCATTTTTCTATGGTACATTTAGCCCCCACTTTAGTGAGAGGATGAACTTGCTTCAAACTCACACTAAAGTAGCCATGCATATCAAGAAGGATCAAAATGCACTTATGTTAGCAAGATGGAATGACAATGATCAAGAGGGATGATGTAGTGCCCTTCCGTTTCGGTCATCTTTGGTCTCCGAGTGAGTTGTTTTTGTGGTGTACTTAGTGGTTTTGTTTAAAATGATTAATTAAAATTAAGAATGATCTTACTATGCATAAATTTGAGTACCATTAGATAAATAAACAAATATTATAAAATAAATAAAATGATTTTATAATAGTTTAAAACAAGTGATTAATCTAACTAAAATTAAATGGTGGCAACACATTGTGATAGAGACAACAAAAATAAATAAATAAAATCATTATGATAATTTTGGATTCTCCTTCCCCTAACAATTATTTAAATGGTAAATTTATGGTAAATTTTGACTATTCTGGGTTATAGTAATAATTATTTATACCATAAATTTGAACAATTATTTGTTATAGTTATAAGTATTTAAAAGGAAAATTTAAATAATTATTTATCATCCTACTAATTACTTAAGGGTAAATTGAAATCATTCCTTACAAGCAATTGATGAAATAATGATAGCTATCCTTAAATCACATAACAAGGAAAAGGGTTAGGTTTAGGAATTAAATAAAAGTATAGGGAAAATGATGTGAATTGAAATTAAAAAAAATAACTTATGTTGTTTCACATGTCTCCCTTATACCTTCACCTTTTGGCACATGTCTTCTGGCCTCACACCTGCCAAAAGGAAATTACGTCTGTTGGAAAGTTTCTGAGGCCTTTTCAACGTGTCCGTTTGGGGATATCCTGGGGAGAAAACCAAAACATGATGATTTTGGAGGGGGGAGGAAAAAAAGAAAAGGCCCACTCCTATTTCACTAGGGGAAGAGGGATAACCATTTTCTAGAAGTGACCATTTTTGGCACAGGAAGGGAGGAGGCTGGAAAAGGGTGTGGAGTCTAGTGTATACGTAGCAATTGTATTTGTTGTTGGTGCAGGAAGATGGGATGCCTGCCAAGCATCTCCATTGGTTTTCACTTCCCCAAACTCTTCCTTCCTAGTATTCACCCTTCCCTTCTCTAATTTGGAGAGCTGCCTATAAATAAGGTTTCCATGGTGGTTTCAGAGTATGTTTATGTAAATGCAAATTTTTGTCAATTCCAAACAATGAGAAAATTTAGGATTTAACATTTCGCTATCCTTTACCCTATGTGGATATATGTATATCAACATAATCATTTATACAAAATATGTTTATTTAATTATTTATTTTTATTTCCAAAGCTCCCATTTGCGCACAGGCAAGGAGGATGCTAGCAAGGGACGTGGTGTCTGGCTTAGTGCGGCCAATTGCATTTGCTTGAAAGTCTCTCTAGTCTTATCAACTAATGGATTCCTTGCATATTGTGCACTCATCACATTTCAGGAGTTGACGTCCTTTTTGTGGCATTCTGATAAACAGTTCGCATGCCTTTTTCATGGCAATCTGTCACAACAACCACATTTGAAAATAGAAAATTGTAGAGGTTTAAATAATCCCCTTGATACCATGGCCAGCTTGTCTAAGCTGCAGCACTTGAACACAATAGGAAGTTTAAAGGTTTAAACAACCTGCTGCTTTTCACCTGCTAATTGCATTCACTTGAAAGTTTCTTAAGCCTTCTCATCAAATCCGTTTTGTGCATATCCTACAATCACTACAGGGCCATGCGACCTCATGCTTTGAGGCATTATGTCAACCAATTCACGTGCTTTTTCTTTGTTGCTTTATCGTGCATGCATGTTTACCAGGGTAGTTGCAAAAGGGTTGCAGATGTGTGGAGTTTGTGCAGCCCTCATCCACTACACCTGCATGACTACGTACACCCAAGACACAAGCAAATCTTCCAACATTAGGTTGGGAATTCAGAGTGCTTCATTAATGAAGAGATTTTGAGACCTTTCTCGCAAAAATCCATTTTGTGCCCATTTTGTAACTTATCCCATCTGCAGTACTTGAAAATAGAATGTTGTAGAGGTTTAAATATTCTCTCTGATTTCATTATCAACCTGTCTCAGCTGCTGCACTTGAGCATAACAAGAAGTTTAAAAGTTTAAATATCTTCCCTGATTCTTTTGGCAATTTATCGCTTCTACAGTGTCTAGACTTGGGAGGGTGCATAATTTAAAAAAAAATACATTTGACACCATTCACAACCTATCACAGCTAAAGGATTTAGGCTTAGAAAGTGTATTTTCTTGCATTGCTATCACCCACTGATGTTTTTTCCTTATGCTTAAATCTAAACAATCTGATGTATGTTAAACCATGACCATCAAAGCAGCATTACTAGATGTAGAGACGGCTATAGCTGTTGGCTTATCAATTGTTCCTGGCAGGGGCTAGTTTCTTCGATAAAATTTGATAATGGTTTTGTCTTATTTTGATTTTGGGACTGTCGTTCCCTTATTTTACATTATTCTTTGTGTTACTTTGGTCTTCTGTAGATCATTTTGCGACTGGTTTATTTGATTATTTCTGCCTAAAGTTTTCACTAAAGAAAAAACTTTTCTTATTATCAGATAGTCTGCTACAAAAATTATTCACTGCTTTTGATTCTCTGACTTGCATCACAATAATTACTTGCCTTCAATCACTTATCCTCTAGTTCACTGCTGTTTACTAAGAAGTTAAACTCATTTTAACTCTAGTTGGAATTCGCTATGAAGTGGGTCTCCCGTTTCTCCACTGATTTAGTCTTTACTAATATTTTGTTTCTATTTCTAATTGAATTGTGATAGTTAGAATTCTTCAATTTCAAGCAAATAAGACATGCATTTAAGACTACTTTCTTTAGTCTCAATTTAAATATATATATCTTTTCTTTTTTTTCCCTTAGTCTTTTAAATCATACGTGGCTAAAGTAAAGGCTTTCTTTTTTATGATCTTTTGAAAAAGTGTAGCTTTAAAATAAAGTAAGTAATGAAATATTTTATTCATGAGAACCTAGAAAGTAAATAATTACTTTATTCAATAAATATTAAAAAAGAAAATAGATTTAACTAAAGTTGTGGATTTTGATCCAACATCTTTATATTTATATAAAATGAATAAATAAGAAACTTAATTTTCTAATTGTACACATAATATTTATATATGATTATTTAATTTGTATTATTTTATTATCATGATATATTAAAATTAGATTTATTTTCGAACATATTTAAAATTATATTATTTTCAAAGTGCATTTAAAATTTGTTTTAATTACAAGTTAATTAAAGTTAAATTTATTTACAAATTCCTTGCCATTAGTTTGTGAATTGCATATAATAGCCTTTGATTGGATTTAAATTAGATTTACTTAAGGAGGAGTCAAATGTTAGATTTTAATTAAATCTATCAAGTTTAAAAGTAAACAAATGTACATATTACTTTTTTAATTAAAATTATTTATCTGAAGTAAATAAAAAATGTTACATTTTATTTAAATTTATTATTATGAAATAATAATTATATATGATTTATTTTAATGTTAATTATATTTGAAGTAAATTAAGGAATAAGTTAGGAATCTTAGAATAAGAGAAATCTAAAGGTTACCTACTGTAGGGTTTCCTAGTGCTTATTTAATTTAAAGATTTTATGGTGGAAATACATTTAATTATAGTTAATTATTTAATTATTCTCTACAACATCTTTAGCAGGGATTGGGTCTACATTTACGTCAATAGAAATTTATAGTTTATCTTGATCACGTAGATAGTTATTTATTCATCTCGAATACTCTTTGGAATTGATTCTTTGTGCATACTAGTAAATCTATGATGATCATATTTTCCTTTTGTTTTATTTCTCTTTTGAGGTAATTTTATGTTTAGACATGATTCGGAAATGATGGGAATCCGAATGTTAAGATACTTTTTGTTAGATAGTCATGAGTGGTACGTTGTTAGGTTTCCAGAGGCAATGGGAAACATGTTTTGGTGTTAAATTTTCCCATGTTTAAACTCTTGTGTTTCCATTGATCGTATTCCTATTTTAAATTCTCACGAGTGTACTATGTTCTATGATTTGTTTTTTCTTAGTTATGGCTGTGAGCAAGATGGTCCATGCCTCACGCGTGTACTCATTTTGTCACTTTTATGATTGGTACACCCTTGTTGTGAGTTTTGTTTCATAACTATTTGGAAGAGTTTCCTAAACAAGCGTTGTTGTACTTGTTTGATGTTGTTTATGTCATTGTTGAGTTAGCCTTTTCTTCTTGACCTTGTTTGGATGTGGATCCTTTCTTGTCATCTCCTAGCACGGGGGGTGGGCCTTCGGGTCCACATGGTCGGGTGGAACGTGCTATGCACCCCATTGGGTCCCCAGTTTGTGTTTGTGTTGTGGAAGTGGACACAGAGTTACCAGAGCTTCTCTTGGTGGAAGACTGATCTTCGTTTTGTACCATAATCTTCAATGATGTATTATTCTAGTACCTGATGTACCTTTCCCATCGATATATGGAAATCATTTTGTAATTGTACTATTGTATCCATGATGTGTTGTATCTATGGAAATATGCTTCACAATGGTACTATTGATCTATGAGTTGAATCATAATAGAATGCTGTACAATTTTCCTCTCTTTTGTTTATGGATGATTGGATGTTATCATTATGTAATATTGGTTGTTTAATTGCTTTTTTTTTGACAAAATTTTATGAGTCGTAATGACCGTTTCGTGTACCCCAGAGGATTTGAATGACTTTGTAAATGTATAATTTATCTTCGTGCAATGCATGTACAAATTAATCTTATGCAATGCTTCCCTTTCAAAAAACCAAAAAACAAAAAAAATAAAAAATAAAAAATTGTGTGGTGTTTGGTTCTCCTTTGGGGTTCACACGGTGGGGCATTACAACATTGGTATCAGTGCATAGGTTCTAACACTTGGTACTATGGTTTCACATGAGGCCACTAGGCCATCCTTGATGTTTGTACTCTTATGTGTATATTCCTTTCTTTGTTTTCTTTGACTTTACTGAGTGGTTTGTGTTTAGGGAAAATTAGGTTGACCCTAGAGGTAGATAAGATATGTTATTCTTCTCTCCTTCTATTCTTCCTATTATAGATGACTAAATAGTTGTTAATTATATTAGGAATGAATATGGGATGCTCTATCTTAAGTATGTTAGTATGTATTTATGACATGGAGTGGTGTGGAAGTTTAACCACTCTCTTGTATAAAAGATAAATAATTTTCTATGCTGAATAGTGAAATATGGATTTGTGTTGGTTGTATTGCAATTTTATTTAGTATGGATCAAGGTGTTTAGGATTTAAAAGCTTGTTGATGTGATCATTGAATTGGAATGGAAAATGTTCTTTTTTTTCTTCTCTCTCTTCCTTGTCATGAGATGAAGGTAATCTAGAAGATTCTGAGCAAGAGTAATTAGTTTTGATCATTAAGCTGCATAAATTTCATAATTTTTCCTTGGTAAAAGGAATGGGAGTTAGAATAAGTCTTGGGTGAAAAGCTTCATTTGCATTATGTATAGATGCATAAGTAGACATTGTAAAATCATCTTAGAAATGTCATAGTAAGTAATCCTAAATGTCCTGTTTAATGCAATGATAGTGATTTAATATATTTGATGCATGAAAGGAAATGATTTTGTATTAACCTATCCTCTCATGATCAAGTGTAATTTCTATGTTCCTAAATTCGTGGGAAAATTGATGAAATTATTAGGGTGGAATATAGATGTTAGAATGGTTCAATCCAATATGGTTAATGATTTAATTCTTCCTTAATTAGAGTATGGAAAAGTAAATCCATTTGATGAATTAGTTATAACGTGGAAGTGGTACAGTTGTTGGGATAAGTTTATATTATGTGCTACTCGTGATGAATAATTATGATTTTATATATGAAAGAAAATGAGTCTGATATGTTCATCCTTAAGTATATGTAATGGTAGCCAGTTTCTAATATTGAGGAAGTGAATGTGAACTTGTTAAGGGGAGTTGTTAAGTGATCATGAAGATCTTGAAATTTACTTTTAGCATCTTGTGATATATGGAAAAGAGGGACGTGAAAGAAAAGCTAATGATGGTTTATGGATACATGTGATGATATGAATCACATGGATTATGGAAGTAAATCTACTTATGGAATTGTGCATATAGTTGAACCCCCTATAAATGTGAGAAACTAGTAACTGTGCATTGGTTGAGTGTTGTGATTACCCCATACTTACTTTGTGGGCCCTTAACCCATAGGTCAAAGGATGGTGATACGATGTACCCATCCATTCAAAATATGTTTTATTTGGTGTGGGATTAACCATACCATTTTGTGTGTTTGTATGTTTGTTACCTGATTGAGGGCCAACCCACGTGTGGTTGAGAATCTATATATATAAAAGTAGCCAAAAGGTAGTTTCTTAGATTCTTTTCTTTTGGTTCTCTAGCCCCTCAATCCATAAAGGGGTAGTAGTTGCCACAAGTTACTTGGGCGGAGTGCGCAACATATGCACATTGTGACGCAGACCGATCTTAGCTCAACTGATCCCAAGGAAACCTACTCACTACTTCCCCTTATGATGGATTAGGGTACTTGATCCATATGTGCTAGCCTAAACCCCACATTTTTTAGTACAACAGCATTGGATTGTAGTTTATGCCTAGCTGTCCATAGGGATGTTGAGCTAGCATTAGTGAGTCAACCTTGTCTATATGAGAGGTGAAGCTCGAGTAGCCCCATATTGATATGCTCATATATGTATTGTATATGCTGTATCCACACGTGTTCCGACATGATGCAATGGATATGATGCCACACCTCACTAATGTTCTAACACAGTGCTGGTGATGATGTCGTGTTGCTAATGGTAGCGAGTTGGGCTCGAGGACACGATGCCACACGTATAGACACATGAAGGTGCACTATTAGATTGTGTTATGATATCCTACTGTGTGATAAGCGTAATGGGGCCTCACACACATGTAGAGGGATACTCATGTTTCCTTTCGATAGTGTTTGGGTCGGTTAGCATATGGGTATGTCCTAGCCATGTATACCTCTGGCGACGGTGAGTACCATTGGGTGAGAAGGCCCAAAAGGTGAGAAGCATACGCTAGTTGGTATGCACTCACAAATACATAGGTGGCTATGGGGAAAGTCATGTCGTGGAATGGGCTTCCCACTCAACCATACTAAAGTTATACCACTTGATAATTTTAACAAGGCACCACAAAGGAAAATGTCAGTTCATGCTTCATGAAACAAGAAAAGCTTTGTATGCTTAAAACTCATGAACAAATGCAAAGGTACCATAGGAATGCAAGTTGTGTTATGCGAGGTGGCAAAGATGTAAAATGTAAAATGAAAAAATGCAAAAGATGTTCAAAGGAGTCTTGTTAAGTTCATCCAAGGTCTATCACTTAGGGAACATTGTGTCTAATGTCTCCAAGAGAGGACCAATCAAATAATAGAATATTCACAACTTAGGGGATACAATGTGTCGCATTAGGCCACTAAGAGGAATGTAATATGATAAGATAGATCACACTACTGAAGGACATCATACCCAATGTCATCCAAAAAGTGACAAAGACATCATATAAAGTGACAAGGTTGCACTAAGAACTAAGAATACAAATGAATAATGATGCCAATGCATGCCCCCCACTTTAAAGGAATTACTACACATCATTCTATGAGCAATTACTTTGAAGTAGCAAAGGAAAAATACAAAAAGAAAACAAGGCATGAGAGCCAACTTGGAAACCCCTATGCTAAGTCATATGCTTTTAAGTTAGGTTGCTTCATGTAAATGAAAAAAAAAAACAAAAGAAAGGGAGGTTTCCCCCCAAGAAGGAACACACCAAACACATATCGATTTATGGATTTGGGGTCAGTATGTTCATTGTTGCAATGTTTTTATGAAAGAGCTCAGAACTATCATTATTCCCCAAAGCACATAGAACTAGAAGAATGACACAAAGAGAGCGAAAACAAGAGAAAAACAAAGTCTGTTTTGGGTCAACATTGAAGAGACATTGTGGTATCAACACTTTGCATTGTCCCCAAAAGGAAAACACAAGAAAAAAGAAAACAAAAAGGAAAAAGAAAAAGCTTTTGGGTCAACATGAAGGAGACATTTCGGTCTCAATGGCTTGCATCATCCCCAAAAGGAAAACACAATAAAAGATAAAAAATAAAAACGAAAAGGGACCTTTTTGGGTCAACATGGAAGATACATAGCAAATCTCAACACTTTGCATCATCCCCAAAAGGAAAGCACAAAAAAAAAGCTAAAAAGTAAATGCAAAATGTATGACATATAGAAAAATAGAGATACAAATAGAGGAAGTGCATAAAGAGAGAGATAGAGAGAGAACATCAAACACACATTACAGGGGAACACGATACACACATAAAAGCACACTAAAGAAGAGAAAAGAAAAAAAATGAATGTGAGAAAATGTACTATGGCATGATATGATAAGAATCGGTGTCAGTGAAGTGATACTTGTTCAGTATGTCCTTCAATGTCCGACATTCATCAGTTTGGTGTCCAAGAATATAATGATATTTGCAATATGGTATGTTAGAATCTTTAGGATGGATGACCAACCTATTTGAAGGTGGTAAGAATACAAGGCCTCTATTTAAGAGCATTTGGAGTCTCCTTTCACATTTTTCTGGTGGATGGAGTGGAAACTTTAGTTTCTTCAATTTGTAATGTCATTTTTGCTTACTATTTTGTCCTTTTTCATGGATGGAAGGAGGAAGAGGACCCATGGGGATCCTAGCATCCTTGTCATTAGAATTAGGTAATGGTTGTTCATGTGGAAGGAGGGAATTCAAGTTAGGAGGAGAATCAAAGATCACTTTACCATAATCTCAAAGTCTCCAATATTCAAAAGGAGGCTTGTCATCATGAGGAGGATCTTTATATCCTAATCCTATTGTGTTTTCATATGTTGGTCTTTGTTCCAAAATTTGGTGAATGTTATGCTCAGTTGTTGTGTCACAACCTTGTTTGATTAAGATAGTAAAGCCTTTTCCATATGTTTCTTCAAGGTTGATTGGTGTATTTGTAGCTTTGTTATTATAAAATGGTTGAGGATGTGGCTAGGTAGAGGAACTAGGTCCACTTGTGGGAGGGAACTTAGGCCCTTTAGTCGTTTCAGGATGTAAATAACTAAACATGTCAGGAGGTGGAATAGTAGGAAGATCTTGTGACTTCATGAATGGGTAGAAGGTTGCATTGGCTTCAAGGTTGTCATGACATGAATTTAAGAAGTTGTTCATGCTATCATCATCTTCTCCAATGATTTCTACAACATGAGGAGGACATTCATTTGGAGTTGAAGGAGCATAAGGAAGCTCAGAGTCACTAGGATCATAGCCAAAAGCACAATTGGACGTGTCTACTAAGGATTTCAATGAATTTCAAAACTTATTAAAGCAGAAAGCCATGATGAAAATAAAAGTAAACTAATATGCAAGAAAGTGTATAAAACAAAAAATTTGGAAAATATAACAAAAAGTAACTACATAGAATTGTAATCCAAAAAAACCAAAAAAATGCCTGAAAATGTAGTTCAAAATGTGTAGGTGGACTAATTCGCCCAGGGTGGCAAATGAGTCCAAGTATGAGATTTTTTTTTTTTTTCAGAAATTTTAAAATGATTTCAATGCTTTTCAGATGCATAATGAGGATGCAAATGCAAATTTTCAAATTTTTTTTTATGATATGATATGCAAAAATGAAATCTATATGATTCTTTCACTAATGCAATTTGAGAAACCCTAGGATGAAAAAACAAAACAAAACCTAATGGAATGTTGATGCAAAGGAAACCTAGGATGCAAGATGCAATTTAAATCAAAAAGATAATCTTTTCAATATGTAGGTTCACCAAAATGAACCATCAATTTTGGGGGTGACTATGGACTTCTCTTGCACTCTTAGGATCTTTCACCTAAAAGGAGAGAGATAGAACCCTAAAATTGAGGTGGTTCACTCAAATTAAGGAATGTAATATGGAATTGAGACTAAATGAAATGATCTGAATTCAACTAAGCTATGAAATTGATTGATTATGAATGCAAAACTAATGAAATATGCAATATTTGAAAACATGGTGAGGTATGCAAGAATGAACTAAAACATGAACAAACACAAACAAAACTGAAAGAGGCTAAAAAAAGTGCACCTTAGAATTGGATGTTGAATCTAGAAGGATCTAAAAACTGGAAGAAATCACTATAAATCACTAGCGGGACTCTTTCGCCATTGATAGCGAATCAATCCCGCTATTGATAGAAACACCTGAAACTACTTTTTGACAGACAAGATCTGGATTATGAGAAAATCAACATTTTTAGCCCTCAGATGGGACTCATTCACCATTGATGGAAAATTATTCCTCCTCCAAAAATCTGCAAAAGCAAAGGTCAATTGTGTAGCTCTAGATCTACACTTGCCTTCTTGTGGGGTTGACAGAGTCAAATCTGTAGAAAACTGATTGTAGGTTGTCTCTAAGCTTGAAATAGGGTTTAGTTGACTTGAAACACTTTGTTGACTTCTTTTCCACTTTTCAATGCCTAATCGCTTGACAAATTTGCATACAAAAGTCTGCAAACACACTTGTAAAAGGGGAAAAATGGTTAAGGGCTAGGGTATAGGGATTTGCCTTGGTCAAATCCCACTTTTGTAATCAAACCCTTAATAAATAAATGAAATGAAATGAGAAAGAATGATGAATAAATAACATGCAAATGTCCTAAGATCACCAGAAATCTTGTTGAAGATGTCTGAAGATATGCCAATGTCTGCTTCAAGATGCTTGATGCTTTCTTGATTGAATGATGCTTGAATGTAACTAAATGCTTGAATTAATTAGTGAATGAGTGAACTTGATGAACGCTTGAATGAATGATTGGGGGTTAGAATGAGAAGAAAAACACTTATTTATACACACTTATGCCCTAATAACCCAATAATACCTCATCATAGGCCAACATAAGGTCTTTTTGAATAAAAACCCGAAAGGAATTTTGAATTATTTTGAATTTGGAGTCAAGAGGGACTCATTCAACACCTGTGGCGAATGGGTTCCACCTTGGGTTTGTAAGTGGGTGTCAGGAATTAACTTTGAATTTAATGTTGTTTGTCTGGTTTACATTAAAAAATACACTTAATTAAGTCTTATGAGTGCATAAAGGGATCATATAAAGCATAAGAAAGGTGTAAATAGTGATAAAAAGCCTAGAAAAGCATGAAATCTTGTTACAATACTTTACAAAAACTTTAGAATAGGACTTGATAAGTGATAAAAAGGTGATTTTTAGGTGAATTATATTGAAAATAGTCTAGAAAAGTGTAGAAATGTGTTACAACACTTCACAACACCTTCACAAGACATCATAATTTGAATATTTAGGACCTAATGTGAATGTTTAAGTTACATTGCAATATTAAATCAAAGAAAAATAGGTCAAGCATCACAAGAGAAAGACCTAAATAACCATCAAAATGTCAATGATCCATTTTTCTATGGTACAGGGGGCTAAAAAATAATTGGAAAATGGCTTGTTTGGTAATTTTTTCATCATGGATTTCTTTATAAGACAATCCATCTGCATAGAATTTTCTCCTCTCTTCTCTCCATTGATGGAACCTATCTAGGTCTACAACAATAGATCAAATAGAATCAACAAAAATTTGCATCAAAGATACAAACCATGCAAGATGGGGGAATATTAGGCTCATTTTTTTTTATCAAATCTATGCTTTCTTGAATCACATTAAGGTTTTCCCTAATGCTCTCTCTTAATTGAACCTGATCTACTATAGGGCATGCGGGGTTAGGAGGTGTAGAGAGTCAAGGTGTGGGGTTTTCTCGTGGTGGAAGATGTGGATGTATGGGATCTTTAGGTTGCTCATTAGGTATAAAATCCTCTTTGTTAAATTCAGACCCCATGTTTATTGAAATGACAATTGCATGTTAAACAATTAAAAAATATATATCAAAAAACTAATTAAATAATGTACACAATTTGAAAGTTAAAATCACATTGAACATGCACAAATTCAAAATACATTTCATTTGAAGATACATTCAATTTAAAACATTAAAAAATCCATAGCATGAAACTTTAGACTAATTTATGTTGTAGAATTTATACAAACAATTACAACCTCCCCTACAACATGTATATTAAATTATATAATTAAAGTCATGTACATGTACCCTTGATTAAATTCTCACTTTATCTTAAATTTTGATTTCAACAAAATGGCCTAATTTAAAATCTTTAAATAATAATATCAAGGCCCTACTTCATTGATTTGACAAGTGGAAAAATTATAAATTTATTAAGTATAATTTAATGAGCTACTTGATCATAATTTATTGTTGGCATTTCATGCTTGTGTGATTTTGGGAAGGTGATATTTTGTTTTAATTTCTAACTAAATTTCTAGAGTTGTTTTTCTTAACTTAGAGCCTATATTTCCTTACTAGTTTGAGAAGATAATAATGGCTATTTCAAAAGTTTCTCAGGTTTTGTTATTATATATTTGATAGACATATTTATAAGTCTCAAACGTTGTCACTTTTGAAAGTTTTAAGTATTAGGCCCATGAAGAGGAATATATAAAATTATAAATTGTCCATTCCTTTTCATTGTCTATTATAGATCATGAACATTGAAATTTTATTGCAATAAAATTGATTTTGAGAATTAGAGCCAACAAGCATATTCATATAAAATTCATTTTATGATAGAGAGTTTGATTTTATTAAAGATCACATGGTGTCTCATAGTTGTACCTTTTCTTGTGAAGCTCATTCTCCTAGCCTTGTGGAGTGTTTTAAAGGTCGAAACCCTTTTTAGTGGCCATTTTTGTGTCTTCTACATCCCTTAGATGGTAGGGTGTATTTGGTTATGTCTAAGTCTTTTTCTCATGTGACAATGCTTGCTTTGGTGGCATCATGGTTAGTCATAGATTGCACATGATGATATCTAAAAGTTGTTAGTTTTGTGCATTTTTTCGTTTTAAAATATTTTATTAGTTAATGTCATGTGGGTCCTTTGGTGGGACATTACATCTAGTATCAAATTGCCATTTTCATACACATGGAGCTCTATTTTATATTTCTACTTGTGAGTGGTGTGTGGTTGTTAATTTGAAATTATTATATCATTCGATCTTGGAATAATGAATTTCATGCCTTAGTGATGTTTTTTAGATGATTCTATGTATGTCCTAACCTATGCATTGATTATCAATGAAAGATGCCTCCTAGGCATCATGCCACTCATCAAAGTGGGAATGAGGGGAAGGCTAAGAACCCACCTATGAATCCTATTGGTGGTCCTTAAGTTATTGATCCCATTTAAGATATAATAGTAATGGGCCCCCATCAAGAGGCATCCCATTCAATGCATCCCCATCATTATTGGGAGAATAAAGAGGAGAATCCTCAAGGTGGAGAGAGATAGAGAGCACTCTAGGAGCCCTCATAATTCTAAATTAGATGGAGAGGTAGGTTGAGAGCCAACCATAGAGGGGATAGGTAGGTAGTGCATGTGGATGGTGTGCTACCAGGGAAATTTCATGTATATTCAATTAGTTTTGTGTTGAATTCTAGTAACCATATGGTTTCATTTTCCTTGCAAGGTTAAAATTGAGTGGTAAATTATAATTTCCATGCCTAGTTTTATGAAATTTGATACTTGGTTTTGAGTTGCTTAGAGGAATGTATAGGGACATAGATACAAATTTTAGGGACTTGTTGTGCACCTAAGCATGAAGAGTATGAACATAAGTAAATATTGCTAAAGAAATTGAACAAGGACTCAGAAAAGTGAGAACACCAAGTATTTGAAGAATTGTTAGAGGTGGAGAATAAGGATTAGGAGTGATAAAAGGTATTACTAATGCAATCTTGGCCGCACTAATGAATATTATTAAAACCATATTTGAAACAAGTTATTATTTCCTTGATATTATAAATAAACATATCTAGGGATTATATGTGATTTCAAGGCTAGTAAAAAACAACAAATCTAGACATTACAAATCTAATTTAGGTTTAGGTTTTAGGGTTTAGGGTTTAGGGTTTAGGTACTAGGATTAAGGGTTTTAGTTTTTAGGTCTATGTTGTTTGGAACCTAGGGTTTAGGGTTTTTATTTTTAAGTTTTGTGTCCAATTTCTGTTAAATTAGGTATAGATTTAATGGCTTTCAATTTATAATTTAACGTTTTGGTTTGGTTGATGTTTTTGGTTTTAAATACAATTTTAAAACTATAAAATATTCAACATAAAACAAACAAAACAAACAAAACCTAAATAACAATTAGAAAACAAAAAATGTAAGATATAAAGAAAAAAAGAGCAGAATTCAACCAACCTAGAGGTCAATGAGGTTGGTTGTGTTGATAGTCTAGGAGGTGGTAGTGAAAATTAGGTTGAAATTGGCTCTTAAGAACGCATGTGCAAAGTTAGCTCGCCCTCAAGTTCATTAGCCAAACTGCAGTGAGAAAATGAATAACATGGTTGTTTATTTAAAAAATTAAATAGCTTGAAGAAATGTGTGTGCGTTATAAAATGCATACGTGTTAGTAACACATATGCATTATGTAATGCGTACACATTTCTAGGTGTGTACCCGAATCTAAATGCATACGCTTTCAAATTTAGGCTCAGGTACCCATTCCAAAGCATGTACGTGTTTTTTTTAAATGTGTATGCATTTCTTGTGTTTTTTTTGTTTTAGCCAAAACTTCCCCTCTTTGTGAACCCAACTTCCAAATTTTACCCATGAGCTCTTGAGGTAGACGAAGAATCCACTAAAAATAAAAATGTGTAGAGTAATGTATTGTGACCTCTTGAGGTGGATAGAGAATGCACTAATAAAAAAAGGGAAAAGTACAAGGTACAGTGAGTTTACATTCAAGGTGCAAAACAAAGAGGTGTAGGAAAGATAATTGTGTTGTAGAGACAATAACAAAGAATTGAGTAGTTGCAAATAGGGTAGCAACATTGAGTTGTGTTTAATAGAACAAATTATAATGGTTTTATTGTAAATATGATTGGTGGGTGCCATCAAATAGCTGAGTAGATGCTCATTGTAGGGAGTTGGTGCTTACTTGGAGCGGGTTCTCCTAAAACCATGGGTTTGGTGTATCCTAAGGGTTGGTGCCCTTAAACATTGTACTTAGAATATATTCATTATGAGGTTGGATTAGGAAAATAGATCCTAGTCGCTATTCTCACCATGGTTTTACCCATCTTGAGTTTTCCTTGTATATCTTGTGTTATGAGTTTTTGTATGTGCATATTTATTTCTCTGCATACTTAGTTCGATCTACACTAAAGGGATTAGAAGGAACTAATTAGTTTAAAGTGCTAAGGGCTAAAGTTTTGTTAATCTACTAATTCAATCCCCCTCCCTCTCGGTAGATTGTTGTGTTCTAACAATTATAACTAGTAAAACACATGATCATCTTAAGGGACCATCATTCAGAGAATGACTCTTAGAGGAACCACAAATAGTCAAGGTAAATTAATTGATAGCTTAGATAACTTGTATTTGATTATAGTGATTTAGATGTTGGCTTCAAATTTACTATGATTATATGTATACAAATAGTCTTACATTCTTGTCATTTTATATACAAGAAATTATAGTTAGTTCATCCATGATGAGTCCTCAAAAAATGGAAGAATTGCCATCAGTGGTATATGTTCTTCTTGTAGTAGATGTGTTTATGTTTACACATCTAACCTTTTTTATTATACAAAGTTCCTTCTTTTTTAACAATTTCATATTAATTTATATCAGTTTTATATTTTACATGTTATAGTCCATTACAAAATTCAATGATGTGGCTCCTATACCAATAGGATTTGGTAGGATTATTGATCATCCTAAGAGATCCATTTTTTGTAAAACGAACCTCTCAGAAAAAATAAAGAGTTGAGGTAACCAAGAATTGAATTTTACTTTAGTTGAGAGTTTAGAGAAATTATAGTTCAGTACAGAGATTTAGATGTTAATTTGAAATTTCTAAATTATAGTAGATAAGTTTCTATTTAGTGGTCTAATTTATTTACCATTGAGCTAATTAATCAAATTTGTGGTTTGGCTTGTTATTGTGCAGTCAACTTTGTATCCATCAAGTGGCTTGAAGAGGCTAGATTTTGATGATCCCCCACAAATTTAGGATTTTCCTGAGACATAGGGTCAATTGGATAACTAGGATTTGATACTTAGCTATTCAATATGTATATTATATGTATATCTTAAGCTAGCATATGCCATGTTTTGTAAAAAAATGAGTTGGCATATATGCCAAATTTGTATGTGTACATAGTTATTCTACTTATATATATAAATCAATATGGAATACAATTTATTCCTTGTGTGCATGATTTCCAACTTTAAAATTTTAAATTTGAATTCATAATCACTTTAGAATGGTTGAGTTGTGAACAATAACATGTTATATATTGATTTCTTGTAATCTTGCTTGTCATGATAGTAGTCATAGTAAGATATATGATTGTCTTATAATAACACGTGACCATTTCTCTATTAAAATTCCCTAATTAGTAAGAATTGATTAAAAAGAAGCATAATTACAATCATATGAAGTATATATTTATTATTTCACCAAACTCATTTATTCTATAGTATCTTATCTCACTAGTGCAACCATCCAATCTTATATGGGTTTGACTACTTCATCCATCTTAGCCCAAAGTTTTCTACTATTTCCATAGACACAAATTTTATCCAAACTCACTACTCCTTGTTCTATACTTGCAATCTCCATCCCTAATCACATAGTCCCACTCTTCTTCCATTCTACCTTTTTTGTTCTTCTCTTACCACTTTTCTTACCATCCTTCAATACAAAAAATAATATATATAACATCAACAAGTTTTCCAATGATCAATGTTAGCCAAAACATACAACAAAGACCAATACCACATGTAACATGTCATCAATGAGAAATAATATACTTACAAATTTAAAGGGTTAAATAATGGAGAAACCTCCATGTGGTGCTCAACACTTATCCTCAAGTTTTAATAAATCCTTAAAAATATTCTTCAATTGGTGCAAAATTTAAATCACTTTCTGGACATACGAAAACAATCCCAACTATACACATCTTTCCACCTGATAGGTGATCTCAAACTAGTTTTCTATCATTTTGTCATTAAATTCTTCTCAAATTGTAAATGGCACTAAAAAATAATAACACAAACTCTTCCCAAAACTATGAAAGCCAATTTCAATTTATGAAAAAATTTGGTAGATTTCTTCATCATAGACTACTAACTACAACTAACAAACAAACAATTGAACTGAACAAAGAAAATCCACGTTTCCATAAAGATTCAAGATTACCACATTGCCTAGGGATACTTGTGCATTACTTTTGTTAGGGAAATTAATGCCCATAACATTCCAAGTTAGGATTGTCATTGTAGTGGTGGGGGAGCTTCCTCCTACTTTGATCTCTTTATTTATCAATTTTTTTTGTAGATTAACAATTATATTTGACCTCTTTAAATGTGACTTCTTGAGCTATCTATCAACCCTTTCTTATTTTGGGATTATAGTTAGCTTTGGCCTTTTGTGTATCCTATTATGATATTGATAAAATATTCATGAAGACAATATTTTGGTTTCCAAATAAAACACAACAACCAAAACCAACAACATAATAAGTAGTAAGGGACTCAAAAAACTCCCTAATGCCAAAATATTGAATTCTCTACTACATTACAATTCACTAAGTATTCAACCTCTATTGTATTAGGGTTGAACTTTACATCTGTGAAGAGACTACTAACTATGGTATCAAGTGATGGAAACATACTTCATGAAATAAATCCTTCTTATACTATGTTCTATCGATCATATTTGCTTAGGGATTAGAATTATGAAGTTGCTAGATACCTCTACATGATATTGACTATAGATCACCATGAAAATTTTGAAGACCTTCCTATATTTACACAAAAATCATGAAGAAGTAGCAACTTACAATGCACTAGCTTCAATTATCCATTTTCCATAGGTGTGAATCCTAAAGGAATGAGTGAGTGTTCTTAACACCATCACTAATAATTTGTTCCACATTTACCACCAACTCTTCCTCAACTTCAACACCTTAATATCCTTGAAATGTGTAGGAAATAGAAAGAATATAATCTTTACACTCTAAGCCACATTATGAATAACTACTACCAATCACTATGAAATCAGGTGCCTTATGCAAGCCTTATAATGTAGGAGATATGATTATCCAAATTAGTGTCAAACTAACCTAAAAAAACTTAAGGCAACTTTTTCATTACAAGTGAAGGTTTGAAGCAATCTCTTATCCATGAGTTGATCTCTTCTTATACGACCCCTTTCCCTCTAATAATTATGATTGATTATCATGGTGCTAATTAAACTATAGACCACCCAAACGATAAAAACATATATTGCACTAAAATATCGCCTTGTCTAAATTTACCAATAATAAGACATAGTAGTCAAAAGCCACTAGATTAATTGAATTTAACATTGTTCTTATGCACACTAGATAAATGTAGGGAGATTATTTATTATAATAGATTATTACAATATTATCTTAGTAGACTAATATTAATATTAGTTATTTCTAATACCTAAACTCAAAAACATAATATCCTTGTGAAGACTAGTGAAGCTAGATTTAGAAAAAAAATCTTCTTCGAAGGTAGTGATATCCTGGCTACCACTTTTAGAAGTACTTGGTATGACTCTCAATAAGGGATTTACTTGACACAATGTCAACATTAACATATGTTCAATGTTTGTGTGTAGTATCTATACCCTAAGCAGTGACAGGGAACTTATCGAGGCCATGGGACAATATTATATTCGAAATAACAGCACGTTCGACATGGAAGCAATTTGTTGACAATATTGCTCTTATAAGTGTGAGTACTCTTCCTCTCAAAGGATTTTAATGGTATGGGCATTATTCAATTGGTATTATTCATGGAATTTAGACTAGATCCATGGTGTTGGATACAAAAATTGTAAATATTTAAGGTTCTCAAAGGTTTGGTAAATTTTTACAACTCATCGTCGAATGTTTTGGCACTTTGTGTTCACCTAAGAAGAGAACCTTCATTAAGTAATTAGTTGAAATGGGAAAGGTGATTTTTGCCATTAAATTTATGTAATGAGTGATAAGTTGGGTGAAATAGAAGGATGGAATATATTGCTCATTGCTTATCATTTTTTGATAACATCTAAAAATATTTTGTATACATATAGTTTCTTATGGATAATATAAAATCCCTTTTGTATCTCTCCAAATCATAGGTTTTACTATTTATATATTTTTAATGATTCTACACTACATGTATGGCTTGCTTTCTCAATCATTTTATCATTTTTTTCTTGGGTTTTATCACTAGCTTTTCCTACATCCATTTTGGTTATATAGAAGTTGTAATGCCTCAATCATGCCAATAATCAGTGCAATATTTTTGTGTAAATTTTATCATACTACTAATACAATAAGATAGGGTCCTTATCCCTAACTCGAATTACCAAAAAAAAGGAGTATAAAAGCTCTAGATTTCAACTAATAATGTTAAATGGATCAAGATCTCAAAAATTGTTCCCATCTCAATGGTTTGCAACCACTTTCAATATTTTTAATTTCATCAAGATATAATATGTTATTGAATGTGGTTGATCTGTATGTAGAATAGTAGATACACCTTTTATAATCTTGATATTTTACTTGTGGAGTGGGCTTCACTTAATATTTTCAAATATTTTGATTTTTCTTTGAAACCCATGTGAAAGTAGTGTCTTCAAATAAGGTGGCATTGGGATAATGAAAAGTTGCTTTGTTTTTTTGAAGTATAAAGATGAAATATTCCTTGTTTTCATATATGAAGGAATGAAATTATCTTTCTCTTACTTAATTGGTAGAGAATAATAAAAGCATTGGGAGGCAATAAAGAGGACTTCATCTGCTCCTTATTTTAACTTTTTATTGGATCTTTGTCATAGATTCTTTTGGCATAATTAATAAATTCCATCTTTGTGTTCATAAGAAACATCTATTTCATGTAATAGAGTTACAACTACAAGCATAATATCCAATTTCTTCTTAAGTTGATCAAACTACTTCACTAGTGTATTGAAGATTCGAAAGTGCAAGTAGTCATCGTATGAGAAGCATGGGTATAATGGAAGATGTCTAAGAGTAATACGTAAGAAAGAATGAAATGGTAGTGGAAGGAAAAATCACACTATAAATGGAAAGTTGTCATAAGATGACAAGGAGGAATAATACAAGGAATAGTGGTAGTATTTGTATAAGTAAAAACCATCCAACTTTAAACTAATAACTCTAGCTTGGACATAGATTGTCACAATTTAATAACATCGCAAGTCATACACATAATACAAATCCACAAAATAATTATTCATTAGTTTCAACCTAGACAAATAACTCATTTAAACCTTCCTCAACTCCATTATAGTGAATTGTAGCTATAATTACATATGGTATCAAAATTACTTATGAATATATAGCTATATTTTGCATAGATGTCTACCAGAGCAGTTGCAACTACCTTTGAGAAATTTCCTCTATACTTTATGCTTTGATGGATGTCCATACCCCGTTCTAAAGCTCCCATTTGAGATAGGTTAGGAGGATGCTAGCAAAGGTTGTAGACTGAATTTACACCTACCAACTGCATTTGGTTGGAAGTTTCTAAAGCCTTTTCAACAAATTCAATTTGTTAATATCTTGCAATTAGGGTGCTCCCTGAGAACATCCCAGGGTAATTGCAATTACAACATCTGACACAATTCCATACCCTATGACGAATGTCCATACCATGTTCCAAAGATCCCATTTTTGGACAAGTTGGGAGGATGCTAGCAAAGGTTGTAGATACTAGGTTTACACCTGCCAATTGCATTTGGTTGGAACTTTCTAAAGCCTTTTCAACAAATCCATTTTGTTAATATCTTGCATTCAGGGTGCTCCATGAAAACATTTTTATTTGAGACATTCTGTCAAACACTTCACATGCGTTGTCTAAGCTTACACATTTTGCATACATGTCTACCAGGGCAATTGCAGCTACAACATCTGACAAAATTACATATCCTTCTCCAAAGCTCCCATGTTAGCACAGGCTGGGAAGATGCTGACAAAGGTTATGTTATTTGGATTTACACTTTCCAACCACATTTGGTTGAAAGTTTCTAACGTCTTTTCAACAAACACATTTTGTGCATATCTTTGAATCAAAACACTCCATGACATCACATTTCTTTGAGGCATCCAATCAAACAGTTTACGCGCCTTGTCTATGCTTCCACATTCTGCATACATGTCTACCAGAACATTTCCAACTGTAATATCTGATAATAATTTCCCTTCCATTAAGCTTTGATGGATGTCCATACCCTGTTCAAAAGCTTCCATTTTGGCACAAGCAGGGAGTACGCTGACAAATAAAACTGATCGGGATAGAAACTTGCGTTTTTCATCGTGAGGAAACCCATGTCTTCTGTCCGTTGCAGAAACCATTTTCATAAAGCAAGAAAGGTTGTGAAAATACCTTAGCTGCGAGGTAATCCATGACAGCGGCGAGATAGATGGGAGTGCCCTTTGTCATTCGCTTTGTTTTATGAGATCAAATGCTTACGACGGGAAAAGTGTTCGAATTCAAACGTTAACAGGGACAATTATTTAAACGAAACAGATGGGAATGAACGTTAAGGGAAAGGAATGGGCCCACAGCCACTTAAGCCGTCAAAGCTTAGTGTGTGCTGTTTAAGCCCAACAGTCAGGCATTGGTAAGTATGATGTCAGTTCTCAGTCATATGCTTGCTTTAAACCCGTTAACCACAATTTATATGTTAGCAAAATCAATCAAGAATAATACCACTTATGATTATACAAGTTATTACTTCATTGGCTACCGAGCACGGATCTTGGGTAAACTTTTGTTTACTAAGTGACTGCAGGCTGAGTACTCATTGTATCACAGAGCCTTTCATTATAGCTACTCACAGACAACTAAGTAAAATGAACCCAGTATACAAATTATTGATCCCCCATTACCCCGACACCATGAACATCAATCAAGCTGCCCGTCAGAATTTGACAAATGCAGTAGGTATTATTGAACAAGGCTTTACCCCTGGCAGATATTGTATGGAAATATCTTCTAAAGACTACAAACAGTGGAAATTCAATGAGCAAGTATTGGAAGCTGGACCTACTTAAAAGGTAAGTTGTACACCAATTTCATTGCCCAGTCTTATTAATTTTGGTTCGTTGATTAATGTTTTATATTTAATATATAAATTTTCAAAGATTAATAGAGCCTCGTAAAAATTGATGCTTAGAAGATGATTAATGTTCTTGAAAGTTTTTGTTTTGCCTAATTTAATTAAAAGGGCTAATTAAATTGATCCATACATTGAACATGACCATGCAGGGGAATGGCCATCCGAGATTCAGAGGCACCAAATGTTTAATGTCCTTGAAAGTTTTTGTTTTGCCTAATTAAAAATTGATGCTTAGAAGATGATTAATGTCCTTGAAAGTTTTTGTTTTGCCTAATTTAATTAAAAGGGCTAATTAAATTGATCCATACATTGAACATGGCCATGCAGTGGAATGGCCATCCGAGATTCAGAGGCACCAAATGGTTTGAAGCTTGTGATCGAGGACTATTCATATACTGTAGATGCCATTGAAATTGATTTGCCTTAAAGACAATTGGTTTTAGAATACTTGTCTCTGTATTACAAGGACGATGCCACTGTTAAAAGGGACAATGAATTACAGGTTTGATGTGACGAAATAGTAAATGTGGGACATGGAGACCTCAAAGACGATCCCGATAGATGGTACAAGATAGATTCTTTGGATGAAGCAATCCAAGTACTGACAATTAAAATTTGGATGACATCTGCTCGCCATGCTGCAGTCAACTTTGGACAGTGCTCCTATGGAGGATACATGCCCAATTTATAGGTCCTAACTGTGAATATCATAAGAATAGGGCTGGACCTGCAAAAGTTCCTTATAACTTACTATACCCAACACTAGTAATTTACTGGAATCAGGCCGTCTCACAAGCGGCGATGTGCCCAATAGCATTTCCATTTATTATATTATATAGCTAGCTTATGACTATATATTAATGTTTTGTCATGTGGAGAGGTAATAATTACACCGAAGGCATCCCCACGCTGAATATTTGCAACCCATTTTCATATCGAATGGTGCAGATTGCCAGACACGCGATGTACTACGATGCAATGAATCACAGCGGTTCTCCATTTTTCTCGATTTTCTATTTTTTCCCCTTTTTGCAGCTTCTCCAAACTCTCCCTTGCTGGTATTGACCTTTGGCTTCTCCACTTGCATTATAATAAATGTTCCCATTTAGGGGGCGGCGATTTAAATATCTGCGTTAAGCATTTACTCTCGCAGCCCGCGATGTAAATTGGGCATGTATCCTCCATAGGAGCACTGTCCAAAGTTGACTGCAGCATGGTGAGCAGATGCCATCCAAATTATAATTGTCAGTACTTGGACTGCTTCATCCAAAGAATCTATCTTGTACCATCTACCGGGATCGTCTTTGAGGTCTCCATGTCCCACATTTACTATTTCATCCCATCAAACCTGTAATTCATTGTCCCTTTTAATAGAGGCATCATCCTTGTAATACAGAGACAAGTATTCTAAAACCCATTTTCTTTAAGGCAAATCAATTTCAATGGCATCTACAGTATATGAATAATCCTCGATCACAAGCTTCAAACCATTTGGTGCCTCTGAATCTCGGACGGCCATTCCCCTGCATGATCATGTTCAATATATGGATCAGTTTAATTAGCCCTTTAATTAGCCCTTTTAATTAAATTAGGCAAAACAAAAACTTGCAAGGATATTAGTCATCTTCTAAGCATCAATTTTTATGTGGCTCTATTAATCTTTGAAAATTTATATATTAAATATAAAGCATTAATCAATGAACCAAAATTAATAAGACTGCGCAATGAAATTGGTGTACAACTTACCTTTTAAGTAGGTCCAGCTTCCAATACTTGCTCATTGAATTTCCACTGTTTGTAGTCTTTAGAAGACATTTCCATACAATATCTGCCAGGGGTAAAGCCTTGTTCAATAATACCTACTGGATTTGTCAAATTCTGACGGGCAGCTTGATTGATGTTCATGGTGTCGGGGTAATGGGGCATCAATAATTTGTATACTGGGTGCATTTTACTTAGTTGTCTGTGGGTAGCTATAATGAAAGGCTCTGTGATACAATGAGTACTCAGCCTGCAATCACTTAGGAAACAAAAGTTTACCCAAGATCCGTGCTCGCTAGTCAATGTAATAATGACTTGTACAATCATAAGTGGTATTAATCTTGATATGGTATTATACATCCATCATAGGGTATGGAATTTTGTCAGATGTTTTAATTGCAATTGCCCTGGTAGATGTGTATGCAAAATGTGTAAGCTTAGACAATGCAAGTGAGCTACTTGACAGAATGTCTCAAAGAAAAATGTTTTCATGGAGCACCATAATTGCAAGATATTAACAAAATGGATTTGTTGAAAATGCTTTAGAAACTTCCAACCAGCTGCAATTGGTAGGTGTAAATTCAGTCTACAACCTTTGCCAGCATCCTCCCAGCTTATCTTGGAACAAGGTATGGACATCCATCAAATCATAAAGAATAGAGGAAATTTTTCAGAGGTAGTTGTAACGGCTCTGGTAGACATGTATGCAAAATGCAGCTATATATTTATAAGTAATTTTTGATACCATAGGTATTGTAGCTACAATTCACCATAAGGGAGTTGAGGAAGGTTTAAATGAGCTATTTGTTTAGGTTGAAACTAATGAATAATTATTTTGTGGATTTGTATTATGTGTATGACTTGTGATGTAATTAAATCGTGACAATCTATGTCCAAGCTAGAGTTATTAGTTTAAAGTTGGATGGTTTTTACTCATACAAGTACTACTACTATTCTTGTATCATTCCTCCTGTAATCTTATGACAACTCTCCATTTATAGTGTCATTTTTCCTTCCACTACCATTTCATTCTCTCTTACCTATCACTATCTTTAGACATCCTCCATTATACTCATGCTTCTCATATGATGAATACTTCCACTTTTAAATCTTCAATACACTAGTGAAGCAGTTTGATCAACTTAAGAAGAAATTTGATACTATGCTTGTCGCTCTAACTCTATTACATTAAATTATAGATGTTTCTTATGAACACAAAGATGGAATTTATTAATTATGCCAAAGAAATCTATGACATAGATCCAATAAAAAGGTAAAATAAGGAGTGGATGGAGCCCTCTTTATTTCCTCCGATTGCTTTTATTTTTCTGTACCATTGAAGCAAGAGAAACCATTCCTTCATATATGAAAACAAGGAAGATTTCATCTTTACACTTCAAAAAGGAACAAGAAAGCAACTTTCCACTATCCCAATGCCACCTTATTTCAAGACACTACTTCCACATCATGGGTTTCAAAGCAACATCAAATATTTGAAAGGAATAACTGGAGCCCACTCCACAAATAAAATATCAAGATTATAAAAGGTGTATATACTATTCTACATACAATAACCACATTCGATGACATATTATATCATGGTGAAATTGAAAATATTGAAAGTGGTTGCAAACCATTGAGAAGGGAACAATCTATTAGATCTTTATCCATCTAACATTATTAGTTGAAATTGGGAGCTTTTATACTCCTTTTCTTGGTAATTGAAGTTAGGGATAAGGGCCCTCTCTCATTTTATTAGTAGTATGATAAAATTTACACAAAAATCTTGCACTAATTATAGGCATGATTGAGACATTACAACTTCTCTATAACCAAAATGGATGTAGGACAAGCTAGTGATAAAACCCAAGCGAAAAAGATAGAAAAGAAAGATAAAATGATTGAGAAAGAAATCCATACATGTTGTCTAGAATCATTAGAAAATATAAATAGTAAAACCTATGATTTGGAGAGATACAAAAATGAGCTTAGATTATCCATAGGGGACTATCTGTATACAAACTATTATTAGATGTTATTAAAAAATGATAAACAATGAACAATAGATTTCATCCTCCTATTTCACCCAACTTATGATTCATTACTTAAACTTAATGGCCTAAACAACCTTTTCAATCTCAACTAATTACTTAATTGAGGATCTCTTCTTAGGTGAACACAAAGTGCCCAAACTTTCGAGGATGGGTTGTAAAAACTCACCAAACCTTTAAGAACCTTAAAATTTTACAACTACTTTACCCAACACCATGGATCTAGTCTAAATTCCACAAAGAACACCCATAGAATTCAAATCCTTTGAGAGAAAGAGTACTCACACTTATAATCGAAATGTTGTGAACAATTGCTTCCATACCAAACGTGCTCTTATTTCAAATTTAATATTGTCCCATGGCCTTGGTAAGTTCCTTGTCACTAATTAGGGTGTAGATACTATTGATGCAGATATTACACACACACAATAATATGCAAATAAAATTCTCATAGAGTATTGCAGGAACCTACCTTTCTTGAAAGACTCCACTAGGAAACCCAAATCTAAGGAAACTCTATTTGATCCCAAGGATCATTTATGTCAGGTCTTGATGCACTAGGTTCACTTAGGGTTCATTGTGATATTGTTGTTAAACATGAGGGGTAAACGATTGTTAAGGCTTGGCTGGTATCAGAAAGATAGAAACATAATCTTAGTCTAGTCATTCAAATTCCATTCAACAACTTCATGAAATCAAAGAATTTATAACAATATTTCATGAAACTCATACCTTGCATATATTCAAGTAGATTTAGCATTAATAATTCAACAATTTTATAGAATCGAAATATTAGAAATAAGACTCCATGCATTTATCATTTTTGGAACATTTTTTGGAATGTAAAACATCTATTCTAAAATAAAGCATAAAAAATTTACTGAAAAGTAAAATTTCTCCCAAGTATTATCCACGCATGCCTCAAGAAATAAGCAAACCAGAGAAAACCATTCCACACGTCGTGCTAGATTGCTTCATAGTTAGACACATAATGATGCAAGAGTTTAAAGAAAAGGGGATTATTTATCACTGGATAGTGTCAATATGCACCCTTAAACACAACAACATAGTCTTGTCTGATAGGAACAAACAATAAGCTACGTAAGATTTCATATCAGGAAATAGCTTTGAAATTGACTCTAATATTCTAAGTTAACTTCTGATGAAACATACAATTTTTTAGTCTAGAATGAAATAGAAAACAAGAAAAAGAATAAAACTTGAAAAAATTTTAATTCTCCAACATCCACAAATTCTGAACTTAAAATGAATTGAAGTAGTTCCCAACCATTTATAAGAACAAGACACTCGGGAAATTCAATCAACACATGAGAGGGAATCTAAGGGATGAATCACAACAAGGCATAAGGTGCATGATAGTTGGCAAGAGAAATTATGAATAAGTCAATAGATTTTGACCTTCTTTAGCTCTTTCAAACTTATGTCTTTAAAATTCAATCAGAAAATCAAACCAAATTGAGCAGATTTGTCAAACAAAATGTAAGAACTCACTTTGCTAGATATTCATGGAGATCAAGTGGAACTATTTATTTAAATCCACAAGAATTTTTTTTCCTACATTTAGGCTCGGGCTTCAGGCTAAAACACCCAGAAGTAAATCACCCCAGACCTCAGCACCCTCTTTCATTGCATGCGTAATACCTGGGTGCCTAATTTCCCGTTGTTGGTGTTTCTTTGTGATAAACTTTGTTCCTACACGAGATTTTAGAGTGCACCACCAAACCTAGTAACATCATTAGATCTTCTTGCAATCCCATTTTTCCCAACTGTTTATATCAAAACATAGTCCAACAACCTAGATTCCTCCTGCATATAAAATTCCATGTATCAATCCATGTTTTAAAATACATTAATAAAAATCTGATTAAAATAAAACCATCATTAATAAATCATTTTTTTTAAAACAAGTCATAAATAATTTTTTTTTAATGTATTCTCATGTAGTTATCACTTTAGGTGGGCTACCAGACATCTTAGGCTTTCGAGCAAAATTAAACAACCAACTTTAACACTTCAACACCAATGCATCCTTTACCTGGTACTTGGTACATGACATACTTCTCTTTACTGAAACAAAATTTAGTTGGATCCCAGTTCCTATTGAAACCTTTATAGCTCTTGGGCATTTACTCTCAAACCGCAACAACTTACCAACTTTGCATTAAACATTTCAATCGACTTGGCTTCCCAGTATCTGGTATATTCAACACCTGGTACTTTCAAACCATGAATTATTTCAAATATTTTCACATTAACATTTTCTTCCGATGATCCTTAGCCAACCAGCGCCTACCATAAGCATTATTTTTTCTAACTTGGGTCCCCAAGCCTTACATCCTTGGGGTGTATTATGAGACCACACAACAATTTGCAACCAACAAAACCAAATTTAACAGAAACCTGAGAATCAATTACTTACCATAAATTATAACTTATGCATATTTTCCCATAATAACTTCTTACCTTTACCTGAATCCTGACATAAAAATTATAAAACTCCATTGGAAAGTATTAGTGTGTGCATTGATTAATTCCCATCATTAGAACTTGTTGAAAAAATAGTTCCTCAACATTGAGCTACATATTTTAGCAATCCTCCAATGCCAGCGTTGGATAGAGCTTTGTTGCTAGTCAAGCATCCATAGCCCTAATAGAGATATTTGGATACCCTAAAGAGTTCAATTTTTTCTCTTTTCATATTTCTTTAATATTTAGGGTAAGTGCAGGATCATGATGGGCCAAAAAGTTGCAATATGATGGGTATGTGGCTAACCATTATTTTTTTACCCAAAATTGATGAAATGAAAAGGGCTTTTAAAGGAGGTTTTCAGCTTCCACTAATATAAATTATGCTTTACTTTGAATTTAATAAGTAATTATTATTCATTTTCTATTCCAATTACGATGAAAGTCTTGATTGATAGGTTGATTGAAAAACATCCATAGCTTTCAAATGATATCACATTTTTTGAATCCAAAATATGTTTCATATTCTATGCTTGGCATACTATAGGATTAAAAAAATAAAAAGTGAATTTCATGAAGTTTTGACCAAGTAAAGGTGGTCAAACATATGAGTTTTTATATTTTAAAAAAATTGTAATAAAAATTCATAATTAATTATTTACTTGGAAAAAAAATTACAAAAAAAATTATGCATCACATTGGGGCATGAGTCCTCTACTTATATCTAAAATTTTATAAAAATATTATCATTTTATTGTGTTTAGGGTGGTTAGACAGACACCTACTTCTTATTTTTTCCCTGAAATTTAAGTACCATTGCATTCAAATTTCAAATTTTCAACAAATGGACTTTTTTTTTTTGAAACAAACCTAGTAGTTTAGAAACTACATTCAATTTTCTACAGATTCTATTCTTACATATTTTTGAAATAATATAGATAACTTATTCAAATTTTTACGTCAAGTTGCCTTACTCTGATTTTTTTGAATTTTTTGCCACTTAAGGGCCTATTTTTTCCATGATGATTCTGCACATACCCTTTATTTTCATTTTTCATTTGATATTTTATTATAAGCTCTTTTGCTCTAACTTGTTGCCAATAAATCCAGCTATTAGGTTGGGAATTATAGTGGTAGCAAAGGTTACTTTTTGATTTTTCACTCAACATAAATTCCCTTCATCATTTCACCAATTCCCAAAAGATTCAGTTAATGATTTCCTGTATGTGAGACTCTCCAGCTAAATTTTACTATTCTTATGTCAAATTCTAGCTAACTATAATTCGCTATATGCCCCAAAAGAATAGACATAAATTAAAATTTAGTAGCAAGTTACCAAATCACCCGATTAATTGTAAATCTAGAGATACCGGTTACCAAATAGAGATTTTTAGGTCCTAACTTGGAGGAGATTGATTTTGGGTTCTGTCTCATTTTAAAAAAATCTGTAGTGGTAGGGTTTCCTATGTTTCCTTCAAAATCTGCATAGTTTTTCTCATCGGCATTGTTGACAGCATGACACAATTTGTACAGAATCTTGAGGTAAGTCGCTTGCCCTCTTTTCATTTTTTGAAATATACAAATTTTCTTGTGTAAACTTCCCTGAAGTATGATAAATAGAACAAAATAAAATAAATAAGTGTATAGTTCATATCCTCAATGTTGTCATGTCTAAGAAATCCAAAGCAGAGACATAACATTCACTATAGACTCAAATCTAGAACATCATGGGTCACCTTTGTCTCTTTTTTGAAAGATTCTTCTACGATACCCTAGCAAGAAGCTTCCTCTTCCTTGGGTATTTCCTTTTCTATAACCTCGAGGATTTATTTTTCTATAGCTTCGGTGGGTATTTCTTTTTCTACAGCCTCAAGAATCTCTTGTTGCTTCGGTAAGCTTTCCTCACTAGCATCATGAGTCGCCTCTGCCTCTTCCTCCTTAGATTCTTCTATGCTATCCATGCGAAGATTTCCTCCTTTTTGGATATTTATTTTTCTGTACCTTCGTGGGTCTCTTATTTCTTTGCTGAGCTTTCCTCTATAACATTAGGAGTAACCTCTACTTCTTCCTTCATAGATTCTTCTATGGTATCACTATGGGATTCTTCCTTTTCCTTAGGTCTTTCTTGTTCTATAGCCTTATAAGTCTTTTGTTTCTTTGCTAAGCTCTCCTCTGTTACACCTAGGGTCACCTCTATTTCATCCTTCAAGTAATATTTATAGTAGTTCAATTTCATAATGTGAAAAAAATTAGTATGCAATTACATGCTGGAGAATTAAGCATAGCAACCCCAGAACAAAATTCCTATTAGCTTCTTTTTGGTGAGGATCAGGATTCATGTGATAGGCTATCTTTATTAGGACCTAAAAATTGCTATTTTGTAGAGCTAGAATACTTAGTCTTATATCTTGAAGAATAATTGCAAAAATAACCTGAGTGCCTGCAAATACAGAAAGTCTAATCTTTTCAGCTCTATAGATCCTTATTTCTCTTGGAGTTAGCTTCAATAGTTTCCTTGACTAAAATAAATATAAATAATGGTATTTTTGTTTTGTTTAGATATCCAATCCTTTGATATTGGAATCAAATGATAAGTTCCCAATTTTTGACAAAATCAAAGAAAACAAGGATTTGTACCATAGTCACCTCTAAACACCAGTAACCATGATGAGCATCTATCCCATTACACATTTTTTTCTCAAGATATAGTCATACCTTTATTTTTGTTACTGCACGTTGATTCAAATGGCAATACAACCACCATATCCTAACCCCACATCTCTAGGTGGCTTGGATTTACAGTCATAAACAAGGAATACATCAACTGTCTAAGAATATTAGCACAGTATAAAAGTAATTAGCACTATTATAGGATAAGAATTTTATTTCTGTGTGAAATAATAGTGATAAACAGTCATATTTTAGAACTCTCATCTCTGTAAAGCATCCAAGATGATTTTCTCTACTCTATGTGTTTAGTGGATTATGTAATCCATTCTTTTAACTAGATGTAATTTCTTTGTCATCTCTAATGTAAAAGAGTGTCTGGTAGATGAAAACCATTTTGTGCTATAGAATATAAGAACAATTTTCAAAGATTACCTTATGATTATTTTTTTTTCATTTAATGCAAAACAACTAATATGTTATCAATCCAACATATGTCACAGAAGATTGGAAGCAAAGGATTTTTTATTTGAGGAAAAGGAGAAATAATCATTCAGAATGTATGAAAGGATTACTAGGATGACTTTAGGGACTCCAATGGTGGAAAAAGAGGAGAATAATAGATTTCCACTACTGCTAGAGAAGGAACAAGATGCTCAACCATATGGACACAATGATGAAACCTTATTGGGAGATGTGCTTAATTTATCAACAACAATTGTTGGAGCAGGAATCATGCCCTTACTTGCCACAATGAAGATTTTGGGACTCGTAAAGTGGTACCATTTAAGAATGCCATATTTAGCTAGATATACAACAACACTTCCCAAAAGTTTTCCCTTTACAATTCTTTCAGTTTTACTCTCATATAAGTTCAAGTCTTTAGGGTATGTGCAGGATCATGATGGGCCAAAAAGTGGCAATATTATGGGTATTTGTAGGGTATGTTGCTGATGACATTTTTTTACCCAAAATTGATGAAATGAAAAGGGTTTTTAGAGGAGATTCTAAGCTTTCCACTAATATAAATTATGCTTTAATTTGAATTTAGTAAATAATTATTATTGATTTTCTATTAGAATTACGACTAAAGTCCTGATCGATAGGTTGATTGAAAAACATCTATAACTTTCAAATAGTATCACATTTTTTGAATTTGAAACATGAGTCACATTCTATGCTTCACATACTATAGGATTAAAAAAGGAAAAATTAAATTTCATGAAGTTTAGATAAAGTTAAGGTGGTCAGACATACGAATTTTTATATTTTTTAAAAGTTGTAATAAAAAATCCATAATTAATTATTTACTTGGAAAAAAATTACAAAAAAATATGCATCACATCCAGACATAAGTCATCTACTTATATATAAAATATTATAAAAAATATTATCATTTTATTATGGTTAGGGTGGTCAGACAAACACCTACTTATTTTTTCCCTAAAATTTAAGTACTACTGCATTGAAATTTTAAATTTTCACCAAATAGATTTTATTTATTTTTAAATCAACCTAGTATTTTAGAAACTACATTCAATTTTCTATAGATTCTATTTTTACATATTTTTGAAATAATATAGATAACTTATTCAAATTTTTACGTCAAGTTGCCTAACATTGATTTTTTCTAAATTTTTTGCCACTTAAGTGCCTGTTTTTTCCATGATGATCTTGCACATACCCCTAAACAATTTTTTTGATATTTCTCACCATCTGTTAAATTTCTACCTTTATGAGTGGACTCTCTAAATAGAGTAGCAGTGAGTAAAAATGATTCATTAAACACTATTTTCCCATTGACAATGTCTAGCCCTACTTGAGATATAACCCTTCTCGTACTTCCAGTGTGTCTATCGCCCCTTTCCCAGTGCAAAATTATTAGTGTTTGGGATTTCAAGGATTGGGATGGTGGCCAGGGCTTGATCTCATATAGATGGATTGCAAAATTTCATTAGTAGAAGTTGGGGACTTCATTTTCCTTTTTTTTCTAGTCTTTCCCATAGCAGATTCAAGAGAAATAATGTGAATTTTTTATCAATTTTGTGTTTCCTGTTGCAAGAAGAAAATGTTATAGAAGTTATATTAAAAAATTAAATCATTTCAATGGGGAATAACTCTCACACCATCAGTTTCTACAATGTAAACATTAACTATTTCTTGCAATATATGAGAATCCTATTTAGGATGAGATCGTCCCAAGCACGTTATGGTTCATCATATGTATCTTCAAAAGAGATGGATCTGACATGAAACAAGCATAAAATTTTATCATATATTTTATGATTTAACTTCATCTAAGTACTCTAAAAAGAGAGAAATTAAAAATCCAAAACAAGGATGACCTACCTATGGGTCATAAATCTATGCTTTCTTAATCAACACAATTTTAGAATGCAACAAACAAATATTTAAGCTTGACTGACTCAAATACACTCCAAGATCATATACTTGTAATCTAAATCAACCATAAAAACCATCCTAGCATCCTAACTAGAGGCGTCATGCACTTCTCAAATGGTTACCCATACAAACCATATTGAAGTTATTGTTTGAAAGACTACATTTCTTCTACAACCAGCTCCTCTTGTGAACAAGCCTTTTGAAGAATAATTTATCCTCCTCCTCTCTAATTGTGGTTAAAACCCTAAGACAAAATTTTTTTCACCATGTTGACTTGCTCCTTTCTCTCCAAAGTTTGTCTACTCTTTTTTTTCATGTCAATCAACACTTCATACTTTTTCAATAGTAGTATTTCATAGAGAAGCACATCCAAGTAGAGAAGTCCATTATTGATGTGGAATTACTTGATAAATTCTAGAAATGATAAAAACCATATGGTTGATAAAGCCATGGATAGTTTCAAAAGAATGTCTCTCCTATGATGAAATGATCATCCACATAGAGAAGCAAACAAAATATAAGGGCACAAAATTCATTTTCATTGCCATCTAAAAGAGAATTACTTCATTAAAAAGATGGTAATTCGTTCAGATGCTTTGTAACACCCCGCTATGCGAACCCCAAAGGACAATTAAACAATAATTATAGCACAATTTTTTTTAAAAAAGTAAACAGAACATACACATTAAGTCATAACATGAATTTCATTTAAATAGATTCATTAACACATACATCCCTTGGGGTACACGGAGAGTCATTACGTGACTTAGATCCACATAACGACAATAAAGAATAAAAGCCAAAGATATAATCCATAACAAAATAAACATTAACAAATGTAACACACACATGATAATCATTGATAAGAAACCATCTGAGTACATAAATACAACATATGCATGAATAACTTAACACATTGAATAACAACTGCCAATAGCCATATAAGATTTAATGTTACATTACAATACAATGTTCAAGATGTACAATGATACAAAAGTGGTTCCAATCATAAATGGAAACCATACACAAGATAACATGATACAAATAAACAGATGAAAACTGGCTCCAAGACGGATACAACTCTGGAGTCGCTGCAACAGCACCAATCCGCACCTCTCGATCCTCGACTGGGGACCCAATGGGGTGCTTAGCACGTTCCACCTGACCATGTTAGTCCGAAGACCCACCCCCCGTGCTAGGAGCTAACAAGAAAGAGTCTTCAACCAAGAACATCCCAAACACGGAACCACAAGACTCAACAACATACAAAAGCATCATAAAACTCAAGGATTACTAGAGTCATCATACTAACTTAAAACCATAAATTCCATCACATAAATTAAAGCAATGACCAGTAAACAAGTAATCAAAGGATGATCATAAACATAATACAATTCCAAATTTCAATCAAATAATACAATAACATCATATCACAGTATCATAAGATACAAGATTGTAAATCAAGTATCAATGAGATCTTACAAGACCACAAAGAACACCAAAGATGTATCAAGGCAATAATCACAAATCAATATAAATCCAAAAATAAATAATCTAAACCAACTCCCACAACCTACTTCCAGAGAACCACAATAAAGTAAAACACATGGGCAACTAGGGGAGAGTGTCATCGCATAGTCCTACATGGGCTATCCTGTGCTCTTCCTCCCAACTGGAGGTGCTGATCCCATCTATGGCTGTCCTGTGCTCTTCCTCCCAACTGGAGGCGGCGGTCCATAGGGTGACTCATGCGGAGCCGCAGACCTCTTGTGAGGAAAAGGTCACGACCTTGCCAACCACGGCCTTCTCAGCCTTCCATTAGTCTGCGAAAGCACTAATTAAGACGAGGCATCCATTTTATTAATCTTATAATGATATTACTACCCAACCCTCCTAAGTTAATTATTAGGTTTTCACTTGTTTACTAACTCACTCGTGTGTTATCCTGAGCCCTTCCCCTTAAACGGGGCGCCGGTCCCCACAAGGAGCCACTCTCCCTAGAGACCCCACAACATCAAACTAAAACCAAGAAACCAAGAACAATCAAGGGTTGTACCATCATAAATTGAACAAAGAATTACAACATAAAAGCGTGCGAGGCATTACCCATCTCGCTAATAAGTACAACATCAGAGTCTCAACAATTCTCGTACAACCCTTTCAAAATAAAGATACCAATACACTTGCCACTTGGAAGTTCAAAAGAATGACTCTCCACAAACGAGAGTAAAGAAAAATAATATAGCTCCAACAAGAAACTTAACAATTGAAAAACTCCTCAATGAAAGGAAAAATAATGAGGAACCATCAAAATCAGCCATTAAGATCAAAATCTCGGCAAAATAGATCAATAAAGAAACAATAAGAAACAAGTACCCCCTTGCCTCTAGAAGATTTCCCCTTTCAAAGGACTAACAACAGTAACAAGACCCCAAGGAATGAGTCAACAGACATAAGGTAGTGAGTGGAAACATCCCACAAAATCATCACAATTAAATTTAATACACTTTCGACCGGTATCCAAGGGAGACCTCTATTTCTCCTCCTAGGTTACCCAACCATACTATACTCAACAATCATACAATTTGACTCATAACAACTCAAACCTAATCAATAACTTATACAATAGAACAATCAACCAAAGGCACAAACCTAATACGAAAATTACTCCTCTCAAATAAAGAAATCAATCCAACTCTGATGTTCTATCTAACTATCCCTATAAAAGACTTACCATCAACAATTAAAGGAGTACAAGAGAGATCAACATTTAAAAGATCATCTAATTTTACTTATGTAGAGCAAGCACCCAAAAGAATCAAGGCATCCATAACATACAAACTCTACTTTTCATTATTTCTAATTTAACTTTTCCCCTTGAAACTAACCAAATTAAGAATAAACTAATCTAGATTATCCAAAAATTAACATGAGAAAAATCCCTCTCTAATCACTTTACTAACTTACTCATTAACGCATCACATTATACTCTCAACTTAACAACCTAATAAATCTAATTTATTCCTTGGCACTATAATTCACAAGTAATTGTAGCAATATTTATTCTAAGTAACCAACTACATAAAGAGTCTACAAGATATTAAAATGTGGCGAGATTTTACTATAAAGGTTAAAACGTGAAAAATAAAAACATATAAGAAATACTAAAGAAATACATTCCTCTATCATTTTAACAAATAAACATACTTAGATTCGTCTAAATGAACGTACAAAAAGTACGTACCTTCATGCCTTCTGTCAACTCGCCTTAGTAGCGATACACATAAGTTGTCAAGGTTAGACGGTTAAAAGAAGAAGCAAAATACAATTAACACCCATAAAATCTAATCATCCCTTAATAGAACATAATTGGCTTAGTTCCCCATTATCTAGTCTTAGCCCCATTCTTACATTTATTTAATAAGATCAAGGCCTTTTATTAATGAATTATAGATAAGTAAACCTAATAAATAAATATAGTTATCTTTTTATTATAACTTAGTCCCATTTATTAACTAATTCTTCTTCATAGAAAATGACTTAAATACAAGCATTATATCAATACAAAAGCAATACAACTTAAAGATCAAAAGCATCCACTAACAATCAATCCAAAAGAATAAATAAGAATGAAGACTCAATTCAAGGAACAATTTGTGTTCATTGACTACCATAATTAGATCAACAGAGGTTACTACAATACTTAACCATGGTAAAAGATATACAATTGTATTATTTATGAGTTTAATACAAATGCGATACTCAACATTTAGAATTATAAGGAATTCAACAATCTATGCTATTTATTAAATAAATTCTTCTTTGACTACATATAAACTAAAATCAATTTTCTTTTATTCCTACTAATTTTAAAATCCATTATCTACATTCTTAATTAAATACTAGCCCACCCTAAACATTTCTCATAATTTAAGAAACAAGCATTTCTCATAATTTAAGAAACAAGCATTATATATATATATATATATATAACACCTACTTGAATTCGCAATCATTTAATTCAAAACTCCTAAATTGAATCATAATTCCCTTAATTCTATAAGTCCATTATAAGGGAGTATTATGCACTCAATATTCTAGAAAATATATGTTAATGCAGCAACTATGGAAGAGTCCGCAGTTTATCAAGAGAGAGTAATTCTAAATTACTTAATGAAAAATTCTTCTAAATTAGATCCACTAATTTGAACAAAAGCTGAGACAGGTTGACAATAAAATCAGAGAGATTATTTAATTTCTACACCCAAGCAACTCTAAAATTTGCAACTATGAAGAAGGCAAGGTTTCAGGAAGGCTATATAAATCTGTACAATGTCTCAATTCTAAATGATGTAACAGTGACAGATTGCCAAGTATATTAGAAAGTGAATATTAGACGTTGCAGCTGTAACGGGTTGCCAAAGATATCAGGGAGATTATAAAAATTTAGATTACCAGACTATGAGAAGGAGCTCATCTAAACACTGCATCCAATAACATCAGCTTCGACTGAACAGAGGTAATTAGCAAGGCTTGAAACATTGCGCAGACCAAGAGAATTAAATAATCTGCTCATTGGTCCTCAATTTCTTCACTTGAACAATCTGCTCAATGACGGCATCAGAGAAGACACATGAACCAAGCTTCCTCCAAGTTTGAGATGGTTACGGTTGCAAAAAACATGAGAAGCCATTTTCAGGCTTGCGGATAACATTTGGGATTTGATAACAAAACCAGGGAGTTTATTTAAATCTATACACCCTACCATGTTCAAGTCCTGTGGCTGTGACAGGTTGCCAAGCATATCAGAAAGTGAATATTGGAAACTGGAAATATCGCCATCTACTTGTATTATTAACAAATTCAAAATGTGATCTACCAGTCAGAAGGGAAGGAGAAAGGTGAGGTGCAAAATGCACAAAGGCAAGGCACTTGAAATTCTTGAAAGAATGCCTCGAAGGAACGAGGACTTTAGAAAGGCGTTGGAGTATGCCTATTCAACAGTGAACAGTTTTCACCGCACAGGGAACAAATCGCCAATCTATAAGAATAAAAGATGATAAAAGAAGCAATCACCGACATAAAGAAAAATACAAGGTGCAGAACATCAAGCTATGTTCATATGATTAACACGTAATACCAGTGTCAAATGTCAATATAAGAAAACACCATTAAAAATGGATTCAATGAAATTAAATTTCAAATACAAGAAGACGCCACCTATGAGACCGAATTGGAAACACATTATCAAACTCGACTCCACATTCCAACATGACGCCTCAAGGAATGAGATTGATAGGCACATATCCACATAATATCAATCTCAAAGCATAAATCGTAATGCACTTAAATTGACATATAAAATTCTATCATCGAAAGGAATGAAGGGAATCAATCATGAAATGTTAACATAAAGCATCAAATTGCAAAAGAAGAATACACTGCAACTAACTAGTGACTCATTATTTGTAATCATAGAGGACATTGCAGGAGATAAAAATTACTTTCTTTTTTTTGAAAACTAGATTATAACCACATAAAGATGGATACCTCTTTTTTGGCGAAGAACTAAATGGAATATTGAGAAATGGTAAGGATTACATTCTTTGTGATTTCACTTCTCCTACACAACATTCTTACAAACATGGATGCTGTACCCTGAAATGATCCATTTTTCTATCTTCCTTGCTCAAGGATAGAAAGGCTCCACTGTAGACCAAATTTCGACAGCCTCAAACTCATCCTTCAGATTCCAATACCCCCCGAAGATCCTTCCCAAAGCTAGATATACTTTATTTATTTTTCATATTCTACAGTTCAGTTCTTTTCGACTTCCAATTGCTTGATAGGTGAAGTTTCTTTCCAGCTTCTTTTGCCTTTTACACTTCCCAAAAATCTTATCACGATTTATTTAATTAATAAACTATTCACTTTCCATTTTCCAATTGCCTTCCTTTTTATTATTTTCTTTTCTAGATTATTTTGTTCATTATGATTATTAAATCAATTTATCTAATAATATCATTTGTGCTTTTAACAAATTAGTTTAATTTGATCATTTGATCTAAATCATTTGATTTAATTTAATGGATTATTATTCTAATTTCTAATTATATTTTAAATAACCTCGCAGATCACTTATGATTTCATTAATTATATAAACATGATTACTAACATATTATATTTTTCACACAATCAAATAACATGGTGATCAATGAAGCATGCACATATACTTACACACAAGACTAGAAAAACCGACACGGAGGGGTATTACATGCTTGTAAAGATTCATGTTTCCTGATGTTACCAATTCGGTGAATGCACACACATAATATGTGAATGTAAACTAAATACCTATTTTCAAAAAATTGTATAACATCTTTTGAGTTGTGAGAACGTACCTAGCTCCTTTTTACAATTCAACTACTTAGCCTATGGGATTTGAACCTTTATGATTTGTGGTAGGAAACATTCACATCAATAGGCTTTCAGAGTAGCATTTACAACTAAATATTTAACAATAAGCACACAAATAGCATGGTGAGGGATACCATCACAAATTTTTTAAGTTCCTTGCCTCTATGATAGTCAAAACTCTCTTTATATTTACATCACTGGAAAGATTTAATTTTGTTTAAACACGGATTCAAAATATCATCCATTTCCAAATTTTAGCTTAAACAATATTAAAAAGAGCATACAGTTCTCAATCTGTTTAGATTCTTACCTTCTAGTTGACTCTCTATCCACATTAGTCTAATCTAGAACCCACATCTGATTGGCTAGATAGAAGAATCCCAAGAATTTGACTTGGTTTATACCACTATAACACTCATGAATACATGAGAAGAATCTAAGAAATGTTAAACAATAAGTAGTTTATGTTCCCTCACATAATTTTCATGAATAGTTCAACTTTAACTATTGGGTATGTGCAGGATCATCATGGAAAAAACAGACCCTTAAGTGGAAAAAACTTCAAAAAAAATAGAGTTAGGCAACTTGACGTAAAAAATTGAATAAGTTATCTATATTATTTCCAAAATATGTAAGAATAGAATCTGTAGAAAATTGAATGAAGTTTCTAAACTACTAGCATTTTTTTAAAAAAAGAAAATCTATTTGGTGAAAATTTGAAATTTTAATGCAGTAGTACTTAAATTTCAAGGAAAAAATAAGAAGTAGGTGTCTGTCTGACCACCCTAACCACAATAAAATGATAATATAATTTATAATATTTTAGATATAAGTAGAGGACTCATGCCCTGATATGATGCATATTTCTTTGTAATATTTTCCAAGTAAATAATTAATTATAAATTTTTTATTACAACTTTTAAAAAATATAAAAAATCTTATGTCTAACCACCTTAACCTGGTCAAAACTTCATGAAATTCAATTTTTATTTTTGTAATCCTATAGTATGTGATGCATAGAATGTGACACATGTTTTGGATTGAAAAAATGTGATACCGTTTGAAAGCTATAGATGTTTTTCAATCAGCCTATCAATCAGGACTTTAGTCGTAATTCAAATTGAAAATGAATAATAATTACTTATTAAATTAAAAGTAAAGCATAATTTATATTTGTGGAAAGATGAGAATCTCCTTTAAAAACCCTTTTCATTTCATCAATTTTGGGTACAAAAAAAGTCGTCAGCCACATACCCATCATATTGCCACTTTTTGGACCATCATGATCTTGCACATACCCTATTTTAGATTGTACATACATGAATAAATTTACACACGTGCATTCAATTAGAGATTTGCATAAAATAAAAAAGCTTTAGAATAAGAAATCTACACTAAAATATATTACATTTGAACACAATGCATTGACGTCAATTGAAATGCAAGGAAATGAAACTCAAATAAGTGAAGATACCACCATGTTAACTATGATATGATAACTATCTTATAAAGTATTCCACTTATTTTGCAATCTACTTCTAAGTTGCCAATCAATTCTTCGGTTATAAAATAGTGATGCTTTATAAAAAAAAAAATTGGACATTTAAATTAATTGTTTCTCATAATAAACCCTTGAAACACATATTTGAGGGCTACTCCCAACAATATGGAATTACAAGCTTTTCACTTTAAACATTATAGTTGTATATATATTAATTTTGGCATCTTCTATTCTTAAGCATAGAGAATGCTCATTGCCTTAAGTTCAACAATTCCTTCACATAGGAAAAATTTCTATGTCCTATATGCAAGCCTCATGCAACTACAATACTATCTGCTCAATACGGAAATCTTCTTCCATGTAGATCATCAATTTTTTGAGCTTGAATCTTTATGTGAGAAATATTTTGGCATCAACAATGCATTTGAATCTATTATTCAACAATTAGAATCTATCGATTTTGGTTTTACCATCATCATAATCCAAATTTTGCAAACAATCCCTACTCCACCAGCTTCCATTTTTTTTTATCTTATCTTGGCACCTATGAAATGGTTCTAATTAGTTTTTAGAAATTGAGAATAATTTTCTATAAGCATAAATAAATAATGAGATCACTCTCCTAGGGATCTAATTTCTTGTAAATACCCCTTTACCACTATAACAATCTCAAATACACCTTGGCCCAAATTACTAGAGCCCCTTCTTGATTGTATGCAAAATTATATTAAACGATGAATTTAGCATGCCCAATTCTAGAGCAGTTTTCATGTACCTAGCCTTATTCAATCAATATGCATCTTTGGTAATCCATTAAAAAATTTACTACCTAAAGAAAAGTGTATGGGTATCATATAGTTGAGACTAGGAGTCAACAGACTCAAAAAAACATTTTTTTCCTTGGACTTCGATTCAGAGCCAACACTCATTGCAAAGTTAGCAAAACTTGGCAATAAATAACATGTGATACACAATCAATATTTTCTACAGTTTTATTTCATTTCGAGTTGGTTTTCTATTTTTTTTAAATTGGTTGAGTTTGCAAGTCTCAATTGTCAAATTTGGCCAAGTCTGCAAATCAAGGTTGCAGACTTGCTAAGTATGACTTGGACTTGCACCCATGAGTTCACATTGCAACTCACTGAGTCTCAACAATATGATAAATTTCAATTAGGTAGAAATTGCTTCATTATTTGTTGAGGTTATTTGTATTTATGTATACCAAATTCTTCCCACATAGCTTGCATAGCGTAGAAAATGTTAGTGTATGGAATCAAGCTTGGATTATTTACTAATTACTTGTAAATTAAAACCAAAAGACCAATTAAGGACTTTAATGAGGAGCTTGAGATTTTCAACAATTGATCTTCAATGGAACACTTAATTTTATACAGATTACAAAAGAAAAACACTAATGAATATTTAGTTGAAAGAAAATATAAACGTGTACTGAACATAGGAACACATTCCCCACAATCTTGCAACCCCATCCCTCTGGCATCCTAGGACAGCATAATAGGAGGGAATTTCCACCAAGAAAACTGGGAGCTACGCCTAGGACAACATCCATGGGGGCCTAATGTCCCCAAGATAGCCAGATCATTTGAGATGTCCCTCGACCATCTCAAGGGTAGTGAAATGGCCACCTAGTGGTCTGCAATATTTTTAGCAAAAGCAAAAGTACTACCATACAAAAAGCAAGTGTATGATTGCATACTACAAACTTTGATTAATTTCCTACAGCTATTGGATGAAGGTGTAAAATAGTTGAATGACTGCATACAACTATAGAATAAAGGTGTAATGACAACATATATATCTTACTCTTTTCATTAATAGTTGAAAAGAAAATTTGAAATAGTTGAATGATTGTATACAACTATGGAATGAAAACATACCCCTATTGGATGACAACATATAGTTGTCAATTGTCACCCCTTTCATTGCTAGGAAATTATATGACTGCATACAACTATACAAGACTAGACAATTATTAAACAAGGGCATAGAGGTGTAGAATAAGCAAAAGTGTGATTGCATACAATTGTAAAGTGAAATCATGCATATGTCAAATAGGAGCATACAATTGTAGGAAATGTGTGTTGCCATTACACTTTCATTTGTGGTTTTTTACCCTTCACACCTTTTTCCATAATCATAACATTTAATAGTGATATCAGAAATTTCTATTTAATTGCTGCTACACTTGAATCAATGTAGATGTTAAAGTGAATATTGAAATTGATACAGGAATCAACATACATGTTAAACTAAATATTGAACTTGATACATTATCCCAAAACAGCCCACCACGCCCCTCCCCCCTCCCTGAGGGCCATCCCTAAAATGAAGCCCATTGTCCCCTGCCATTCCCATCCCCAAAACACCATGGAACATAGGTATTCAGCAATGTTGTGTAGTCATCTCCAATTGTGTGAACATGAGCTAAATAACTTTATCTACTAACACTTGCAGGAGAATAAATTATGATGTCAACATGTCAATCATTTTATTCAAAAATGTAAATCTCTTCCAAAAGACTAAATTGGGTCCTCTAAACTAGGTCCTATTGATAGAACATGGTGAAAACATAAAACATAAAATAGAAAACATCTTAAAGCACACAGGATGAATACAAATGAATATAGATTTCTATCAAATTGATATAAATCTTTTGTGTTTTGTTTATATTTGTTCAAAATTTGAACTACACTTCATACATTTAGTAATATGCAGGATTTTTATAGCATACTTTTAATGATTCATAGGTAGTTGGTTTTTATTACATCTATAAAGCACACAAAGGTGGGATTGCTAAAAACCTTTATTTCTTCCCTTTATATGCAGGTACATTTTTTGTCTAAAGGAATTATGCTAGCCTTCTTTCAGCTGCAAACAAACTCCATGTCAATGTCAATGTTAATAGCTTACAAGACTCTTGAATTTATGTGCATTCGGAATTGGGCAAGTTTACAGAGAAATCTCCATTGATGATACAACTAAACATATTTATAGAGAAGACTATAGAATTGTTTGAAATATGTTTGATGCTACAACCAAACATCTTGGTACAAAAGAATAGAGAACAAAGCATGGAAATTTTTTAAAGTCTTAAAAAAACTTACAAAGAGGAAACATGAGCACAGGGATTTTGAGGTGTTAAAGGTGGAGATGAGGAAACATATCATCACTCTTTTCAGAGTTTTCCCCATATTGGGTTTTCTGTAGGGTGATTCTTGTGATCATGTCTTTTTTTTGTTGTGGTTGATACATTGCTTGCTTATTTTAGTTTTTGTTGCTTCTACCACAATGCAAGCACTTAATCATGTACTAGTTGTATTTCAGTTTATGTTGATTCTTTATTATTAAATATGACTAGCTCAATCTATTTATTCTAGCCATTTCTCAGTGTAAAAGACTTTTGGCCATTATTTGTTTCATTTTAACTTAACTAGGCTAGATTACATAACAAAAAGTAATTTTCCTTTATAATTATAAGGAACCCTAACCCTAGAATTTTCAATAAGGAGGAATATGTACCCTATAAACCCGATGCTATTTATTTGTTGTAGCTACACATAATTTTCTGAGCGTTTGATTAAGCGTGAGGATGTAATGAACTATTAATCTTTGAAGATGAAAATGTATCAAAACACAACAACCAGGTGAGAAGTTGCATATGTTTTACTATGTTTTAATTTTTTTTTGTTTTATTGTTTTTGGTGTTATGCCCTATTATTTTAAAATTTATTTTTATTGTTTTCGATAGAGTAGCAACATAAACCTAGTGAATCCAAGTCAAAAGATGCATATGTTTAATGCTATTGTTTTTTGTTTTAATTCACTATTTTTGGTGTTATGCCCTATTATTTTAATTTTATTTTTTTTCATTTTCGCTATAGTAGTAACATAAATCTGGTGAATTTGTTTCAGAAGTATGGCCAATGAATTTGTCAGAAAGTCATTGTTTCTTAGAATGGGTGGAATTGGAAAGATAACACACTGGTACAAACATTTATTTACCATTTATTTATTGTTATATGATTTTTTAAAAGAAAATTGTGCCAATCATTGATTTTTGTTATTTTGGATAGTTGCATTGTTATAGCGACTGTAAGTTAATATATATTTATTCTCTTTTGTTTTGTTGGAACTGTACAAGGTAATTATTTTTTGTATATACTTAAAAATCGATGGAATCTAAGCTTAATTTTTTTGATAGGCTTTTAACCTATCAGTCTTTTTCTTAAATAGGGTTCTCCTTGAATCTATACATTGTCAATGGCTAGGTTGTTGTTGGGTTCTCTAGGTAACTTGTTTTGAAAGATAGAGTAATGAAATGTTAAAAGTCCAAAACATTCAAGGGATCACTAGATTTTTTCTTTTCTAAATACATAAATCTTATGGACCTCATGGGTATGTGCAACATCATCATGGAAAAAATAGGCCCTTAAGTGGTAAAAAATTCAGAAAAATTAGAGTTAGGCAACTTGACGTAAAAATTTGAATAAGTTATCTATATTATTTCAAAAATATGTAAGAATAGAATCTGTAGAAAATTGAATGTAGTTTCTAAACTACTAGGTTTCTTTTAAAATAAATAAATCTATTTGGCTTAAATTTGAAATTTCAATGCAGTAGTACTTAAATTTCAAGGAAAAAATTAAGAAGTAGGTGTCTGTCTGACCACCCTAACCACAATAAAATGATAATATTTTTTTATAAGATTTTAGATATAAGTATAGGACTCATGTGCCGATGTGATGCATACTTTTTTGTAATTTTTTCCATGTAAATAATTAATTATGAATTTTGTATTACAACTTTTAAAAAATATAAAAACTCATTATGTCTACCTTAACTTGGTCAAAACTTCATGAAATTCAATTTTTCTTTTTTAATCCTATAGTATGCAAAGCATAGAATGTGACGCATGTTTTGGATTCAAAAAATGTGATACCGTTTGAAAGCTATAGATGTTTTTCAATCAGCCTATCAATTAGGACTTTAGTCATAATTCAAATAGAAAATGAATAATAATTACTTATTAAATTAAAAGTAAAGAATAATTTATTTTGGTGGAAAGCTAAGAATCTCCTTTAAAAACCCTTTTTGTTTCATCAATTTTGTATAAAAAAAATTCGCCAGCCACATACCCATCATATTGCCACTTTTTTGCCCATCATGATCATGCACATACCCTCATAATTGATTTAGACTTGTTTAGACACCTATACATATTATGTGGATGGGGATTATTTTTGACGAAACTAAGCATAATTATGCCGAAGGCGTTCCCTCTGTGGAACTGTGTGTTCCACAAAATCTTCCAATCGACGTCTAAAGTTTACGTAGAAAGTATGAAGGACCATTCATTTAATCTGAGCGGTTAACATCCACTCACAACAACTGTCATTTTCACTACCCTTTCCCCCCATTTATTCATGAGGCTTTAGGTACTTGTACTCAGTGCCCCCTCACTGTTTGAGGCTTCCCATGTTTTTAATATGGCAATGTAGGCATTAAAATTCCATCAAACTATGCATTGGATTATTTTTAATTTTTTTATGGATTCTTCCTTTTAAAAATCATACTACAAATTTGTGATATATTTTCATTTTATTACTATTTGGTAAATTTTATAATTAATTTTAATTTATAGTTTTAAGGATAATAAATATTTTGTGTTAGTATATTTATTATTTTGAATTAATATTATTAAAATAAATTATTCATCTCTAAATGATTATATTAGTTGGTCAACTTACAACAAGCTTTAATTTGGAAAGGGAGTAAAAAATTATTTAAATACAAGTATGCTTATTTAAATGTAATAGAACATTTTTTATTTTTTTTATAGGTAAGTGTTTTCAAGGGGATAGCTCCCAAAAAATACGTTCAAAATATGCATACCCAATCCACCAGGGGTGCACCGACACAAATAAAACTTTCCTTCTAGCCTAATATGCAACATCCCAAAAATGGATGTGACCACAAATTATACCTCCAAAATTCCTTCTTTCTTTGAGGATCTTAGGGACATTGGGTGTTTTTGTTTTGAAGGTGGAGATTTCTTTTTCTTCACCTTTGTCCAAGCTTGTTGGTCATCCAAGAAAGGATGCTGGCCCAAGCATGAATCCACTAGCAAGGAAGACCCAGGGTTGCAATCCATCGTAGTATCCATCGAAAGTGAAGAAGAGACAGAATTGGAGACTTCCAAAGATAGAGGAGTCATGCCAGCATTGTCTTGCTTTGAATCAAGCTCAGGCACCTGAACATAGCAGTCTTCCATAGCCGAGTGGGGGGGGGCACCAGAGTCGAAGCAGGTTTTTGTAGTGTGGCAGTGGAGGCACTAGCATTCTTTACAGAAGGTGAAACAAAATAATGTCTGGATTCAGCCCCAACCCACCATGAGGGGTTGTTGTTTGGGGTAGCATTGGAATTCACCCCAAAACATCTTTTACCACACTGTGTAGTGACATGTTCTATAGCAAAGCAAATTTGACACCTGAATGCAATCTTTTCATAATCTGTCTGTTGGCACCACCTTCTTTTTCCAACTTTGAGAAATATTTCTACTGAGAGGCCATTTGAAACATCCATTTCTACACATAGGCGAGCAAAATTCGAATTTTCATAGTTGATTGTTTCATTGGAGAGACCATGGTATTTTCCCAAGCTGTTGCCAATTGCTTTTAGACAGTCAACTTCCCAAAACTATAATGGGAGGTAAGGTAAACGAACCCATAAAAATGCAGACAAAAATGACCGTATGTGGATCAAATGAAGGGGACCAGGGTTTCATGTACAAAAAATCCCCTTGGAAGAACCAAGGCCCTCTTTTTAACACCATTTCCTTGTCATCCACAGATTCAAATTCAAGGATAAAAAACCCTTTCACACATGGGTAGATGTTGATTTCATCTTCTAGATATTTCAGGTTCCAGTTTGCCTCAATCTATGAATGGAGGTCACATAATTTAGGCCAAACCTTCGTAAATCTACAGACCAGTGTGTGATCTTGCAAGTAGTCTTCTCTGCCACAGATAAGGCCATCTAGATTGATCTCAGAGGTAGAAGCTTTCTGAATGACGAATGGAGGATGCAAAGAGGCCCCACCATGAGGCCTAAGAGGCTCTTCTTCTCTCTTGGTCAGGGATAAACCGATAGACAGCAATCCCAGGGAAAGCCCCGACCCATGAATATCCTTACGCGGAGAGGAAGGGCGGGAAGCAAGGGAATCAGCGAAGATTTTCTGCCTGCTACCTCTGCAATCCTGTCGCGGATCTGGAAAACCATCCACAACATGCTTTATCAAATCCACATTGCCATTTTTTGGGCTCAACATATCCACCAGTGAAGACTTAGGGTTTCACTCTAGAATGCCACGCAGTTGGTCACACATGGTCGATTCAGATGTAGATCCTGAAATGGAAAATGCCTTTGCCAGCTTTGCCTCCCTGAAGGTGCCTTCACCATTACCTTTCGTAGAGTGAGGCACCCCTGCAATCAAAGCAAATGCGGTAGTCTTCTGAGTTTTCAGAGCAGACACCATCCTTTTCTATTATTTTTGCAAAAGGTATGTTAGTAATTAAAGTTAGTTCAAATTTCATAATAGAACATTTTTAATATAGAGTTTTAAAGTTTAATTTTAAAAACAAATAAGATGTAATTATAGATTTAACATCTACTATATATTTTATTTTAATATTAAAATTTATAATTTAAAAAGAAATTAACATTATTATATATTTCTAATTTTATATTAAAATTTTATTTTTAAAATTAGTAAATTTATTAAGTACAAATAATAATAAATCAAAGATCCTTAAAATATTTTAAAAAATATTATCAATGTCTTATAGTAAATTTGGTAAATGTCAAATTAATTATTAAAAAAAAAAATTAATACTAAAATGGAATTAATTATAATTATATAACATATATTATATTTATATTATCATACTTTTATATTATACAAGTAATTTAAACAACATGATATATATCATAAAAATATAAATATAAGTATAGTAAATAATATATTATATTAAATAGTAATAATTATTAATTAAAATTTAGTTACATATTTTAATTTAATCAAAATTGTTATATAATATATATATATATATATATATATATATATATTAATTATAATAAATTTGTATTATATAGAATATAAACTAATTGACTATGTTAATTAAATTTGTGTTATATACAAATATATATTTCTTATAATAAAAATAAACTAGAATTTATGTTAGCTTAAATTTAAGAAAGGATTATGGAACAATTTTATATATATTATGGAATTATTTTAACATCAAACCTATGGTGTCGCTTTTTTCCTTTCCCTATTGAAAATTTGTTGGAATTCCTATTTTACATTTTTACTTCAAAATTAAAATAATTTCTAAATTTTCCTCCACACTTTATCAAAATTTCATTTGACAAATAAAGCTCCGTATTTTCAAAGCTCCCTTTTTAAAAATAAATTATAATATTATATTTAACATTTTATACAATGTAAACTCTATCAAAAAATGTGTGGAGAATGCTTCTTTAAATCCCAATGAACCCACTCCCTTGTCACTCCACCAAGGTCTTATCTTAAGAATCTACCACTTTCATCTAGATTTATGCCCTCTGAAATGCATTTCGGTTGTCTGTATAAAGGAAATTGAACCACCCAAAGAGACCAACTTATCTTCGGCCGAATCCAAAGGCCCTGCCAAGAAAAGTCACCCAGTTGCTGTGATGCAGGAGCATCTAGTGGTGTAAGGGCAATCTTGCATCACCCAAAAATAGTTAAATTTCAAGTTTCTCAGTTTTTAGATCTTTTTTACATTTTTGGATACCCTTTTCATCATAATGAAATTCCCAATTTACGGTTTTTATTTTCTATTCATGGGTGGAAAGATATTGCAGTTTTAGTTTCCCATATCTACACCTAAAAATCTTCCAAGTTAGATTTGAGGCACTTAGATTTCCCAGATTGGACCCAAACTTTTCTGAAATCAGCATAGTAAATTTTGAGCACGTTGTTGACTTCATGACCTTTCCAATAGTTCAAACGGTTTGTGAATCGGAGTCCCGGATCAAAAGTTATGGCCCTGGGAAGTTGGCGCACTTTCTAGAAGATACAATTGCAAATGCTCTTTTGAAATTTGAACTTCATGTTGTAAATTTTCAACACCAAACTGCCTAAACTCAAATTTGAATGTTGTTTTGGCTCCAAATTAAAGAGGAGCTCTATTTATGGGCGGGTTTCTAATTTTTGGGTAGCTTTTTGGGGACAAGCTCGCATATTGCGAAAGGGTGATTCTATAGCTTTCTGTAACTTGCATGTGTTGTAGAACTTGGGGATTTGAGATCCTCTGCATGTAAGAAGCTCCATTTTCTGAATAATAAAATTATTCTCTTGTTTGTGGGTTACTTTCTAAGTCTCGGGTTGCACCCTCATCAAGTGGTATCAAAGCGAGGTTTTTTCTTAAGCGTGTGGACAGATCACCAATCGTGAGGCAGTTTGCACCAGGACCATGGTTGTGGGTTGAGGTCAAGAAAAATGCCTCCAAGAGTGATGCCTAGTAGGCGTGGTGGTGCCAGAGGTGGTCGAGGCAGAAAAAATGCTGGTGGAAGAGATGCACTAGCAGTCCTCCAGAGACAAATTGATGCTTTACAAGAGCAGTTGAGAAGAGGGTTAAACCCAAGGGAGGAAAGGGAGGATGAAGGAGAGGAAGAAGGTTCAAATGTAGAAGAGGAAGAAGAAGCAATTGATCAAGATGAAATGTGGCTAATAAGGGCCATTTCGAA